>ML994612.1:2731167-3331167 GCA_010093925.1 Zopfia rhizophila CBS 207.26 | reverse complement strand
GAGAAAAGGTGATGATCCAGTGGAGGAGAAAGATGCACTGCGGTATTGTGCTCCTGGGGTTGGTACTTGGACCTAGGGTCATTAGCTTTAGTTATGACAGTTTAGTCATCGAATCCGGAGAAATAATTATGTGATGGTCTGATGAAGCACTGGACTAGAATGAGGAGCTTCAGAGAGTCGACGGCGACGTTGAAGCGTGAGCGTTCCGAGATATCACAACGTGGATCAAAATACTACACGCGCAGGAGAAAGACCCAAGCCCTTTATGAATAATAGAGGGTAATACGGGAAAAAGGAACATTACCTGAATGGGAATACTATTTGACTCGTCGCCAAGCATCGCTTTGCTCTGCTTCTTCGATCGTCCTGCATTATTACGCGTGGCGCCCCGGCTGTGGATCGTTTTAGAACGCCCATTCTCGCAAATCAAGACGAGAAAAGCAATCAGGACTCACTCTGCGGATGCAATCAGATTCGCTACCTCAGAATAACGGCATTCTGATTGCCGCTTGATGCAGGCGAGGCATTGAGGCCTCCCGCGATCGCACTGGGATAAGCACTTAGCTCGACTTCACGGAAGGATGAGGAGCGAGGCTCACCTTCGTCTTGCGCTCCACACACTCTTCGCAGCTCAGCGTGGGCTTGTTGCGCTTCTGCTTCTTCTTAGGCGGCTGCTGGGCGCTCGCCAGGGCGTCGTGGGCTTGCGGGGCTGCGGCGTTGTCGCTCGCATTCTTCTCAGCAGACACGTTCAGAAGGGGTGTCGCAAGCCCACGGTTAGCTGCCTTCGTTTCCGTCTCCATGGCTACATGCTACCCTCGTTCGATCTGGTGGGTTCACACGGATGCTGGCGGCTGCGGCATGGATGTGAGACCCGCCCTCGCGGCGGAGCACAATGTCGGGAATAAGATCACGTCGTGGATTGCGTTGTTTCCAGCGACAAGAGTCCAGCGATGGGCGCTTGGGCAGAGAGGTGGGATTCCCGAGCACAAGTAATGGACGCCAAGCCGAGCACCCAAGCCGGCTCTCCAGGTTCCCCTCTCGCAGCCCGTCAGCGATCGGAGCTGACGATGGGCATCTTTAGCGGACGGATATTAATAAGCATCTCGACGTCGATTCAGTTCTTTGTTCTTCAGATACAAATTTTCTCCCCAGAGACCTGATCTTGAACCGCCATAATGGTTCACAGATGCTAGCGCCAACAACGTTGTGCGACCCCGCGGTCGTGGGACTCCTTAATTTGGCTGTTCCAAGGCAGAGGTAGCGATCGGCATCCAACCTAAAAGCAGCAGCCCTCCAGCCACCTCCTTGCAATTTTATGTAACTTGTGTGTTTAGGCCCATAGATGTGTATGTAGAGCTGAAAAGGGATGCCCCAGCAGAGGCATGTCTGGATAGGAAGGGAGAGACGAAGGGAGAGCCAAAGATAGGCGGTACAGTCATGGTCACGAGCAGTCTTTCTTACCTAACAAAAAACGTCTTTCTAGCTCTAATAGACTGTATATGTAGGTAAACCCCAAAAAGTGATACCAAGAAGGTAGTATCCCTTCAATGACATTTCTGGAATCCTATATTCTGCACTCCGAGGCACCCACGTTGCTATACATATCTGAATATAGGTGCTTCGACGATGGTCTGGCTTGATTCGGCGTAAATTTAGGGTCAGGGGTTTTATATGGAAAAGAACGCGAATGGTATCTTCACAACTCTAGGTGACCTTCCAATAACCATGCACGATAGGTGCAGACGAGTCTTTATTACATAAATCAGAAGGTACACAAAGGAAAGCCCACCCAAAAGGACACTGCCTCCAACAGGCTCCCTGGCGAAAAGCCTTGACAAGGCCTGACTGGCTTCAATACAATTTGCAAAGCAGGTAGGTATAGCCTTAACCTTGGCTGGCTGACTACAAGGTAATTCGCGAGGTCGAACGAGATGCACCAATATATTGTTGACTTGCTTGAACAGGATATACAGCGTGGACGGGTGTCCCATTAGCCTTGATCATCCATTTTATCTACTTCACAAAGCCACAAACAAAGTTCTGTTTTTCGAATGAATGCTCTCGTCCCTGTCAAGTACACAAAACCAGGCCTAGCCCCATACCATCTTCACGCCACTAACTAGGCCTGAATCACTTCACAGCCCCAACCACCCCCAAGCCCATCTCTCTACCCCATCCTTTTCCCCAAACCCGCCAATTAGATCCGAAATCAGCGGTTCTAGCGCGAATATGCAGCCCCGATATACTTCTGCCTCGTCATCGCCACCTTAACCGCATCCTCGAATCTCCATCCCCTAACACCCCGAAGAAACCCGACCATCCTCCGGTACGCCGGTCTCATACTCTCGAACTCAGCCCTCATATTCGCTCTATAGGCCGCAGGATCCGTCGGGGAGCATCTTGAACAGGTATGATTAAGACTCCACTGGACGTCTGGGTGGTTCGCGGACATGCGGTGAATTTCGACTTGAGAGGTGGAGGTGGCTTCGGAGCGGGAAACGGACGCCATTTGGGTTGTGGATAGGGCGCCGAAGGCAGGCCCAAGGGTAAGAGACTCCGCGACGGCGAAGGTGGACGGGGGACTGTATGAGCTTTAGTCGGAAGAGAGGGTGCTGGATGACGCGTTGGCGAAGACGATGTCGTGGTCGAGGGGAGATTCCGTCTAGATTCACCACTACAACAGGAGAGCTGCCTGGAGCGGCCTGATTTGCGGTGAGAGGTCCAGAGGTTGCGTTAGCTGTGGCTGCGGTAGGGAGTTGAGGAAGACCGGCAATGAGCTGCGCGATTTGGTCGTTGATATGGAACATGTTGCTGTCTTCGTTTGTTTAGAAGCGGTTCCTTGATGTGATTGGACAAAGACGCGGTTTATTGCAGAAGGGAAACTGCGTTTAGGTTTTGTCGACAAACGAGCTTCAAGGCAAAAGTAGTCTGGCTTGCCATGACAAAGCGCGGTTGTAGTTTGGCTGTGGATGATGTCAAACAAGCACGCGAGGGCAGACTGCCTTCACCCTGGCAACCAGTCCAATTTCCCTACATCAGGTGCTGAATGTATCCAGAGCTAACGTTGCGTATCATTACTGTGTAATGCTTTCAACTCCCAGATTTGGCCGTTTTAGAGGTCTTCGCCTTCGGCTCTGTAACTTTACCCTTATTCTTGGACCCTTTTGGCCGGCCTCTCCGTCGAGCAGGGATTACGGCTTCTGCAGATGCAACCATCTTGTTGCGGGATCCCTTAGGCCTACCTCTCCTCTTCGCTGTTCCGCTCCTGTTCGCATCCTTTGTTGCTGTGGCTATCTTAGCAACAGTTTTCGTCTTCGAGTATTTTTGCCCAGCCTTTTTAGTCCCCACGACTTTCCTCGGTTCCGCTGGCTCTTCCTGATCTTCTACAACAGCAATTCCCTCTCCCAATCTTTTGGTCTCTTCATCCAACTCTTCTCTATCCAGAAATATCGGCTGCCCCATCCACGTCAACTGAATGTCCTTTTTCGTCCCCGTATTCCGCCACCTGACGGCCTTCCTTTTCCTGCTATCATCCTTCTCCTCCACGCTCCACCCACTGCCTTCCTCCCCCTGTTCATATTGAGCCTCCGGCAATACATTCCGCTTGCCAACCACTAAAGCCATGGGTGTGTGCCTAACCGTAACACCCACCCCCTCAAGCCCCCTTTCACCAGCACTCCTATTCCAAATGAACTGCTCCACCGTCCCCGTCCTACTGATTTTCACAAAGCCCATAGGCCAGCGATTCATGCCCAGCGTTTCTAACACACCCTTGGTCGCCTTATGTGTTGTCACCAGTAACCCCATCACATCCCTCTTCCTCCACTCTGCCGGTATACCCTGAAATGCGCCTTCCAACTCCCTGACATGCTGTGGATATAGGCTGCAAGTTCGAGCTTTGCATTGGACAATGACGGGAAGAGGCTCGGGAAAGGTTGGAAGACTCCAGTGGCCGATCAGATCGATACCAGCATCTGAGCGGCGCCCGGTGCGCAGGAGGGAGAAGCCAAGGCGCAACAAGGAGAGCGCGACAGTGTATTCATAGTGTGTGCCTACGTACACTGTCTTGGTTGGAGACAAGTTCACGCGCTTGGCATACTCGAGGAAAGACGGGAGGGAATTGTGATGGACAGATCCAGGGCTGATTATTAGCTTAGGAGGCTGAGAGGGAGTCGAAATGGCCGTTGAGGTAGCTATTCCACGGTGAAGGGTCCGATGCAGTGGCGTATGGCGGCTGTCGAGCCCAATTGCTTCTACTGCGGAACGGGCGCAAAGGAGAGACAATGTTTGCTTGGGCCATGATGGACGAAGGAGAGACTTCATATTATAACAACAAGAAGGCTAGAGCAAAGAAAGAACATGTTTACACAACTGAAAAGAATGAAAAGAAAAGAAGTGTTGTGAGTAGTGGAAGAAGTGTGAGGATTGAGAGGAAAGTTGAAGTCTCGTAAACCTTCAAGACGCGCCAAGATCGCGGCACGCTAAATCTTAGCTCAGCCCTATGGAGCTTCCCTTGTCTTCACCTTCACCAAGATATTCACTCCCGGCCTTCTACCTTGCATTGCAGGCCTACAAGTTCGGCAACACGATTACTCAGATCATCAAGCAATAGTCCATCTTCGACGCTGATCTCAACACCATACCGTTTTCGAAGCTCTTTCCAACCCTTGAAGCTAATCCCCGCTTCATCTCTCCTCTCCTCCTCCATCCGTCCAACCACCAGGACTTTCGCCTCCCCACTCCTCAAACATCGCTCAATCGCGAAAATGGCAGACACCCTAACCCAAATCCAAGATGAGCTCGACCAACTCCTCCTTCAAATGCAAAAAACCCTCGAATACATAAACATCCACGCACCTCCCGCACCCATACCCGGCCAGCCCACCCTCTCCTCCCTGCGCGAATGGCAGCAACAATACGAAGCCCAAAGCCAAGCCACCTCTCAAACCCCCGGCGCAAACCAATCCTCCGCTCCCACCCAAAACACTCAAACCACACAACCCTCCTCCGCCCCGACACAAACACAAAGCACCACATTAGAGCCACCGCCGAAGTCATTTCAGGATAATTTGAAGGAGCTGTCGAGGGACATGGTACTCAAGGAGCAGCAGATTGAGATGCTGATCTGTACTTTACCTGGGATAGGGACGAGTGAGCGGGAGCAGGTGGAGCGGATGAAGGAGTTGGAGCGGGAGTTAGATGAGATTGAGGAGGAGAGGGTGGAAGCGGTGGCTGAGAGACGGAGGTTGCTGGAAGCGGTTGAAGGGGCTATTATGGGGATGGGTACGATTTGATAGGCAAGGGGAGAGGTTGCGATGGGAGATATGGGGTGTTTCCAGGGAAGGGGCTTTGGGGGCTGGGGGAGCTGGGCATTGAGTACATGTTGAAAGTTCTTGACTCGAAATATGGATGATTTTGGGCTAGGTTAAGGCTCGTGGCGAGAGCATGGCCGATTTTCCAGGAAAGGTCGATGATTTTTGGTCAAGCATGATGCGGCTTTTTGGAGAGATGGACAAAAAGTATATGGATATAGCTTTAGCGACATGTTGCTCATATCAATGCTCAGTTCAAATTTATGAAGGGATGATATGGAATCTTTATTTCCACGATACAACGAGCCATACACAATGAGAATGGGGAATTTGAATCGACTGAAGCAGTAAAAAATAAAGTGACCATCCTGATCCATAGTTCTACTCTACATTGCTTAATCCCTGATCCGTCCATTTCCATCCCAGGTATTCCATTAATCAATGAACCCAGGAACTCCATCCATTCACATATCCACAATAAACGCCGAAAACACTCACATCAACATCGCCACCTCAATATAACCCCTACAACTCCTGTTCTACATCTCTTACGTACCTTTGCCATGTCACTGATGCACTTGATGTACCTGTCCCCCCTGCGCAGGGCCACCCCACTCGCTCTCATCATCACTCCCAACATCCGTCCAGCTCGACGGCGTCATAACGCCCAATCTGATCTCCCCCTGCCCCAACTCACTAAATCCGGCCTCCGAGAACCCAGCATCAGTGAACCCGCCCTCGGAAAAGACTTCCGAGCGTGCATCGTGGTCGTCGTCGTTCTGCAGAGACAGAACAGCAATGTCATCGGCATGAGATCCAACAACAGAGTTGTTGGAAATGCCAGTGAGAGATGAGTGCTCGGAGCGCGGGGTTAACGTGCCGGTAGAGATATTGTCGGGATTCGACTCTTCGTTCGCAGTGGTGATGATCTGGGGGCCGGTGGAGTTGTGCATAGAGTTGGATGAGGCAAAGGAGTAGAAGGATTGGGCTGCTTGGTCATGGTCCTCGGCTTCGGACTGCGGAATGGAGGCTGTCTGTGGATTCTCGGGCTGCAGATGCATAGAGTCAGGGGTCAGATCGATCAGTTGGCCGGCTGTAGGAGACAAGACAATTTCGCCGTCGACGGTGGCGCTGCTTCCGCGGGACTCAATGTAGGGGAAGGGACTTGGGGATGGGGCTTCGTCATCATCGCGGTCGAAGATAACCTCGGCCTGGTCATCCGCGAAGGGGTTTGCAGCAATAGAGCCAGCATCAAAGCCTGCTATGCCTCGCCTCCGAAGCCCTTTGTTGGAGTCTGTGCCGGTGACAGTTGTAGCATTCGAGTCTTCCTTCTTGATGTTGTTCTTTAGCATGCCGTCACTGCTAACGAGGTCATCGAAGCTCCTGTTGCTGTCACTCGTCTTCCGTCTCTGTCTTCGCTCCGCCATCTCCAGATCCTCTCGACCAATCTTAGCCAGTTCGTCGAGGTCCACAGCAATACCTTCTTCCCTAGCCTGACGAATCAGCTCATTCCTATTCCGTTTGATGATCTCCTCCCGTCTCGCCTTCCTCGCCTCGAAATCCTCCGAACATTCTGAAGGTCGGCGGGGCTGTATCTCGTCTCCAAGAGTATGCAAAGCGACAGCGATCTTGCGGCGGGACTGGTCAACCCATTGGCGGACTTGCGGAGACTCGTAGATAGCGATACCGGCGGCGACAAGCACGGATGCGGCGATTATGAGGCCTGTTTGGAGGGGATGGTTAGGCCGGCTTTGACGTTCGTTCACAGAGTGGGGGGATGTAGAGCAAGTAGGAGAATGACCATTTGGTCCTGTGCGAACAGGTTGGTAGACATGTTTAAAAAGAATCAAACCCCAAAAAGGGAAATAAAGATAACCTATACGTGGGAGGGGATACAGCAGGAGGAAGATGCAGCGAGCTCAGCTTACCTTTGGCCAGTGGCGCAGGCATGGTTCCAACTGGTTCTATATTCAACTTCGGTCCAGGTGTGTTTTCTATGTGCCACGCGGAGGAGCGAAAGATAAGGGCAGATGGAGGTACCAGAAGGCTGTGTCTTGTAAAGAATGAAATACGGCAGCCTGCTCCCTCGTGTGTGGGAGGTTACGTGGAGAGTGAGAGGCACTCTCAAGGTGCACTCGTAAGTGTTACCGCCACTGGAGTCCGAGCGCATCATCGGCTTTGGGAGGGCGAGGGCCGAGGGACGAGGGGCTTGGCCGCGCTAAGAAAGAAATTAACGGGAAACCCTTGCGACCATCAGCCTGATCTCACGATTTAACCACTTTCAGATATGATTGACGGCACTATTCACGAGGAAAGAATTCGTATTTAGAGAAGCCATATCTATGTCTTAGGGAACCCCTCAAAGTGTGTCTATATCTATCGCGAAACACTGAAAATTCTTTCATTCCCCTATCCATTCACCCAAATGCGAAGATTCTACAAATAGAACGCCTCAGAAACTATCAAATATCCTACGAAATCAGGCATCGCGATGCCCCTCATGCTCCTGTTCTTCCCGCCTCTTCAGCACGTGCTCATGTCTAATTCCCCACAGACACGCCAGAATGCCAAGGATGCTAGACGCGAAGGTGACATAGTAAGCGGTTTGGTAGCAGTTCAATCCTTCAGAACAGCTTCTCTCTCCGTTTGGCTGGATCTCTGAATGAGCATCATATATCGCTCCATAGCAGAGGTTGTAGATATTTCCGCTCACAACAGGTGCCAGGGTCATGAAGCCCCAATTGACTGCGAACCCTTTGGTCCCAAAAGCGTCAGCGACTAATGTTGGGAAAACACCGAAGAGAACGCCGTATGCGAGCCCCGTCAGTCCTGAGACGGCCCAGAGGAAGTTGGGATTCTCGACGCGGATGGCGCAGATTTGGCCGAACATAAAAATGGTTGCTGATGCGGCGGCACACCAGAAGCGGGACATGCTCAGTTTTTTAACGATAATATCGGATCCAATTCCAGAGGAGAGCCGGCCAAGGAAGCTCATGACCGAGATAATGGATACGTGCATGAGCTGGCGGTGGGCTACAAAGTCTTTGTCGGCAGTGTCATCGTAGTGGTTCCAGAGTGCTTGTACGTCGTGGCCTATATTGCTACATCCAACTTAGCATTTGAGTGAATGCATTCGACTCAGAGTCTTACTTGATAGTCATCAACCCCACTCCAGTCAGTAAACCCATGAGAACCCACAGCTGCCAGAACTCGATTCTATAAAGCAACGACAATCCTGTAACATCTAGGCAATGTGAGTCGTGAGTCGAATGACTTCTAGCATCGTCCTGAGGCACAACATCCCCCGGTCCAGACATCAAAGAGGAGGTTTCATCTGAACCACCATCATCGTCATTGTCATTGTCTGCTAAGAATGTTGTTGGCAGCTGACAAGGGTGCAGACAAGTATATAAGAAAAGTAGGGCTTACCTGGTTCAGGCTGAGGGATGGATGAGCTGTTGTATTTGCTTCTATTCGACTTTGTACGGTGGAGCAAGTTTGAGTCTCTTCGAGTACGCTCGCTAGTTGGGAGCACAGCGTAGCTGATATGGTGATCAACTACGTGGAGAAATGGCACAGACACTAATACAAGGAGTGAGGTGCCAAACGAAAGCAGGAGAAGTAGATGGGATGTATTTCCCGGGAAAGCGATTCCAGATATTAAAGTGTAGAAGAATGCGCTCAAGCCAAATGCAGCCAGCGGAAAGGCCGTCGCTGTCCCGCGGTGTTGCGGCCAGTTGAGCGTTGCTGCTCTTGTTAACGCCCCGCCTTGATGGGAGGTTGACCAACAGACCTGTCTTCAAGGCTCCCTGGAAAGCAGCACAGCTGCCTATGCCAGTCAAGAAAGAGCAAAGTGATATCAGTGCTACACTCATCGATCCAGCGCCCCTATCGTAGGCTATCTGCACGTCAGTCACATTCCTATTGAATCTTTAGAAATCATACCGGTGTGAATCGGGAAGTATCCCACGGCAAGAGCAAACATGCCTATCACAGCAGCTAGACGAGGGCTCTTTCTGTCCGTTATCATGCCCATAGGTATTCCCGACGCATACATTCCGATATTGGCGGCCGTGCCCTGGAACAGCATAAGCTTTGGTTCATGAGTGTAGAAGGGTAGTCGTACGATCACATTGCTCTGCGTCGCAGACAACTGTAGCTTTTCAGCGAACTGCGGTGCCCATGCTGAGTACGCATACTATGCAAATTTAGCTGTTGTGTCATCCCTAGCGATGTCATGCTTCGACGTACATTGGTTCCGCATGCCAACGAAATAGCGGTCGCTGCGACGACAGAGATTATCCGGGTCGTCCTATGGGTCTTCTCGGACATCTTGCCAATGTCTCTTTTGCTCGAGAAGAGCGTAAAAAGGGAGTTATGATATTTGGGACAGCATCGAGATGGCGGAGTGGATGACAGCGGTATGTGTCGATATCGGCAGTTCTGGGCCGAGTACAGGTCTGGTGATGCAATTGACCAGAGTAAAGGGAAGTAAGATGAAGCAGCACGCGACTAGAGATCAAAAGCTGCAATCAAACGCAGTCTGGTGAGCAGTATCTACCCTTGAAATAGTGAATTGTTCCTGAGGCCCCGTACTCGGAGAAGAGTTGATGAAGCCGCTTGGCGGGCATTCACGGAGATAAGCTGAACGCCAAGAGTGGCTAAAACTGCGCAGCCCAACGTCACTGCGTCGCAACCAAACTGATGCATTCAACACCACGCCAAACACCATCGCACCATCACGACATCATCCATGGGCGCCGCATTATCACTCCCATTTTTGGCTCTCCCGAGCATGGGCACGGTATGTACTCACTCCTACATCTTCCAGGTAGCTTCTGACGTCGTCCAGCTATGGGGGATTGCCGCCTCCTGCTGTGGAGCTGCTACCTGCAGCGCCGTCTTCAACTCGTGCGGGAAGTGTGGTAATAGGTGCGCATATCTCTATTTTAGTCTAAGATGCATGACCTGACTGTTTCCTACAGCATCGCGACTCGTATAGCGTACGCGCTTATCCTTCTCGTCAACTCCATCGTTTCCTGGATTATGCTCACCGACTGGGCTATGAAGAAGCTCTCACATCTCACGCTCGACTACGTGGACATCAAATGTCATGGAGAGCAGTGTTATGGATATGTTGCTGTGCAAAGGATCAACTTCGCCCTTGGATTCTTCCATATCCTGATGGCCCTGATGCTCATCGGAGTGCGCTCTTCAAAGGACGGACGCGCCCCCATTCAAAATGGATTTTGGGGACCAAAAATCATCGGTTGGATCGTCATGGTCATTCTAACTTTCTTCATTCCGAATTCTTTTTTCCTTGTCTGGGGTCATTATTTTGCTATAATCGGCGCATGCCTCTTTCTGCTTATCGGGCTCATCCTTCTCGTTGACCTAGCGCATAACTGGGCCGAGTATTGTCAAGAAAAGATTGAGATCACTGAGTCTCAAATTTGGACTGGACTGCTCGTTGGATCTGCTTTGCTCATGTATTTGGCTTCTTTCGCAATGACCATTGTTATGTACTTCTACTTTGCCCGAGGTAGATGTTCGATGAACCAGGCAGCCATCACGGTAAGTACTCCTCCCAAAAATACCAAGCCACAACACTCATGCATCTTAGATCAATATGTTGCTCCTGCTCATTGCCTCTGTTATATCAATCCACCCAGCTGTCCAAGCTGTAAACCCACGCGCCGGTCTCGCCCAGTCTGCCATTGTCGCAATCTACTGCACCTATTTGACTATGTCGGCTGTCGGCATGGAGCCCGATGACCATCAATGCAACCCGTTAATCCGAGCTAGAGGCACCCGCAAGGCCACTGTTATCCTTGGTGCGATCGTCACGTTCATTACCGTAGCCTATACCACCACCCGAGCTGCAACTTATGGCCTGGCTCTTGGATCCCAAGGCAACTCTTACGGGAACGGCTACTCCCCTGTTGGTACCGAAGACTACGAACACGGCCTTGTGACCCAGCAACCAGAGTCCCGCCGCGAAATGCGCCAGGCTGCACTTCGTGCCGCCGTGGAGAGTGGTTCTCTTCCCGCGTCAGCTCTGGACGACACTGATAGCGATGACGACGATGACGATGCCCATTCAAAGAACCCACGTGACGATGAACGCAATGCGACACAATACAACTATGCGCTCTTCCACGTCATCTTTTTCCTTAGCACGGCGTGGGTGGCGACGCTTTTAACGCAGAACCTTGATGAGGATGCTAAGGACGACTTTGTGGCTGTTGGAAGGACGTACTGGGCTAGTTGGGCTAAGATTGTTAGTGCCTGGGTGTGCTATGGGATTTACATTTGGAGTTTGATCGCTCCAGTCGTTTTGCCGGACCGTTTCGATTATTAGGACGAGAGAAGGTACGGTTATGTCAGGTTGGTAACGGGGTTGGCCCTTGCATTTATGTGGTAAGGAGATGCATTAATATTTCCGTTGGTTCTCACAGCGTAGTGGGTTGTACAACATCTATACAATTGACTCATTTCCTTACCGTCACTGTCTGTTCGGACACCCATACCTTTCTATACAGTTAGTTTCCCTGGCATTTATGAATCTTTAACTCAAAAGTTCAGTCAGCCTAACTGGTGGGGATGGAAAGAAGCAGGTACGTTCCTCGCTCTTGCTATGCCTGACTCGTTTCAAAATTCACTCCCACTGAACGCTTTTTGGTGTTACTTTACCCACATATTGACGATCAATTCAGTGACTCCGATCAAAAGTCATATGCGGTCAACTGCCTAAACCTCTTTCCATCATCCTCCTTTCGCCAATCTCATGGCACGCTGGTACCGCCTTCGCAATCTACTTGGAATGCAAGCACTCGTCCATTGCGGCCTATCATACATGACTGCAGAGATTTGACGGGATCACCTCCTTCACCTGTAGAGAAAGCAATGCCGGCACCGGCTTTTTCTTCAGTCACTTCATTCTTTCAGCCCCCGCGCTCCGTCACGTTAATTTCCCTCTAACTCACTTGTAGCACAGGTCAGATACTTGTCAGCCAGACATGTCCGCAGACGCAGACACGCGACGCGAGATAGGACTCTACTTACCTCCGAACCTACACGCTTCCAGCGCACACACATACCCCATTGCATATTGCCTTCTCTGATACAGCTTGCGAAGCCGCAGAACGGCAATAACAATGGCAATAATTCTAATAACTATCCCTAACATCCCGAATGCGAGACCTTGGCTGGATGAATCGGATTGAGATCGAGGGTCGGGTGGGCCAATGACAAGAGTGAGAGCCGGCGAGGGAGGTCGAGTCTGTGATGGAAAGAGCTAAAGGGGCGTTTTGGTAGCCAGATTGATATTGGATGAGGGAGAGGGAGCGGAAGTGGACATCGAGACCAAGTTAGGAAAGGACATGACGAGTGTCTCCGCTCAGCCTTGCGGAACCTGGTGGAAATATTGATGGCAATTCAGAGCAGCAGGTACATTTGATGAAAGTGAGCCCAATCCTGGTGTGGTGGCTGATCCAAAGACTGGGCACTTCCGTGTGATATACTATGATGCTCGGGGACTTGGCGGCAAAGTAAGTCCCCAATGGTTGCCCTCCGCTCGCCGCTGCAGGCGGCAGTTTTGCCAATAACGCATCGAGCGCACATCCAAACTTGAGAGTTTTAGCCACATGGAGTAGCGGGTCGGTTCGACCTCTGGCTAGCTAGCGAATGGCGCACTCCTTTCGACATACCAGAGGAGCCAGATGTGACCGAGTGTGTCAAGGATCACAGCACTATCCCACTGCGGAATCTCAGGTCTCGAAGGAAGGAGCAGTATAAGTAGAGGTAAAAATTTCCCTCGCTCAAGGGTATGACCGCACATGGGGATGCATCTGTGGATGGACTAGGTTAGGGTTCAACTCAACCACGTCAGACAAATCTAGGGAAATTCCCAACTTCAATGGCGCAAGCAACGTAAGAGCATGCACAAACCATGTTCGCTCAGCTTTTGATTAGGTTGCAAGTGCGCTGAGCTCCTGTTCGGACGGTAAGTGCGCTGAGCCTTTGATTAGACAGCCTTGCGTACGACCATGCACGACAGGAATAGGATTCAAAGGTCCCAGCCTGACCTCCGCCATCTGACAATAGTTTTCTCTGGCCACTTTGAACAAATGACTTTGACCTCCGACTCTGATTTTCCAAACCAGACCACTGAAAATGTCGTACTCCACACCGACCCAACGCATCCTCATCGGTGAGGATAAGGACTTGATTCAGCGGCCAGCAAGGAAGAAACGTCGCCTGAATTAATTCAAGTGTTCATATTGTCGCGATGTTAAGCAAAAGGTACATAAGAATATCTCTTTCAACTTTCTAAAAAGGTCGGGCTAGGGTGAGAGAACCATTACCTGACCAGAATGCAGTGCGCTCCCGGCGAACGTCAATGGCCCGGAGAAAATTGCAATCGATGTCAAGAGAAAAATCTTCTATGCTCTAAATGGCAATACAAAAGAAGAAATGTATCTCAATTGCCTTTCCTCCCCCAAGAACCACGGCTTGGAAAGGAAACTATTTCCACGCGATCATCTTTGGAAACTCGACGCTGGATTCTGCAGATAGAAATTATGGATCAGCAGCCACTCGTAGAACAGCTCCCACAACCGCCACCAGAACATCGTTCTGTAGAAAACCACATCATGGGCGAATCATCCCTTTCATTTGCCGAGGAATGGGACGATTTCAGTCTGGAAACTCTGGCCCAAGCATGTATGGAAATGAGGCATAAAATCTAGCTCTCTCTAGAAGCGCGAGTAGGGAAAAGATAGGCTCTGATTAAACGAAAAGGATGCTTATAATTAACATAGACTTAAAATTGAATACTAGCCAACCGGCTTACAGTGTATGGAGAAAGGGTTGGCGAATCTTCAGCAAGCGTATCAATCTGCACAGAAGGGACCGGGCGCTTATGGTAGTGGCGATAACGGCTTGGTAGACGACTGTCAGGCATGTATGCGAAATGTTCCAGTACCCTTATGTCAAATTCGAGGTAATTATCGTTCCCCGCAGAAAGGAATCCCAAGTGCTCAGCTCATACTCGTAGTCACAAGTCAGTGTGCGATAGACCTAGACTTTGTTCCGGATAATGAGTCTTCACATCTTGTAGGTGTTATAACTTGCAATCCAGATAATTCAAAAGATAGCAAGGAGAAGGCTATTCGAGAATCGTGAGTGGTTTCATTGAGGTTTTCTCATAAACGTCTACTAATCCGTTCGAGACTTCTTATGATAAGTTTTCACCGCATAGTTCGTATGGCTATGGAAGAGTTCGACTAACTCATCAGTAGCCTGAAGGACTATGCCAGAGTTCATGGTGGTGTATATCGCAATGACAACGGCCTCAAAAAGCATACCGCTCACATCAATGGTATATTAAATGAATACGCACGTTCTGCTGCAGTTCTTCGAAAAAAGATTCTGGAAGCAATTTCCGAAACGGATCCAGCACTGTCCGACGTCAGAATATCCCAGATCGCTTACTTGAACTATCTTTCAAGATATAGGGACCCCGGACATGATTTCTTAGCGAAAATAGACCAATCATATTGTTTCGGTAATTGGACGGGCCAGGATTGGCTTCAACTGATGTGGTACTGGGAACGATTTGCGAAAAATCTCAAGCCCTTGCTAAGTTGTTGGAGACTCGATCATATTATACCCTAGTACTTGCAGAATTTGCCTATATTCATACCTAAGTCATGTTTCGGACGTTTTGAAGATGCTCACTTTACAAAGGGTGCTGGTATTAAACAGGACTGCCTGGGACGCTGTCTCTCCCACATTGTATGGGATGCTAGTATTTATGCCGGATGGGACAGCGAATACGTGAACCATCAAGATGTACTAGGGCGTTCTGCGTTTCATATTGCTTGCCATTATGGTAACCACCACCTCTTCACGGAGTTACCAGAAAAAAGGGGCGAGATCTGATCTACGGAATGTGACTAGCATGCCGCCACTCCATATCGCCGCAGCTCTTGGTCGTACATGGATAACTGGCCACATTAGGCGCACCTTGCCGTAATTTGGGAGATGTTCGAGATTGTAGTGGCCGGACGCCTTTGCACTAGGCATGCCTTCACGGGCAACTCGAAGTCGTCAAATTCATTATCCAACGTACCTCTATCAGCAGAACTGATACTGATGACTTTGGCAATTCTACAATAATGCTAGCAGTATCTGGGGGCCATGAAAGAATTGTGGAATATTTATTAGAAAATTGCACGGATGCAACAGAATTGAACACTGCAAATCAGACGGGTCGAACACCATTCTGGAATGCAGTGAAAAGGAAAGAGTGGAACATAATGGTACTCTTGGGACAATACGTCGATGTTAACCGGAATGACAAATTTGGGCGCAGTCCGCTCTCCGAGGCAGCGAAGGATGGCCATTGACTAGATGTTGGCTATCTACTCGACCATGAAAAGGTAGACACAGATTCAAAAGATAACAAAGGCAAGACCCCTCTCATGCTGGCTGTTGAAGCTGAGCATACCATGATTGTCAAACGCTTCGCCGCATATTCAGATACAGACTTTCTGGCACGGGATCACCAGGACTTCACTGCAAGGGATTATACTCTCAACACGGCTATGAAGGGATTTTACTAGATTGAGACCTAGTGCTCGAAGCTCGCCAGGGACGAACCCCGTTGTCATGACATTTGCCGCGATTTTCATAAAGTCAACGAGAGGAGCCCAGGTCCAGAAGAGGTCCCAGAAGGGATGTGAAGTATTAAGGTCATATCAATAACATCCTCACTTAGGAAGGTTATTGTCCCAATAGCTCACATGATCTCGTCTTACAACTCCCGAGGTTCATGACAAGCCCAATCTCTCATATTACCCTTCCTCGCATAATTCCCCTTCTTTGACCGCGTCCAAACTCTCTCAACCCTGAACCGTCCATATTCATGGACTCACTCCTGAAACCAACCATCGCCACACCTCCCCCAAACCGCCCAGTCCAGTTCCTCCAGCCAGACTCTCGCATTCGGTTTACCGGCTACGGTCATTCCACTTTCGGCTCCCATTGTCGCTATTTTGCAATTGCAGAAGATAAAACGTCGTCATCATGTGTATGAATTGGGGTAATTGACTGTAGCGCTCTGACTGTGCTATGTTTTTTCTCTCCCTTAGTGTGAGTGCTGTTCTCTAAGGGTTCTACTTAGTGAAAAATTACTGAATATATCTGGCTCCAAACTTGCGGACTGCCCTGGCAGAGTGGAGGGTATATTCCAGGAGCTGATGACTGACTTGGGCGAGATGTTTGTTTCGTATACCGGTCTGGCTACGGAATGAAAGTATTATGGATACAAAATACTACTTCGAATTGCATTCCTAACTACTATTGTGGACATTCGCGTTCTACACGTGCACATCTCACTGGCTTCCTAATTCTTCGACTTTGTAGCATGATAACATTGTGGTACTGCAAGTGTGCGACTTTCCCCTCACGACGCTTAGTCATCATCGACAGGAGGCGGGCCGAGAAAACGTCGGAAGCAATTTAAAGACAATGGGCACCGAGATTGAGGCAAAGCATTCCGCATTCACTTTTGGTGTTGGCTAATATTAGAGTTAAAATTATGAAGTTGACGTTTTCGATCATCTCGGAGGGAGAGAATCGTGGCCATGCGACCGACATGAATTCCTGGGACTCGTGCTCGCCTGTGGATGATTCGGTGATTACTTTGTGGATGACTACAGAGTGTTCTGCAGATATTTAGAACCAAGGCATCGATATTCCTCACTCTCGATGATGTAGCACTATGGTCGAAGAAGTAGAAACGCGAGTTCTTCTGTAACTACAATAGATATGTCTGATTATCTACGTTCAGATTCAAGCTGATTAAGTTACTACTGGTTGATTATTTGATATTTAATGGGATTTTTAGTTAGGATGGAAGGTTATTGAAAGGGAATTGATGAAAGTGCGAGATGAGTAAGGTCGTGTTGGAAAAGAAATACTAGGGACACACCTTATAGTATACTATGCACAACTTCATTCGGGTCCATAAATATCTCTCCTCCCAAAGCGTCCTCTTGACAAGTACATCTTCCGCAGTTGCATGGCGGAGACGATGAGTGTGGAGACGGCGATGACAGTGCCTAGAAGACCGAGTGCGAGTGATTGGCTAGATTCCGTTCCATTTGATTTGGGATTATTGGGAGTGTCGAGGACTATTATTGGTGGCATAGGTGGTATACCCATTGGTGTTGGCACTTGAGCAAGTGTGTTGATGTGTGATGGTTGTGAGACTAGGGATACATGGGCCGTTAGAGTAGAAGGTGGCATCATATGGATGGTTGAAGGATGAGATCTGAGTAAATCTAATGGTGGAGGATATAAATTGAATGGCAAGCTTCGAGGAAGAAGGATCGGTGTCGATGTGTTGGTAGGTAGAAGAACAAGCAAGAGACTTAATCTTTATGTTACGTGAGAGAGTCTATGCGAGGCTCTCATGAAGCAATTTGACCTTAGAGAAATACAATAGAATTAATGCGAGCATGTACGAAGAGTGTTGGTGAAGAAGGTGGTGAGAGTCTAGATATAGGGTACGTGCTGACGTCTTTGTGAGGCTGGCTGATTAAAAAAAAAAAAAATCAGGATGAGGTGGTGAGGTGAACGTTAGAATGCACGGGAAATAGTCTGGTATGCTGTGAGCACACAATGCCAAAACGAATACATGTCCGTTGGAGTGGGTGGTGACAGTTCTCCCTAGCTAATTGCATTTACATTATAGTTGAGGCCTCGATGCGAAGCTCCGCTATTGGCTCCCTAGTTGCAATGGCTTCATCGCGAGCTACCTCTGCAGGCACCCATTGTGAAAGCGACGTGGCTGTAGTCGAGGAGATTTTGCCAAATCTCCAAGATAAATGCCATTGAAGAAACGAGAAAACCAAGAGACGTTGAAGATTCTCCATGGTGGTGCATGGTTGGACGGTTGAAAAAGCTGACAGTCCACTTTGAAAGGGGAAGGTAAAAGACGATGGCTGAAGTGCGTGATTGGACAGCCAAGAGGAAACCAAAATTCGGAAAGATGTTCGGGGCGTCTCAGTGCGGCTTGGACCATTAAGAGCGCTTCATGCACAGCCGACATGGGTGCATATTGCCACCAGGATCGCTTTGGAACTCTATGAAAGATACCAGCCCTGCAAGGTCCTCCAAACTCAGTACAGCACGGTCTTGCTACTTTACCGCGCTCGCTGATGACCGGGAATGTCTCCAACTGTCAAGCCTTCTCTCCTGAGTCGCACGCGTGTGGCCGAAGATGGGTTGGTGGCATTACCATCGTGGAAAAAAAGTCGCTTGGATTTTGTCAAATGTGAATTCTGCCGTAATGCGAAGCAAAGGGTAATGTCAGAAGTGTGCTAGCATTCCTCCAAGCATCCTATGTCTCTGTCCCCTCTTTAACTGGTATGTTGCACGCTTTGGACCTTAGAGATCATTGATCTACCTCTTGAATGCCAAATCGGAGGTAGAAAACTATTAACACTGCTTAACGAGGGAATTCTGCCTAAAGTTCTATACTTATAATGATAGTAATGCCTGTGCTGAATCGAGGGTCGGTCTGCTGACAACGGCTTGCAGTGCGTCCCATCTGAGCGCTTTTGGCCGGGCCAAAAAAGTAATCGCTGCTTAGAAAATGGCTTCCCATGCTCTGAGCCTCTACGCAAAGACGGAAAGAAGGACCTTCTATCCAAGCCGAGTCCCAGAAATGAAGCGGAGACTGAAGCATTGGCGGAAAAGAGAGAGAAGGATAAGGTCGAAAAGGACGCGGCTGAGAAAGTTGAAGACGAAAATGTAAAATATCTGTGAGTGCCTATAAGTCATAACCGCCGCTAAAGGAAACTACTCACGACACAATTGACTCCTTTTGATGAGCTGTCATCCAGTGTTAATGATGGCCTTGCGCGAGCTAAAACTGTTACTCAAAGATGGAAGAAGTGTCGGCAAGTTCAACAAGCCCAGGACGCGGCTGTCCGATGATAAGTGGGAGCGTACGGTCATAAATTTTAGGAAGTTTGAGGCAAGGGTGGAAGATAAGATCCCGAAATTGATTAATAACATTGCAGCGTCTAGGGAGGCAGCATTAAGCAGACAAATGTTGCTGTCTACCCTTCAAGCAACCTTTTACACGACGATGGAATATGTAGCAATTGACAAACAAGCGCTTTCCTTTCTCAGACAGACAGAGAATTGGGGAAATGCCTATTTGATGCAACCGGAAATGTCACTTCGTCAGATGAAATGGTGCGATATACCATATTATCTTTTATGGCCACTAGATGATGTGTGGATACCCTTCCGGGATTCGATCGTAGCTTTGCTCCAAGAGTCGGTTTGTGAGAAATCCTTAAATGTGCCTTTCCACGTCAGACACCGGGCCGTTGTTCATGCCTCGCGCGCTCCTTGAACGAGACGAGAACCTGCGTCGACTCTATTCAGTTGGGTTTGAACGAGACTGCCTGGGGCGCACCATTTTCCGCATCGCTCTAGACTGCAATCTTGACCAAGTCGACCTGCTCAAAGAATCATCTTTGATCGAAGATTCGGCAATATTAGTATCTATGAATCATCAGGATATCCTTGGTCGCTCTCTATTACACATCGCCTGCCTAAAGGGGGATTCCAGACTTGTACAAAGATTGTTATTGAAAGGAGCAATGGCAAGCCTGAAAATGATACGCGGAATGACTCACTCCCACATCACCGCAGCAAAGGGTGACATAGCCGCATCTCGCTAGCTGTTATCCCACGACAAGGCATTGGCAAATGCCGAAGATGATCGCAGTTACATTCTGCTGTGTTATTCTACGTGGAATGGTTACACCCAAATACCAGAACTTTATTCGCAGTTTGCCATCGAGTTTGGAGGGAATCGTAGGGCGTTGAAAATCGCAGCAGCGGGAGGAGATCATAGTGTCGTGGAATATCTATTGAAGGCTGGAGCTACGGCAGATATGCTAGACGACCAAGGCCGGACACCTTTCTGGTGGCCAGTCAAGATGAGACAGGCAGGTGTGATGAATCTCTTAGGTTTGCGCAACGACGTCAACGTCGACCTTAAAGATAACTCTGGCATATCTCCTCTAGCTTACGCCGCAGAGAAAGGTTTTGAAGAAGCGGTAGATTATCTCCTGAGTCGAGTGAGGTTAACGTCAACTCACAGGATAATCGTGGGAGAACTCCGTTGATTATCGCGGTTGAAGAAGGAAAATGCTCGATTGTGCGGATTCTGGCCAACCACCCTGGCGTCAAAGTATATCAGAAAGATTCGGATGGAGTCAGTGCCAAAGATTATGCAGGAAAGGGTGGGAACGATAAGATAGTATTCATATTAAAAGATAGGTGTAGAGGGTTCAGATCTTCGACAGTATTTTAGATTGTTGGCGAGGATGAAAAAGGGAGTGCTAATGATTAATGTTAGAAATCTATATGCACAGAGGTGTTCTTTGCGTTCACGACATCCATCCTCACCAACCAGCCTATTCTCCATGACCACCTCCATTGCATATTGGTTTGGAAAGCCTCCAGTTTAGAACGGTAGCCAATGCGCCAGTTAAGGGTCCCAGCTTCCAAATTTCTAGCCAATCACAGCGATAGAAGCTTCCAGTGACTCAATTCACAATATTAAGGCGTATATGCGCTGCTGGGAGCATTTTAAGGGTATAAATTCCATTGCGTGTCGGATGTTGTGCAAAGCGGAGACTGAAAAGTTTGGTAGATACACTCGAAGCAATGAAGTCTCAGAGAACCATGCAAGAATTTTTCCACAAAACCCTCTACAAGAGCGATAGTCGAAGCAATTGAAGCCATTGACTTTTGATGGAGCTGATTATTTCTGTGGTGATAGAGATTTGGGCTCGTTTTTCCCGAACCGGCCCGAAGCTGGAGCTCGGGCCACGATTATGTCAGCTAGAGCTCTCCTTCCCTTTGCTGAGGTTTTTTCTTCTCCTCCTTCCATCCTCCCATCCAACTTCAACTCCATCCATTGCACCTCCATTCCATCCTCAATCCATCTCCACTCAGCACCAAACCACCGCCACAATGGTTGCTATTGCTCGAATCAACAGTGCCGCCGCCCGCATGGCCACCCGCTCCTTCCAGTCCGCTGGCAAGTCCACCAGCCGGTTCGTGTCAACACAAGGTGAGCTCCATCAATGCATCCTCCCAATTGCACCCATCAACCACTGACACCCTTCAATCAGCCCCCGTCCGCGTCCAGGCCCCAAAGAATAGCCTCGTCATGAACAACACTCTCCGCAATGCCTTCAAGAACAACGCCGGCCGCAACATGATCCAGTCCCGTGGTATCGTCGCCGAGTCCACCGCTGCTGCCATGGTCGCCGCTGCTAAGATCCAGGGTGCTGGTATGGCTACGATCGGTCTCGCTGGTGCTGGTGTCGGTATTGGTACGGTCTTCGGTGCTCTCATCCAGGGTGTCGCCCGCAACCCATCCCTCAGGGGTCAGCTCTTCCAGTACGCAGTCTTGGGTTTCGCCTTTGCTGAAGCTACTGGTCTCTTCGCTCTCATGATGTCCTTCCTTCTCCTCTACGTTGCGTAGAATGGTGCATTGCATTGGGCACTCTGGTATCCGGGGTGGAAATTTTTACTGGATGGGTGTGTGCATACAAGACATCTCTTTTTCTTTAGTCTAGTGGCCGGTCAGATTGTGTAAAACATGTACTTTAGAGAAACAATCTGAAGAGCAAGTTCCCACTTCACTGCTCTTAATCTGATTCCCGAGGTCCCCCATATGCCCGGAGCACCTTGTCTGTGTCGTGAAGCTCATGCGAGGTCATTGATGAAGTCAATTGATACAATTGGGCGCGTCGAATTGATTCCGAAAGTTCTCAATGGCAATTCAACGTCTGTGGACGGGCATTGGCCGTCGAGTTGCGCAGCTCATCATGAAACCTGGCCAGCTCCGATGCCAAGCTTGAGCTCAACCTCACTTCTCAGGCCTCGACGCTGTCCAAGGCCTTCAATGCAACACAACGCCCGGGTGAGCCATACCTTTATATCAATTATACGAGGAATTCACATTAGTGTTGAATTGTTATCACTTTTACACACAATGCAACTTCTTGCTGCTCATGGGGTAGCATCCTCGGCATCTGCGTGGTCGCACTCGAGCTCTCTTCATCTACTGGAAGTACTAGACTCACTCACAGGTGATTTACAGCCATTAAGAATCTCACGAAGTAACTAGGGGAAGCCATCTTACATTACTGGAAGTGACGCGCCTTGCTCACCATCACGGCACCCTGGCTGGGAAGCAAGCTGCAAAGTCGAACACCAGCTCAACCCAGGAAACACGACCCACTCCTCATGACGGAACCCAATTGGTAAGATCTGTTTCCCGGAAAATAATACACTCGACTAACTGAACTTACGCAGACTCAGCAGATCCCTCTCAGATACTTCATCATCGTTCCTGTCCTTCCCTAACGCCCTCAAGAACCCAATTTCCAACGGTCCAGCAACGCGATGCGAGGACACCACAATATACACCCTTCAGAACTAGACTTCTTGCTAAGAGTATTTTTGGATGATACCATACAATGTAGCAAAACAAGCTTCGTGGCGGAATTCGTCGCTCGGCATGAAGCCATACTCTGCCATACCGACACTCTGCAGCTCGTATTGTTTTGCAGCACGAATCCGACTCAACTACCTTAGTCACTTTCTTCTCTCTTCTGCATATAAATCAAGTGTATGATGTGCCAGTTTCCTAGTCGTGTTGGAGACCACCTCCAGATCATGTTTCCACGATGTTTCAGAAACGCTTCAAAACCTCAAACGCCTCACAAGCGTCCAAACAACGACGCAGATTTGGAGGTTTACTGCTAAATATTCTAGGTTCTCCATGTTTATTGCGACAAAGGCTTGCATCGACCTCATCGGATCCAAACTTCGCGCTCCCCGGATTCACATGTTCCGTGAAACTCACTATCACATTTCTCAAATCAAGGCTTCAGCCTCGGAATAGAACTGGCCGTTTTGCCGCACAGCATATATATACCACTGAGAACCTGCTAATTCGAAAGCCCGCATCTAGCTCATACAACTTTGTAATATCCAGTGCCGGTCACGCTCACTACTTATTCTTGTCCATACTCTTTCATCTTCTTCCATTTCCATTTCCGTTGCTTAATACATCCAGCTCTCAGCTTATCTTTCCTATTCCCTATTTTAATCCAGCAAAAATGAAGTTCATGTCCATGCTCGCCATCGCGGCCTTCTCGGGCGTTGTCTTCGGTGCTTCTGGTACATCCTATACCCTATATCCTCCCTCCAAAGCATACTAATATCTCACAGTCAAGCGCGATCCCCAACAAGAAGATCTGGCCTCCATTCTCGCCGCCCTCCGCGAAAATAACCCCGAAGACGCGGACGCCGCATCCACACTCCAGAAGCGGGACCCCCAAGAAGACATCGCGTCCATCCTCGCGGCCTTGCGTGAGAACAACCCTGAGGACGCCGATGCAGCCGCCAGCCTCTCTGCCCGCTCTCCGCAAGAAGATATTGCCTCCATCCTCGCTGCACTCCGCGAGAACAATCCAGAGGATGCGGACGCCGCTGCCAGCCTGAGCGCCCGTGCGGCCGAGCCGCAGGAGGATGTTGCCAGTATCCTCGCTGCACTCCGGGAGAACAACCCTGAAGACGCAGATGCAGCTGAAGCATCGATCCAGAAGCGTCAAGACGACCTCGCCTCCATTCTCGCTGCACTCCGTGAGAACAATCCAGAGGATGCGGATGCGGCTTCCACTCTCCAGAAGCGGTGGTTGTGAATATAAAAAGGATGGTCGTGGGCGAGTCCTGCAGCCTGTGGAGGTGTAATTTTTCGACTTTAGGGGCGTAAGTTTTGGATGGCTTGTAGATAGAAATTGGAAAATTGCGACATCAACGGTATGGGATCTGGGTTTCTTTTTTAGTTTGATAAGTGGTTGGCGGTTTGATGAGCTTGATGAATTTGTATATAGGATTGATCGATGAAATGTACATGTCAATATGGGTATGATTTCAACTAATGACACTCGTTTGCCCATTTCCTCGCGGAGTATTAGCTTGTGATATGTCTCTGCAGAAGTATCAACTTCCACTTCGTCACTACACATTCATCTTTGGCGACATGGCCCTTTGCTCTTGTCAAGTAGACAAAGGACGTAATGTTGGTCAAAGAAATATTCTCGTCAACCTTCGTCTCAAATCGCCACTATCTCAACTTCACAACGAAAAACTCAACTTGCAGGAATATGCAATCAGAAAGATTCAATCTTGTCAATACTAAATGTGTGGGATATTTTCAATTTATATTCCAAATCGCTAGTAACATAAATGGTCATGAACAATGACGTTGAGCATCTTGCCGGGTAAGTGGAAAACTGAGTCACCAAATGTGGACCTCACTACACTACTAGCAAGTCTAATTGATGAGAATAGATGGAATATGCATACATTTTGGCAGAATTGCATGCCCATCTAAGAGATTTCTAGGTAGTAGCCCAACAACGCACCCGCTAGCCAATATTAGGTTAAGGGAGAATGCGATGTAAATGCTAAAAATTATGCCAGATCCACGCCAGAAATCGGTGCCGAAAACATTACCAATTCCATGTCCAATCCAAATGACCTATAAAACATAAGGATATCATGGGGTATATATACAGGTCGTGCAAATCATAACGCTCAATGGCAGACAGGTATGTTACCCAGGAAAGAGAAAATGGAAATGGGTATCGTAGATGCATGGACATCTGCGACGCCAAACTTGATTGTAAATGAGAACACGCCAGGAAGATATATCCATACATCGAAATGTGTACCTCATTGGGTGGTTAACTCCAAGTCCGCGTCCGAGAAGAGGTCGGCTTCAAGAAAGCTCATGAGCATGAAAACTCGTCGAAATAGATAGGGAGGACTCCTTACCCGTTGAAGTTTCCATGCAGGTTTACCTGGGAATGAAGGCATAGGAATACGTTAAAGTCCTGTCCAGGGAAGTCTGGGTTGACCAATGTGAGCAAAGGGTGGAAGTATACCCTCACCTGCAGACACCCATAGATCGCCGTATTGATTTTCCATGCCATATAATTCTGAACCAGTTTCTGGCCCTGGGATTTGCATCGGCTAGATACTAGGAGGATTGGCGCGCACGGGGTGATTTCTAGGAGTTGCTAGTAGGTACGCCGCCTCAATCAATTCAGTATATGCATGCTCGTCATCGTCGTTTGATGCGCTTGCTTTTTGCAAGTCGGCCAGAAGCTTCCACTTTGCCTTCGCCTTTGCCGACGACTTCCACGATGGTTAAGACAGGTTGTTTTGGGCGAGGCGTCTTATCCATTAGCTTTAGAATATGTCGTGCAATAGGACGTTCGTAATGGCATTGTCAATAGACCACGTGAGGGTGAGCCTTGGCCCGCTGTGCACCTCTAAAACATGGTCAAGGAGCGCTTGGAGTCCTGAGAATGTCATTCGACCAGAACTTGTCGAGGCCAGGGAAATTACTGAAGCCAAACAAACAATATCCGCAACTAAAGACGCCGTTGTTCCGATATGTTGCACCTTGATTCGCGAACTATGCTTTGATATGCTTTTTCTTTGAAATGTGAAGTGAATCACCCCTTGCTTCAAATATATGGTTCTAGTACGACATACTGCGTCGGGGCAGAAGTAGTTCTTTTTCGGGACACGTTCCTTCGGCGATAGGCTATATTTCTTATAGACTCATGGCTTTTTAGACGGCTGAGTGAAACTCGATGATGTTGATGCAGGCGATGCAATATCGTGAACCGGCCCGCTGCTACTGCCACTGCGACTGCAACTTGGTGAGGTCGCGCTGTTGAGTCGGGGAGAGGAGGAAGGTGGTCGGAGGTAAGGGTGCGTCATCGCCGGCGAAGCCTTGATAGGACCGTCGATTTTCTCGGGGCGAGAGGCTGCAACTGAAAAACGTCAACATCCTTAAAGGTACTTCCACAGCTTCTCACACACATACCGGGACTAGGGGAGATGTCGTCCAGCCAGGCGGATACCCTATAGTTGTGCAAGTGTTTTGAGAAGCTCGGTCATATCGATCGCACCGCCGACCAGTTCTGTCCCCACCACGCCCCTATACGCAACGGCGACACAATCCTTCTGTCGCATCTCTGTCCTCCCATACCCTGTCCTACAGCTAGCCCAAAGAGATAAGAACATGTAACTGCATACATTTTTGTATGCGTCTGTAAGCCAATGGGCGGACAGCGCATTGACCATCTGGGTTAGAGTCCGTGCGTGGCCCATCGAGTTTTCGAAGTTTCGAAGTTTGGAAGGTTGTTTTCGAAGATTCGAAAGTTGGACGGCCGGTGGGACGGTTATATAGAGCTGGCGTTGTCCTAGTATTTCTACAAGAATAATGTCATACTGTAACAGCACCTCAATTACTGTGGGCGCCGCGGAATGTCACACTGACAGCGACACCACCATCGCCCTTGTCATCGGCATCACGAGCCTCGTGCTCACCGGTCTCCAAGTCCTCTTCAGCTGGCAAAGCCTCGCAGTATTCAAGAACCTGAACCGAATTGTCTACCTCAACCCAAAGGTCCGCTACAATGATGAGCCAATGAAGTAAAACCTTGCGGATTGAGTAAAAGGCCTCCACAAGGCTTCGATATTCTCGCAATTCCGTAATGGCATTAACGGAGTACCACGCATGCTTTTTGGACATATATTTGTTATTTTAGGGTGTTGGATATAACTTCATCTTGGTAACGCTACGCAGGTGGAGGGTAGTTCATGGATTCCAAGGTTGTACACTAATAATCCGGTTTGGGTTAGCATGGCTTTCAGCTTTTGGCTGCCTTCCAGCGTTCTCTGTCTAGGTGTGCTCGATAATTTCAGTTCATCACCTTAATACGCCAATCCCCGTACTGTGTGCATCGCCTACCACGTTTCAGCATAATATCCATCACTTTCAACCTCTACTTTCTGTGCCTATATGGAATACAAACGATCACCACAAGAGAAGACCTTTCATCCTATGCCTCCGATAGTCTTCATCACCGGTCAGTCTACATGTCACTCATAATCGAACCATCATGATGGCACATCATCATACCCAACCCACCATCCCATCCAGATACTCATTCGACGATTCCTTTTTCATTCCACCAAACACTCTGATCACCGTCATCATTATATACCTCAATCCTCAGTCATCTCCACACCTCTTCATACCCGAACACATTCTCAACCGAACACCCTCCTCACACCCAAAAATCCCCGCTTTACTCTCTCCCATCTCTTATTCCTGACAACTCTACTTCAAGTCTATTACACGCACATCATCCATCCATGCTCATCCTTCCGCACTTCCTTCCATCATCACCGTCTCAATCCTCCCTTCCACTTCTTCCGCTTCCCTAGGGCTCAACTCCGTACACCTCGAACGTAGCTAACTCCAGCTACACATGCAGTAGACGCGTACTGAGATCTTATCAGATGGCGTGGGGGTTACATGTGTGATCCGGGATCATCCTTTCGGAACGTGAGATATGTCTGGGCATGTATGAGATAGAGTTCGTATGCTCAGGTTACGCAGTGAGGCTTACTAGAGCTGGAAGATCCGAGAGAGAGTCGGATGAATCACAGGTTTCCCAATCCGAAGTGATGGGAAGGTTGGTATTTATAGCGACAAATGTTGTGATTATGTTGGCGTTTGAGTTCACTGCATGTCACAAAAAGGGACATTTGGCACTGACAGTCATCCGAGAAGAGATTCATCATTAACCTAGTCGAGAGGAGTATCGAACGTTAAAATCGTAACATTCCATTTTGGTGCCCTTCCATTTCTAAATCTTCCAAACCCTATCCCATATTCCTTTCAAGCACCCTACATAGTAGCACCAGCCTGCGTAGCCCCATCCGCATCCAGCACCGCTCCCTCTTCCGCGTCCTTTGGCTTGATCAACTTGATACTCACCTCTGGATCCTTCGAATAGACCCTGAGTCCCATCACACACACCGCATTCCAAGGGTTCTGCTTGTTCTCATCAGCCGGCGGATTAGCAGCAGGTTGAGGAGCGGCATCTGCGTCTACGTCTGCCTCTGTACCAGCACCATAGGTGTGGGCGTCAGGGCCGGAGGGTCCAGCTTCGTCGCCAGAAACAGGTGTATCCTCGCCGTCCTCTTCCTCAGAGTTACTGGAGCCGTCTGCATCTTTCGTAGCACCTTTTTCGACTTTCTTGGGTTTTGAAGACGATTTCTTGGAGTCTTTCTTGGGCCCGGTTTTGGTTTCCTTGTCTTTCTCATCTGTGGTGTCATCGGAGTCAGCGTCTGATTCACTTTCTTCGCTCTCCTCTTCCTCTTCCTCGGATTCCTCGGATTCCTCAACCTCTTCCTTCTTTTCTTCCTTTCTGTCCTCTTTCTTCTCAGCGACTTCAGTTTTAGCCTCTTCCTTATCTCCGCCTTTCTCATCCTTTTTGCCTTTCTTCTCTTTCTTAGCTTTCTCCGCCTTTCCCTTTTCGGCCTTTTCCTTCTCCTCACGTTCCCTCTTCTCCTTCTTCCATTCTTCAAACTCCGCTTTCTCCTTTTCCGCCTCCTCTTTTTCCTTTTTCTTCTTTTCCTTAGCTGCCTTTTCTTTCTCTTCTTTCTTTTTCTTTTCTTCCTCGGTCAGCTCGACTACCCCCTTGGCATTGGCAATGTCGTAATTCATTCCAATCTGCCTCAACTTCTGGGGGTTCTTGTCCGCCAGCTTGGTGACCACTTCATAAACCTCTGGTGCATCGGAATATCTTGACGCCACGATCTTAGGCACGATCTCGTACTTGCCGGGTGTGAGATCGACCTCAGCAGAGATGCTGCGATTGCCGAACCAGGCGCCACGGGCCCGCACAATGTGCTCGCCAGCAGCGGCGCCTTCCTCTTGTAGGAGGAAGTGCAAGTCGAAGCGGTATTTGCCTTCCAGGCCGCGGAAGTAGCGGTCATCCAACTTGAGAATGATTAGTATTTGATCTCCATTAACCTACAAGATGTTATGGTTACCTGCGAAAGAACGAAGACGGTTGGTCCCTCGGTCTTAATCTCCACCAAGAACTTGGTGTTTAGATATCCCGTAACCCACGAAACACTGACGCTCGTCCAGTCCTGGACAACTGTCCAATCTTTGTCGAACAGACGCGTGCGATCGAGCAGTTCAAAGCGCTTCTGGAGGTCTTCGTACGACATCCAGAAGAGACCATCATCACCGAATCGGTGATTTAGCTTCTTCAACCAGTAGGGCGTCCATTCTTTGGAGCCGTCCGACCACGGGCCATTCCACTCCCCCATACCCTGCCAGCTTCTCTTACCCCAGGGATTTCTGCAAATATCAGGGCGCCGCATCTAATGAGCTTTGTTGGTTGACTTACCTGATGAGAACCAGTCTGTACGGTTTACCTTCCTCGTCTTCTTCTTCGACAGCTTTGATGATGGAATAGACATGATTCAGAGCGAGACCCCTTCGCGAATGAGTGTCTCCGCCAAGCCCCCCTGGTGAAGAAGCGGAGAACAGGAATTGCTTATTGACTTCTAGCAATTCCTTCCACAATCGTTCTTTGCTGAGGATACGATTTGTCAAGACCTTTGTCGTAACACCGCCGGTCATATCCTCGACGGCCTCGCCCGAAATGCCACCAGAAATGGATTGGTAGTCGCCGTGGACCTTTGCATATGCCTTTTCAAGCAGGGGCAGCCATGTCTCGTTCTGGTCGGCGCAGCTTGCAAAGTACAGGGCATCAGATCCTGTCTGGTTGTTCTTCTTCCACTTGCGCTCCTTTTCCCCTGATGGGTCATATTGGTCAATGTATGCATCGAAGTCTTTGACCCTGAGATACAAGTTGTCGTCGATAACAGTCGAAATCCATTCTCCGTCACGCTGGAATACAAATCCATAAACGCCGCATTCCTCATCTCGCTCCACACAAATATTCTCCATGAGTTGCGGATTACTGCACAGCGTTGCCAGAGCAGCAATGAACCAACAATCGCCGTTGCCACCCTGCTGCACATCGCTGCTCGAGAATCCATCAATGACGAACGATGGCTTGTCGTAAATCCAATCAATCCTGTGCACACACGCCGGTATGCCTGCCGAGTCATCATCGTCATCGTCGTCGTCGTTCAAAATTCTCGCAACGGCGGTGACGTCCACCGCCACCATCGGAGTACCGAGCACATTGCTCTCCGCCAGGGTTGTCAGCGCACTGCTTAGTCGTCCCGAACTCACACTATCCCCTCCACCCTCCCTATCATAGTAACTGCTCATCAAACCCTTCAAGCAATTGTTGATGCCAAAATCCCCATCGATATCGAAATCGGGATCCGTAAACTTCTCATTTACGCGGTGACATTCGCGGACTATACGTTTGACGCGGGCACGGCATTCGTCGGCAGCCGCTTGGTAACTTTCAGCTGCGTTCTTGCCTTTCGCAGGGCCGGGCTTGTGCTGGGGTGGGAGGAGGTTGGCATAGAGAGAGGGAGGGAAGATGTTGGTAACCTTCCCTGGCTTTTTGGTAATCAAGTTGTCCCAGAATTCATTCAGAGTGGTCTGGGGGTCTTTGGTGGTCTCGTCATCACCAGAGACAGAGGACATTTTTGGGCTGAAGTATCGGGGACTGTAATTGTTAGAAGAAAGATTGAGGAGAGAATTGTGAGGCTGACATTAAGCAAGTCCGGGGCTGTTATATTGGAAGTGGTGAAGTTTGGGGGCCGAAAGGCGAGCGGTTAGCATGGGTTAGCATTAGCTGCTTTCGGGCAGTCTGCGGCTGAGACCAGCCTTGTCCGACTCTCAGCATGATTGGATTCTGGTTCGTAGGGTGTCAAGTTGGACCTATAGCAGCGAGTTTGATGCCTGAGGGGCGGTAAGAACCGTGGTTGAGAGGTGGGGATGCGGGGTGGCACCTTTCAGCTGAACTGCTGGCAGACATTAGGGCTTTGAATGTATCTTTGTCATGGTTTGTAAGAAGGGATTTGAATGAGGATGCAAAGCGTAGATGGTTGACGAGGAGGAGTGTTCCACGACAGAGCTATTTGTAGGAGGATCGATGAGGGGGAAGGAGGCAGAGGAAAGCGTGATAGATAATGGAGCCCGTGCGCACGTGAGGCGGGGCGACTCCGCTTTGGGACGATACGCACACTTCAACACCAACATTTCCATCTCAAAATTAGATCACTCAATTATGTCATCATACCGTTCCCGAACCTATCCGAATCTGACCCGCAAGAGCAACTTCTGGGCTGTGTCGTTTTCAACTGTGTCACTATCCTCTTAGACTGCCAGCTTATTGCTCCCCCGCTTCTTTGGTCCCCGCGTCCAGTGTACGTCGAGCTCAACGCTAGCGGAAACGATAAATAGGCAGCTCAGTCAGCTCGTGAAGCTGACGCACCTGCAGAACAACGACATCCTTCTCCATTCGATGCAAGTTCGAGGGAGGGGCTAGACTTCTCTCTGGCTGCACCGAGGATCCCATCCCGCACCGTCCGGTTCGGCGGTCAATGTGATATGAATGGCGACGCCAGCTACTCGAAATGCTCACGTGCAGGACGGATCACTGCCCGAAATGCAGCGGCTGCTGAAGGAAGAAGGTGCATCGAGATGGCTGTGAATGGACAATCCTTCGTCTTGAAATGAGCGAGAGCCCCTCTCGTCTACCCTCGACTCAAAACTCTGCTCATGAAACTCCAAGGGACATGAAGTATTTCAGTTAGTGCTGGTCATGAGACAAAGATATGAGGATGGTATCCACCCAATTACTATTGTGTAATAGAGGTTGGTCGAGCAACAGCACACGCAACCGATGAGACAGGAGCAAAGACCCTGGTCAGGCAAAGTGACGATGTTTGCAAGTCAAACGAGGCCTCGACCTTCAACCCGAATTGATGACGTGAGGGAATTAGCACCATGATTCGACGAGCCTGAAAGAGGCAACTGGACGTGTGACGAGAATCTAGTAAACGACGTTCCAGTCGAGGGGCGTTTTCATGGCCGGGTGGCTGCGTGTTGCGTGTCTGGAAAGGCGACAAAAAGGTCTGATTCCGGAGAAGGTTGCCGTGAACTTCTCTCTATTGAGCTGCCAAGAAGCCCTTCTGATGCGCATGAAACAGTACGGGGTATCCCTGCTTGCAGTCTTGAAAACAGGAGAGCATACAGACGCATCTAAGGCAACACGGCTGACGGCTTGGAAGCTTTGATATCGTGCAGGTACCAGATAAGGTAGGGGACACAGAAGATTAGGAGTTGATGTGAAAAAAGGAGCAGAAAGAACAGGCAGTCGTACAACAAATAAGGTGTTGGGAAAGGGGGGTGGTACAAAAAGAAACGCCCTTTCGCCCTGCTGAGACAAGCCCAGGTCCAACCAATTACGGAGCAAAAGAAAGCGGTGAGAAGGCCACACCAAATATGGCCGTAGCCTGACGGACCAGACGGAATATTCCCCCCACGCCACCACTAAAACCGTTCTAAAGCAGAATCCCATTACTTTTGTGCACCGGTTGCGAAAAGAAGTCCAGAAACTAAAACCGCGCCGATTCGAAACTGCCGCTCCTTTACTCCAAAATGTGAGACCAACTATGAGCCAACCGTGAACGCCGTGCTAAATCCGTCATAATAGACTAGATAAAAGGCGACCGCTGCGAAGAAAAAAGAAACCTGGGAAATTTGCAGATTGAATACGAGGTGGTGCATAATGACAGGGTTTGGGAGAGGAACGAGGAGATCTTAAGGATCCGGGTGCGCGGTGTCGGTGAAAGGATCCTGGTTGGTGACGTCGATCGCCGTGTGCACGCGCATTCGCTTCTTTTAATTCACAATCTGCGACCGAGTCAGCGAATCCCAGCGCCAATCTCGCGATGACTTCATGCTTCTTGAAGCGAGACAGGTAACGCGTGGCCTGGGTGCTTTTCGGTTCGCATGCATCCTCACTGCCACGTGCGCAGCGAAAGGGAAGGGCGCGATAGGATCGAAGGAATTGCAGATTCACGCACCTATGCTTTGGCCGTGCATGGCCGGCATGTCTTCAACTTGCAGTTCTGGCATTCGTAAATATACCAGTGTGGCCCGGAATGGCACATGTTGCAGTTCCAGAGGATGAGTGTGGTATCGGACTTGATCATCTTGAAGTTGTGCTCGCAGCTGCCAGGGACAGCCATGATGTCGGTTCGGGGTGGTGGTAAGGCTGATGGCGGCGAGGAAGGCGGCGATTGGAGGAGGACTGTGATGCATGTCAGTCAAAAGTGATTGGGGCGCGAGGCATAAATATACTCTGTGGAAGGAGGGCGGCTCCTACAGACGGGCCGTTTGACACACTGCAGTTCGACGGCAAGCCGAGTACGTGGGGTGAGCTCCTTACCGAGAGTGTTGAAGGCTGTCTGGCTCGTGGCTGGAGAAAAGCAAAGCTCGGAACTGAAGAAATTCAATGGAAACGGATTGTGCTGAGGATGAGGAGTTTGGAGTTTGATTTGATGGAGCCGACGGCGCGGACCCGGGGTTAGTCTTATACTCATCCCCAGAGCATTCACTTGTTACCTTCAGGCTAGTATGGTCGTGTTGATCTTGCTATCTCCACCGTGCGGTATGACGAACTCAAAGCGTGCAGCCGTGGTTGTGGTCTCTCTACCAGGCCGGTCTGCTGTACTTCATCGCCGTGCCTGGCAGAAAGCGGTTGGTGAATGTGGAATGCGGACGGCTGCTGGACGGAATGAGCAAAGGATACACTGCTGGTCGCACACGGAGGCCGATTGAGATCTGATTTCTGTTGCCCTGTATCTGAACGCCATCGCTCTGGTATGGATATTAGCAACCATAATGAGAAAGTGAATCGAACTTGTCAAACTAGACCTGGCTGGCCCGCAGCCGCGGTCATGGTAGCATACCCAGGTCACGATCCTTGTCACAGGACGCAGCAGAGTCATGCTGGGGTCCAGTGTTGGGTGAGTGTTTTGAGGATAGCGCTGGCGCATTCTATGTGTCACACATATCCAAACATGTATTCATAGCTTAATCAATCCTCCCTGCTACAAGGCCGCGTTACTCTCCTAGGCTCACGACACCGGTTCCAGGAATGATTTTGAGAGAAGAGGTTAGTGAGATACCTCCGGACGACAAACGGCAGGTTTCACAGATAGCGGCCCGCGAGACGAGCTTCGCGCGTTTTCCATGATGGAATCCTGAAACTCTTTTGGATGATGCCGCCAAGCATCATTGGCGCGGACACTATAAGGTGAGAAAGGACATCAGCGGTGCGCTAGCATCTAGTGCCTAACATTGTACCGGCCTGCCAGGGACTGTACACCGACCACAAGGCGGCCATTCCATTACTCCCGAGGCAATGGATTGGATTTGGGCTGAGCTGGGGTCAGCAATTAAAGTTTGCGAGTTGTGCTTTTTCTGCTTCTCTTCCCAAGCACGTCGAACCGACGCCAGCTCAACGCACTCCTCATTTCATGCTCACTTTTTCCGCTGTCCATACAGCAAAAAGCATCGCAGAAATTGCCGATCTGCTTCTGCCTGCTGCCCCTCGCCCATGAACTAAATTAAAGGACCTGCGGGCCCTCTGCCCTCGACAGCCGCATAAGCGGTCAGCGGATGTTCCGAATGCGTCCTGCTGCAGACGCCGTCAATCACCGTTTCTTCCTCACCCACTTCCACCGGTCTTCTTTTCCATCATCTCAGACAAATGCGGTTGCGGAGGTCTGGCAAAGAGGAAATTATGGCGGAAGTGGTGTTAGGGCCCGTGGGTGTGGTTGTGGCTTGTCCGTTGCCGTCATTCTTGACGTGCTATTTCGCCAGGATAGCACAGGTGGGTACGACCCTATCCGCGGCGTCTACTACCTTTCTCAGCATTTCTGCTATTCTTATCGTGATGAGCGGCTGGCGACAGTCACTCCTCTGGGACGACTACATCGGCCTAGCTACCGCCCGTGTAAGGATGCAGTGTGGAGACGGCCTCACTGCACGATGGCCTCCCGCAACCTGGTTCAGCTCGGTGGGCAGACGGTTAAAAACACGCAGTCTGATCTCATGGAAAGCCGGTGGTGTTAGCGGGAAACGCCCCAGTACCAAACTTGCTCATCAACATGCCCTTACCTTGAGCCTCCACATTCCACTTCAGGACTCGCTCTGCCACAAGCGGTGAGCTGCACTCAATTAGTGAACTTGTGGCTTGCAGTCGATCCACTGTCTGGAACGCTACTTTTTGCTTTGCCCTCAAGCACCTCATGTAACCATTCTAAAATCGCATCACGATGACCGACAGGGCAATCGGGAATTCGGCGAGCCGCCGCTCAAGGCAGAAGTGGACGAGGTGCATATTGGATCTCCAGAGAGAGCAGCCTAATATCCCTAAAACTGCGCTCGACATCTAGGAGAAGCTCGGTCGAGACAAAAAGTTCGAGCTCCGCAGCATTGTCGGCATACCCATGGCGAATAATCATCCTTGATGGTCACAGAAACATCTCCCGTCTCGGCGCTTGCAAATCGAGCGGCGTGCATGGTCACATTTAGAAAGATAGGATTTCTTTTCTTGATCAGTTCTCGCTCCAAGATGCCCTTCGCGTTAAACTCCAGCAAGTCAATCTCTTATCGTGTCATCTGCTCGCGTTGACCGCCTTTGTTGGTGCGATGGGACTGAAGATCTCAAAAGTCAGCGACAACAGAGTTTGTCTCGGGATTAATTAGACACTAGCAATAAGAATACGGCGTGAAAGTGAATTGGACCTGGCTATCTTTTGACTATCTTGAAGAAGATGGCTCTCGCGCCGAATTCCTCTGGTTACACAAGATCGGATCTTAACCTGGTGGTCGGTTCCACAGATGCAAGATCGGTGTCACTATCGATTTCGCTGTGTAATACATGGCGCCAGTGGCGCACCCTTCGCCAGGACCGATGCGCGTCATCCTCTAGCCCTTTTTTCCTCCCCGTTTCCTCGCGCTCCAAGTGGTTTCTTTCACCGCCAAGCGCAATTGTCTCCATTCCATGCGAGTCATCGCATTCCATGCTTTCTGAGCCTCTCATGGGCATGAGAGGCCGATTCGAAATCATGCTCGAGAGATGGATGCAACCAAGGCGTATGGCCGCCTTCATCATCTACTTTCCTTGCTCTTGGACCTCGAGTTGTGGCTACGGGACAGCATCTGCTAGACCCCAAGTGTACACTGGAATTTCTTGCATCATACAGTCTTGGATACCTACAGGTTTCAATCTACCGACCATCTCAGATTCGCAATACCACGCCATCGGAAGTTTCTCCCTTATAGTTGGATGAGTCTCGGCAATAACAGGCCCGTGGAAATTTATAGCTTCCGCCGACCTAGTCGAACGACGCACAACATCCCACCAATAAATTACCAGGTACCCGGAAATCCATCAACCGTCCAATGCATGGCCAGAGTTCTACTTTGCCTACTGTCGTGCATACCGTTTTCTGTCGCTCTGTCATCTATCAGCGGGACAGCGTCCCGTGAGGCGTAGTTCTTGACTATCATTTCCATATTGAATTATCCCTTTGGGAATTCAACAACCTGAAGCAACTCTGTTGACAGCATCACTGTAATCTTCCCGACCAATCGGGGCATTTCGCTTTGAAGGAACATAAGGCTGCCGCCATCATCAGCCACGATTACCGGATCTGTGGACTCTGGACAGTTCGCAGTGCATCTTCCCCCCATGAGTGTCCGCTTTTCCTTCCTGGAATATGGCCTACAGTACCACACTCATCGGCGAGATCCGAGCACATGTCCAAGATCGAGTAATGGCAGGCCTTCATTATTGGCTTTCGCGCACCACGAGACCGTTCCCATAATCTCTTTATCGCACACTAAGTTGCGACGTACGTACTCGAAGGCTGTTGTACCACTGACGAAACTCACCGCTCTCGGCATTAGGTGCAACCATTGGCATCGATATCACCACCACTATCAAACGCTATCTCCATTGACCTCGCTCGCTTCACACCACTTTCTTCACCTGTTGCTTTCCAATGTTCCGCAGTGAGCACCAATTCACCTTCCCTCGCCTAATGTTATTGACATCTCCGAAAATCGCCAGTATTGCTTGTATGAGAGGCATTAGAGGCGCCGTTCTTCCCAAACGAGCTGTGATGATCACTATTTCAGTGCACACTGTTGCAGTCAGCAGTGACGGTACCTTGCAGACTGGCTTTGATGGTCACTACGCCTATGGAAGTTGTGGTTACCGCTACGGAGTTGCTCTCATGAAACCTTTAACGACGCAATGGGGAGCACCGGCGACACAGGGACAAGCTCGGATGAGGTAGCTAATCCGTTCGTTTCCATGCCGGACGGTATCGGCGACGTGAGCAACGTTCACCAAGCTGAACTAATATTAACAGCGAGGAGTAGAAGTTCAAACATCATCGTTCATCTGAGAGCGAGACCATTGTAGGTCAAACGCATCAGTTCGCGTCAAATTCAGCCTACCACGCAGGGAAATTACTGGCACAACAAAAAGACACTCAGGAATATGACCCTACCATGCTGCAACTCGCCCCAAATTCGAAGTTCCCCCGAGCTCACATTTTACTAAGCTTCAACAAGGTCTCTACCGCGTGTGCTCTTTTCTATGTGCAGGTCTACCAAAGGCCCATTTGTAAGTACATCGTATCGATCCTAGCCAAGTATGAGTTGTTTGTCGGTTCCACGACATGAGAATACTCACCATCTGTCGAACTTGTAGCCGACATTCTTCAAGTGACCGACTTGTTCGAATCCAAGGCTCTCATAATATTCTTTCAGACCCAGACCTTTTTTCCAGCTAGTTTCATCGACCGACATGCATGCAATAACCGTTCTAACTTTGTCTTCTTCACTCCTTGGCGTTGCGATATATTCGGGAAATTTCTCTGGAGTCTTGAGAATTTCGAGCAGTTTCTTGAGCAGCTTCGTTCCAATACCACTGGCGATAAATTCGGGGTGACAAAATAAGGAGAATTCCACCGAATGTCTATACCCTTTTCTTTCAGGCTTGAACTCGTGGGCATACGTGAACCCAAGGACGATATTCTCTTCATTTACCGCGACAATGAAGGGCAGTCCATCCTTCAAAACTACTTTCCATCTTTCCAGAATTTCTTGGTCCGAGGGGGCCGTAAGCGCGAAAGTGATAACCGTGTTTAGTGTATAATATCGAAGGATTTCCGTGATGCGGGGGACGTCTCGTTCTTTAGCTGGACGGAGCGTGCACAAGCCTGACTGCATGATTTGTGGGCTGTTAAGCAACGGAACAGGTCGTGTGTCGCGTGCCAGTTGTTCAAAAAGAAACTTGTTACCCAATCCACCCTATGGGCCGTGTTCATAAAGAGATACGGTGCCCGTTTGATCGTGTGCTCACTCTTCAAAATCAAACACAGACGTGAGAGTGATTTATAGATACAGCCGTTCCTGAGTCAAGGGTAGCGGGAGATCCGTGCATGCCAAGGCTTAATAACAACAGCAGCTGATATGGAACCTCCAAATTTTCCCCGCCAAACCACTACACACCAGAACTACACCACATATTCGCTGAATCTTGGTCCACCGACTATGCGAGGCGCAAAAATATTCAGCGGGTCGTCTCATCCCACTCTCGTGGACGGTATATGCGACCGCCTTGGTGCGAAGAGAGGGAATGCCGAGCTTCGAAAATTCAGCAATGGGTCAGTACCAGCTTCACCTATTCGAGCTCCAGCTGACAGGAATGACGCAGGGAGACGTCGGTGCAAATACAAACCTCAATACGAGACCAAGATGTTTTCATTGTTCAGAGTGGAAGTCCAAAGTACGTTTTCCGAGCTATTTGTGCCTCAATTGCTGACCGGGCACAGGATCAACGACTCCGTCATGGAGCTCTTGATCATGATCTCAGCCTGCAAAGGCGGCTCAGCAAAGTCAATCACAGGTACTGAACACCCAAAAGTCGTCAATTATGTCTTCTGAGATGTACAGCTGTCATGCCCTATTTCCCCTACTCCCGCCAATCCAAGAAGAAGCAGCACCGTGGGGCTATCACCGCCCGCATGGTTGCCAACCTCCTGCACGTCGCCGGCGTCAACCATGTCATAACCATTGACCTACATGCTTCTCAGATGCAGGGCTTCTTCAAGTGTCCCGTTGACAATCTCGTCGCCGAGCCTCTCCTCGCCCGCTGGATCCGCGTAAATGTGCCGAATTGGCAGATCGCCGTAGTGGTCAGCAAGAATCCGGGGGGTACAAAGCGTGTCACATCACTGGCAGATGCTCTGAAGCTAAGCTTCGGTATTGTCACGACGGATAGGAGAAGGACCGCCACATCCATACATTGGAACGAGAGTGCTATGTATGAGCAGTTGGGGCTGGATGGGACGTATGAAACGCCCGGCCTAATAGAAGTTGCATTGGATGCGGACGCTCACATCACACCGATCAGCAGTATTTCGTATAATCCTCGAGCAGAAATAGGTAAGCCAAAGCTACGGATGCGAGCGACGTCGAATCCCTTACAACGACGGCCCGTCAATGGTGCCACTGAGCCATCATTAGGAAGCCCTCTTTCTAAATCGACTCGGATAAACTCAATCACAGAACCAGAAGCACCGCTAGAACCTCTACGGGCTAGCACAGCACCGAGCAGTGATCACGGCGGAGAGGAGAGTGAGAGTGGGGACGAGTACACTGATGAGGTTTGACCCAGCCCCCTTCTATGAGTATCAGAGATTAACCGACACAGCGCGCCCGAGACGTCATCCACGGTCGTCTCGTCCACGGCCATATCGTCGATGAAAGTCATCCCTCCCCTGCCATATCCGCCATGTCCAGCTCAACGTTCCCCCGTAACAACCCTCCATCTGACGGCGATAATGACGCCGTACCTGATCACATGATGTCCTCATTCGTCTCAAACGCCTCGTCCCTCCAACGTCGCGGTATCGAGCATGCCCTTGGCGGCACGGTCGACGCAGCAGCCTCCTCCGAAGAGGAAGAAGAGGATCTCAAGAATCCTGAACTAGAAACCATGGTCACGCTGGTCGGCAACGTAAAAGACCGTCCCGTCTTCATCGTCGACGACATGATCGACAAGTCCGCGTCCTGGATTGCCGCAGCCGAAACCGTCGTCAAGCGTGGTGGTGCTACCAAAGTATACTGCATGGCCACCCATGGACTCTTCGGCGGAGATTGTCTAGAGGAAATGTACAATTGCGAGTGCATTGATAAGATCGTGGTGACGAATGCGTTTCCAATTCCCGAGGAGAAGAGGCGGGAGGCGGGGGATAAGTTAGTGGTTATTGGGGTGGATAATTTGCTTGCAGAGGCCATTAGGAGAAATCATCATGGAGAGAGCATTTCTCAGCTATTTATGCATTACGACTAGCTTCTGGATCTTCGGAGGGCCAGGTTGAAATAGTCGGTAGGGAACCTTGAGGTAGGTTCTCCGGGATTTGTATGATTTGGCTCGAAGTGACTGGACTATTCTTGGGTTTTCATGCAATTAGCGAGGCGCTATGGCATTTCACTATGTGGCTCACAATGGTTGGGGTTTTGGAGTTGCTTAGTCTTTTCTTTAAGACATTTGGTCACGGATTGGCGAACGGTGTCATGAAATTACGGCTGGACACTTGTATGAATTATCAGATGAGTAAGTGTGAGATCTACGAAACAGTCTCATAATGAATCACTTAGATACTTCTTTCTTTTCTCTCTCTCTCCTTTTTATTCTTGTCAGAAACCTCCCATTTTACTCCTGGCTTTGGCCAGACACGGGCTAGTCTATCCTTCTGGATCCAACATCTTGGACACTTAGGGAAACGAGAAACCAACGACGTAGAGGATAGGCTTTACAGGAATTCTTGCTTGTAATGCGAGATATTCTTAACGGAGCGTTGGGATATTGATTTGAGGATAGAAGGCATGACTTTCAAGACCGCTGATGTGGTTCAGGGATGTCATGCAAGAGAACACTGCATACATAACAATTAAACCAAAATATTGATTTAGCTTATGCGTGAGTTTATGAATTGGGTTTGATATTGAAGGGTTTTGGATTGAGAATGGGGTTAGACGTGATATGTGTTTGGCATTGTAATATTGTAGTTGTGAAAGAGATGATTATACCATCCTCCTTATTAGATAAGATGGAGGTTTGGTAAAGTATACATCGTATCTGGGCAGTTCAGGCATAGTTTTGGTATATAATTAGTAGAAAGGCCAATACTACGGTTTTTCGTCGTAAAGTTATTTGAGTTTTACCTTATATGCATACATGTTAAAAAGACTTCAATATTAACCCCTTTGGAACATAGTCCCAAGTCCGAGAGCATGACAATGAAATTCCGCATCCTCTATCCCCTTCCCTTTCTAAGCCAAGCTCTTCCCAAAGAATTCCACAAGCTTAGCACCAGCCTCGTCAACATGATCATACAAGTCCGCATGCGTCGGCCCTTCAATAACAAGCAATTCCTTCGGCTCCTTTGCCTTAACCACTCCATCCTCACTATACCACATCGTCGTCACCGCCCTTGTCCCTGTGATCATCAATAGCGGCCTCGGTCCGATCATACCATTGTACGCAAAGGTGTCAAAATTCGCCATTAGGTCCTAACTCTTAGGCATACATGTATTAGTTGCTCGTAGACGCTGTACTCTTAGTATACGATAATACTACGCAAAGTCACGAAATGAGTCGGGAAAGTCGGGCGGTGCGTATTCGAGTTTTCGGGCAGCATGTGCACGATCGGCACTTTTTCGCCAGTGCCGTCACTGGCTCGGTCCCTGGCGGCGGCTTCGAGTTGTGTGTTTAAGATCTCCATGCTGGAAGAGTCTTTGTTGAAACCGCGTCTTGCCATGGTGCCGACGCAGGCAGCGGCAGAGGTTGCGATGGCTTTGATGGGGAGGTCGTTTGAGCTGCGAGGGGCATAACCACCTGATGCGCAGATACCAAGGACGCCAACCTTTTCAGGTTTGACATCTCTACGGCTGGTGAGATAGATGACGGCAGATTTGATTTCTTCGACGCGTTGGACCGGATCTTCGAGGGATCGAGGCTCGCCCGAGGATTCTCCTTGATATGCGGTGTCATAGGCGAGGCGGATGAAGCAGGCTTAGGAGAGCACGCGGGCGTAGTTGGTGAGGGATTGCTCTTTGATGGATATCCAAAGTTGGCATATGATGATAGCGATGCCGGAGCAGTCAGGGGAGTTGGGAGCTGGGTGGTAGATATGGGCTGCGAGTTTGATGCTGTTGTTTTGGGGGTGGGGGGAGGGGGGAAGGGGGAAGGAGATGTTCTCGGATGAAGAAGTAGAGGCCATTGTTGTATGATTCAGGGAATTAATTCGTCTTAGCGGTTTACATAATTGTGGTCATTTTCAAGTTATACTTCTTATCATATATATAACCGTATTAACACATTATGTTTACGTAGGAGATTCCGAATGGTTGTTGTACGTCCGAAGACAATCGGGCAGGGCATGGCGCTCCCGAACCTTTTCGGAGAAGATAAGGATATTAAGTAGTATCGGTGCACCATGAGTGAAGTTGGGTGTTTAGAACATGTTTCTGTGTATCAGGTTTCTAGATATTGGTATTATTTGGCAAAAGTTTAGTTTGAATTCAATTCGAGTCCACTTAAGTCTATCCTAAGCGCTTAGAAAATTCTTAAAGTTATTAATAGTTTCAAAAATTAACTATTTAATCTGATTATGTAAAGGATAGTGTATTTAGGATATTTATTAGTTTACTGTATATAAAGTGAGTCGGATTCTAGGTGGACGCGGAATTCCGAATAAGAGAGTAAGCATGAATGCGTAGTTGGAGAGGATCCATAATTTGAGATTTGAACGGTATTCAGTTCGAAGACGTTAGGGTTCAATTTATGGATTGGAGGAAGGTGGAGTAGTGCGGTTCATGATGAAGATGATGGACCGCTGTTATTAGAGATCAAAATGGGGTATTCCAACCGGCAAAAGTTCATGGGAGGGAATCGAGATGGAACTAAAAGTGTAGAATCGACGGAATACGGGGCAGTGTGGTATGGGGAAGGGCGGGAACGAGCAGGGGGTAGGGGAGGTTCGGATTCGCGTGAATATGTTGAAATACTAGCCAAATTTCAACTTGGAGTGGGAGACAAGGTGTTGAATTAAAGTGTACGCACACGTGAATGGGAAAAGCGTCACTAGATACGAGAACTTCGAGTGCCCAGGAGAAGTGAAAAAGGCGATTGGTGTTCCATGATATATTGAGTTATCTCATGTACATCCATCGGATAAGCTTGTGGACAGAGATGCTCTCTGAGGATTTTAGCAAAGCAGTGAAAGCAGGGTTGACTGAAGGTATAAGGCTGAGGGTATAAGGAAGCTACAGACGTTCGAATGAGGAAGTACACATTGAAAAGTACCCGGCAGTGCTCCTATTTGCTCCTTTTTATACCTAACCGGCAAGTTGAGGATGTTGCGACGTAAGAAACTGAGTAGCCTGCTGCGAGATAACCAGTGATGGTCCTAATCAGCCATTGGCGAAAGGCAGAGAGATAGTGGAGATCTATGCATGGTGTGATGGGGTCTGAGCATTTATCCTTGATAGAACATTAGTCAAAGATCGCAAGATAGATCAAGAAAAGAGGTCATACATGTCCTTACGCTAATTGGTATACCTCATACAAGGGTGGATGTTTCTTTTGATACATCCGTCGTAGCTGAAAGACTGCTACGATGAGTGCGGCAACACCTATGAACGTCCCGATCAAGCCGAAGGTGAGCGTCTGCGATCCTGAATCGGAGTTGATAGAGATGTAGGGTGTGTTCGTAGTTGGGGTTGGTTTAGAGGTGTGAAGGGTTTCGGCGATTGGAGGTAGAGTTGAGGTAGGTGTGGCAAGGAAAGTAGATGATGAATTCATGAGGGATGAGAGCAAATGAACGATGAATATGAGCCTCACGGGCGTTGAGTATGGCAGTGGAAGTGCTGTGACTGAAACATACTCTTAAGGAAATAAGTCGGAGCAAGGTTAAAAATGGGGGACAATGATACTACTTTAAATATTAAACCCGGGTGGAAAAGGAATAAATGCCTGCCTTGAGATCGCACATTTTCGCATTTCTACTATCCTACCCCGTTGACGGATTTAGAAGGATAGTTGCGTAGTGGGCCATGGAGCTTAAGGCCCGGGCCTAAACTTACACTAAAAGTTTGACATGTCCATCTTCTAGAGTCTGAACTGATTCGGCTATGCGGTATGTTCCACTTCCTAACGCGATGCGGTTCCTTTCGAATGTGTGAAGTATAAGGAGGCAATGGCCTGCATACACAGCTCCACGGCTAGACTAACTGAGCCGTCGCACTCGTCGCAGAAGGACAGAAAGGACCACGTAAAATATTACATTACGCCATTCCTAAACTTCATATAAATCCAAAACTTTATGCTCGGCACCATGCAGTAGCCTTACAAATCTATTTGTAGCCAATGAGGCATTGTGCTTTCAGGTGTGCCTCTGCAGGGGAGAAAACTTCAAGCGGTTGATCGTACCTTGCAAACACTGGCTGGGGTGTGAAAAGGCTGCAGAGGGTGGGGGGCGCCTAGTGATGATGAACGATACAACTGTCGAGTTTGGTCATATTGGCCCGAGATGGTTCGGTTTCAAACTAGGGTCCACCGGTGATAGGAGAGTGCGATAACTGCGACGGAAATGCGGCATGGCCATCGCAGAGAGAGTGCGACAAACTGCGGCAGCTGATGACAATGCGATCACTGCGACAGTTCAGCTGCTGTACAACATGAAACAAGGCTGCGGTCAACCATGCAGTTGTGGTTGGTCTTTTTAACAGCCACTCCATTGGCCAAGTCCCAGCCTTGTACACTCCCCACGTTTCCCTGCTACTCGCTTTATCCACACAACCTAAGAAGCTCATGATATTAAGACTCTGTAACTCTCTTGCTCTTGTATGTTGGAAACCCTGCATCCTCGCATCAATCTGCAATCATGTCATCCGAACCCTTCGATGGTAATGAAGGTCTAGATGGAGATGAATCCGCCCAGCTTCCTCCGCAAAAGAAACGCCGCTTGAATTATTCGAAATGCTTATACTGCCGCAAAGACAAGAAGAAGGTAGCGATTCAATTCCCTATGAGGCTTACTGCTTTTCCAGATGTATTCCAGTTCGTGTGCGTTGACAGACCTATAGTGCGCACCCTCTGGTCGTCGCTGGCCAGCTAAGAAATGCGATCGTTGCGAGGAGAAAGAACTTCCGTGTTCTGAACCGCGGAAAAAAGAGAGGGAGGGGGACCAGAATGTATCTGCAGGTCCTCGAAATGAGACCACAGAGGTCGATGAAGACATCCGTAACACGTGAGTTCAAGAACCCCTAGTCTTGGAAAAAGTCCTGACCATCATGGAGACTCTTGATGACAAGCTACTATCAATTGCTTCCGATGGCTAAGAATGAGTTGAAAATTCTGCTCGGCGATATTGAGAGACTCCTCATTGCCGACACTAACAGCAAGGACGAATTGAATATATATCGCGAGAAGAATGAGAACTCTTCCATTCGAGATTTCGAAGGTTTTGTCGCGCATTATGAAACCCTTTGTTTGACTCGCATTCACAGAATGCATGCTTCAACCAGTCCTGAAAGCACGCAAATGTTACTATCCTCTTTGCTGGGTTCCTTTTACGCCCAGAGAAAAATCATGCCACCATATTCTTTTGGTGTCGGACTTCCGGGAGAAGAGGAACACATCGAATATCTTTTACAAGCCGGAAATCCAGGCAGTGCGTATTTGATGCAGATTGAACGCTTGAGCCGTATGAGCGACCTGATTCGCGAAGAGCACGAAGACTTTAGGTTCTGGGAAGCTGAGTGGTCGCGATTGGCTCGAATTTACTCTTCATTCAAGAAGAAGATTACGGGCTTTCTAGAAGATGCAATGAGAGACGAGGTGCCTGAAACTATACTCTCGTCCCCTTTATTCGTGCCCAGCCTGTGTATCAGACGAAAATCGGACGTGCAGCAGCTCGCTAATATTGGAATGAATGCGGATTGTCTTGGACGTTCCCTTCTCCATATTGCATTGGATTGCGGCCTGGACGTCAACGAACTACTCGACCGCTGGATATATGCCAGTTCAAACGGGACGGAACCTGATATTTTGGGGCGCACTCCATTACACATTGCATCTCAAAAGGGGAATTTTGAGGCTAACCTTAGCCTTCTTGATGTTGGATCAATATTTAAGAGAATGCACGAGAGAATGCTGTATGGACTAACACCCCTCCATATCGCAACAGCAAATGGACACATTCAAACCTGCCTGGATTTCATCTCCTGGGATAGCAAGACATACAAATTTAAGGACTGTCTTGGTCGGAGTCCAATGGTTTGGGCAGCCAGCAGAGGCCATCTTCACCTGCTTCAGATTTTGGTAAACACTGTTTCCAATGTTCTGGATAGGGAATATTCCGAGTCTCTTCATATGGCTCTCGGCCTTGCAGCAGCATCCGGTCATGTCCGAGTAGTAAAGTGGTTTGTGGAGCAGTTCTCGTACATACTTGAAGAGCGTGATGATACATCGTATTCACCCTTTCGGCGGGCCGCTCAATTCGGCAGGCTAGAGGTTATGAAGTTCTTAGGAGACCGCGCAGACGTGGATGTTGACCGCAAATATGAAGAAGGTCGAACTGCTCTCGCTGAGGCAGCTGTGTGTGGATTCGTGGACGGCGTCGTGTATTTGCTCAATCGCAAGGAAGTCAACCCAAACGCGAAGAGTACTGGAGGAAAGACTCCACTGATGTTGGCAGTGGAAGCGAAGCAGCATGCCGCGGTATATGCTTTGGCAGCGAACCGAAATGTCAATCTCTCTGAAAAGGACAACGACGGCTTCACCGCACTAGATCACGCTCGACGGATAGGCGATGATGAAATGGTGCAAGCGCTCCAAGGTAACTGCAACATCGGACCCATTCAGGAGCGTGCGGCTCGTTGGTTGACCGGCCCCTTTAATGCCACCTTGGATCCCTCCATGGACGCGAGATTTGGGGGCTCGTAGTGACTTCCTGGGCATCTGCAAATTCAAATGAACGCTGAACCGATATCGCTGCACTCGCAGAGCACATAAGAAAGCAAGGCTAAAATGCTGTGCAAACTACCGTAAGGCATTCATGCGAAGCTTTAGGCTTCTAGGTGATACTTCATGCCGGGCAAGACCTCAAATAATCGGGTTGAAGCCATAAGACGGATGGCTATGACCTAGGAAGCGAATTTACTTCAGAAAAAGGCTATTGAGCCGATTATGCTATAGAAACGATTTGGATGCGTCTTGTTTTCAAAATGGCCAGCAAGGTCAATAGCGGAAAAAACATTTACGTACCACACACACAAACTCGTTTTCCTCTTTACCAAGATAGTGTCGTTCAGTGAGAAAAGATAATCGACGGGTAGAATCTAGCCACGTGAGATGATATGAATCTGCATAGGTGACATATTTTTTAACCGCCTAGTCACTTAGGTAGGTAGTTGAGGAAGCAGTCTAAATTGGTGCTTCTAGCAGAGCTGGGGCTCTTGCCATGGGTGTTCCAGAGGCTTGAGAAGGTTTTGGCCAGGTGCTGCGTCTTAAGATTGTGTAAAGTAAAGACGTCTATGATATTGAGAAACATATCTGTTGCCCTCTCTTAACTTAAGAATGGAAATAAATGGGAAGGATGGGAGAATGATTGAAAAAGGAGACGAAAAGCCGTCAATGCTCCGATCTTGATCTAGCTCGGTGAACGAGTCTGTGCACACATAAATGGGTTACTAATCAACAGTATCGCATATCACTCCTTCCCTCTATTAACACATATAGGTTTCTTTTTCCTCTCTAACACATTCTAGAAAGTGGTTCTTATCAACCGTCAGACCATATCAAGGTATTTAGAAGCCTCTAGTTACATTCATCACGATGCCATTCCTTGACTGAAACCACATGGTATCCAGCAGTCCTCTGCACCGTATCCAGATACAAAGCCAACAACATGATCAGTATGAGGGACGAACGATTCTCTTAGTCACAGGCTGTTCCAAGTTTGCCAAACTCTACCTACTTGGTATTACTCCATCCTTCTATAAATACAAATATCTCCCCATCTCCATTCAACCCCTCAACTCCGTCTTAACCCCCTTAGGCGGCTCCTGCTCCAGCGCCCTCATCATCGGCTCCCAAAACCTCACACCTCCTCTTCTGCTCATCCCCCATCCTCTCCATCTTAGTCCCATTCGTCACAAACAACAATCTCTCCCCATCCTCCCACTTCTCCCACACGGGACACCCCTCCTTCCTCCCAACATTCGGATCTAAATGCCTAATAAAACTCGTCCAGTAGCTCCTCACCACAGGAACAATCCCCGCATTAGTGGAATTGTAGGACTTTGGCGGGTTGCCGTCGGTGTTGGTAGGACCCCAGACAGCGTATAACTCGATGGTGTGGTACGCGCCGAAGCCGCGAGCTTCTTGGTCTGCGTCGAGGACGCCGTAGCGGTAGGACCAGGTTGGTTGGCCGTCTCGCGCAAGAATGCTTTGGTAGAAGTTGTCGACGCAGTGGGAGCGGAAGTCTCCGATCGCATTACTAGCCTGCCTCCACAATCTCCCAGAGTTAGGGAATACCGGGGCGGATTGGTTGATGTAGGCCTTGTCCAGCCACTGTAGACTCGAGTTGCTGAGACTAGGGCATTGGTTTAGGAAAAAGGCGTTTGCATCCTCAATCGTGTCGGCGTTTTGAGGAGCGTACTTCGTGCCTTCGTCTGTGCAGGAACCAAAAATTGTAGGGACTCTTTTATACTCACCCTTTTCGAATTGGCGGAATGTGGTGTCGGGGATAATGTCGTCGTCGATGTGCGGATTAAACCGGCAGTTTGTGGTTTGTAACTTTGTGGCATTTAGGGAACGGAGGCAGGTGAGAGAGTTTGTGGAGTAATAGCAGCCGGTGGCGTTGAGGAGGCAGTTGTACTGCTCTTGTCCTTGAGCCATTGTGCGAAGGGCGGGCTCGGAGGCAGACTCTGATATAGCGCCTATGAAGAGTTTAGAATAGCGCATGACCGGGGAAACAAGGAGGATGACGATGGATGAGGCGCCTGCGGAGTCGCCATTCAAAACGACGTGCTCTGGATCACCTCCAAACTGTATCGCATTAGCTTACAGATCTCCCTACCTCAAGTCTTCAACATACCTTCTCGATATTGTCTCTTACCCACTCTAAAGCTTTGATTTGGTCCTTCATCCCATTGTTCAAACTCCCGCCCTTCTCCACCTCCCTACTCTGCAGGAATCCATACGGCCCAACACGGTAATTGATAGACACTACCACCATGTTCCCCTCCCTCGCAAGATCACTCCCGTTATAATTCGCATTCGAATTACTTCCAAACCCACCACCCTGAATGAACAACATAACCGGCAACTTCGACTCAGTTGTCGCACTCGAAGGCGCAAAGACATTGAGGAACAAACAGTCTTCAGCGGGAGTGAACCGGGGGTTCGGCCGCATTGTCCAGTCCGTTGGATCTTTCGGGAGGCATATTGAGCCGAACTAAGCAGTGTTAGATACTGATAGTGTACCGGTTTGAGTGACGGACCTTCGAAGCGTCTTGTACTTCCATCTTTTCGGGAGGATTTTGAGGAGCTGCGAAGCGCAATTGACCTAATGGCGGTGCTGCATATCGAATCCCGAGCCATTGAGAAGTGCCATCACCAACGACACGTCCGCGATATTTGGAGTATCCCAGGTCGACGAGAGGATCAACTGCGCCTGTCGAATGGCTTAAAGCAAGGATGAGACATGAGTGGAGAAAAGTATCAAGCTTCATCTTTGCATGATTCTCAATTGACTACTTCTTACCATGGAATGATCCTCAAAAACACTCGAAGAAAGAAAAATACATGACTCACTGCATCCTAAATAGACTTTGTTGATTCTACAACGTTCCGAAAGCTGCCCCAATCCGGTAATGCGGAGACATTGTGCCTAAACGCTGGGGTTTTAGCCGGTTTTAGTTAAATGGAAAGAAGCTTGTCCGAACGACCCCCACTCGAAATTGATCGATCGACAATCTAAATTACCGTAATCCTGGCTCGAGGTCTTTGGCGCGGGCCGCAGGTCGTTGAGTTCCAATTGGAAATTGCTCAAGGGCTCGTGTTGGACCTGAATGGGCGTCGTCTAGAGTGAGAACCTTGAATGAATACGCCGACGGAGAGCCACGAGAAAAAAAAGAAATTGACAGAGAATAGAAATAGAACTACTACTAAAAGTAGAAACAAGAGGAGGAATGACAGAGGACAATATGATGAAAGAAGGGCGGAAATCCATTGCAATCATCAACTCTCAGCCTTTCTCCAATCGAAAAGAAGCCACGGACTGCAATCATATCCACCGGATGCAAAAGAATTCAACACGCTTCTTATTTAAGAAATGGGCATCCCTCTCTGTAGCACCTGTTTTTGGTCTCCTTGCATGCTTCATTTTCCATCGCCGGGTCGCAACAAACAGGTGGTTCGACCTGTAACACACTTCCGCATATCTACAAGAAAGAGTGATAGTACAATTCACCAGGCAATCGTGCTTTTTACACATCTGCGTCTTCGGAAATAGTGCTGAGTACAACCCGCAAACCCGATCAAAGTCCATCGGGCTTGGCCGTTCCGGGAGCGAAGCAGGCACGACAAGGCCTTCGGCGACAGGAGTCAGAGCTTCGTAACCTGGGTTAGCGCTAGCGGTAGTAACGTATTGCGTGATAGAATTGATGTTGTATTCACCGGAGGAGTCATAGATGGACATATAATTGCTCGCGATGGTATTCATTACGTCAAAGGCGGGAGCGTTGTTGCAGCATTGGGAGGGTATGTCAGTGTTGCAGCAGGTTTTGACCTCAGGCATTAGGGTGCTACAGCCGGTGTGGAGAATTTTACAGATGCAGTGGACGTAACTTTCGCGGTCTGGACGCTTGTGTTCATGAAAGAGGCCTGTATCTCATTAGTCTCGGGCGTCTGCGTGAATGGTCAACATGCATGACCTAGGGCATGCCAAATTCATGTGTAGCTCCTTCCATCCCACAATCCGACACATTTCCCACAAGACACAGCCAGGGATGAAGGCTTATTGATGCCACCGGACTCAAGCCGTAACCGAGGCACGACTGACATGTAATGTTACAGGATGCGTTTATCGTCATGATATTGTTCATAATCGTATCGTTATTCGGCATGACATGCTCAAAACTTGGGTAGGGGGGCACCGGGTTTCCATTGTTCGATAGCTCGATCGACCACTCTCTTAAGTTCGACTTCCACCGCGTCTAATTGGTATTTGTAAAGCAGCCTTCTATCCGGCCACGTCCAGTTTGCAGAGATTTGAGAAAGCTCGACGGATGAGGCGACTATCATTGTTAATTTGATGACTGATGGTGTTGATTTTGGTACCTTACTGAGCATCGCTATGGATGATAGCATTTCCGTTACTAGTCGCGTTGTAGCTGATGCCGTGGATTTCATAGTCGTCTTGGATGGTGAGAGCGGTAAAGTTGTTGGCAGGGTAGGGAGGAGTACTCCCATCCTTTTCATAAGGTTGATGAGCGTTAATCGAATGGATAGCAGTTAGGGCGGCGAGGGAGAGTCCCCAGTGGAGGCTAAGAGCAGCCAAGAACGAAGTGGGAATGAATGAACGCATAGTGAGCGACTGAATCTGCATAGTGAATGACGCTTGTGATAAGCAGTGATTCGGTCGATGAGAATGCTGTTTGGTGGAATGGTTATGGAGTTGTTGTATACTGACGAAGAAGTTAAGCCTAGTGTCGACCGGCAGATACCAGCATTAGGAACAGTGCCACAAGGGGCTCTTTCCTTTCTCGCAAAGAGGAGCATTCCGCTTCGCCCGCGAGGGCAATTTCGATGAAGATTCGACTACCATTCTGACTTTTCATGAGGATATATCGCTGAAAAGAAAAAGACGTTTGCATGCAGTATTGTTGCGACCGGAGGTATTTAAGAAAATCTGCGAAAAGTCCATCTTGTTGCGTAGATGTGAACTAAACCCAAGAGTAAGCACTCAACGCTTTATTTAGAGCCAAATCTGATAGCGTGAGCAAAATCCGAGATGGGTTACCCAGTGATGACTTTAAGAAAGAAGTTTTGGTGTTGAGTAAAGGTTTAATAACAGCCTGGATGAGGAAAGGATCATTTATCACACTAGGCCCAACAAGGCATGGTAACTTGCCGAACCTAACTTCAGTCCTCATATCCTCCATCCTCTCGCCGACACCTTTCAATACAGGCGGCAGATAGAGACAAATCTTATCTTGGGATACGCTCATAAATGCTTTGAGATGAGTCTGAATAGCTGTGATGAGCGAAGTGCGCAGAGCGGCCTTCGACGTATCTACTTCATCTGGCGTCTAACGCAGTACTACTTTCGACTCATATTAATTCGGGCAGGACTGCGACTGAAAACTACATCACCTCCAGGATCCTTGCAATACTTCTTCGCTGTCTGTAATCAGGGCTACAGGAAGCTTTTCAGAACTAGATCTAGGTGCCTAGGCAGATGGATTTTGTATTCTGGTGGAATTGTAGGGTCATGCGCAGGCTACAGTCCCCTGTACGTCCCAAGAATTCCTGCAGCGTATGTTATAACGGGGCAAAATGATCGCCTCTCATCACTGGCCGATATCTCAACTTGTCCAGCTTTCAAGTCTCACCGCTAGCGCTTCTCAGTCATCCGAGGACCTAGCATCAATATCTCTGTTGTACTCAAGGGAAATGGCCTGCGGAATAACGCTTCCTTCAGCGGAGGCTGATCCTAGAGGGCGAAATAATTATGGAGTTAACCCATATGGTTCTTAAGGCGTCATAGCTCATTCTTACCGAGAGACGGTAAGAAGCTTTCAATTTCCAAAGTATCTTTGCGAAAGTCTGCTATTCCATCGATCACAAATATATGGGGCCCGTAGCGGGCGTGATAGACGAATTTGAGCGGCGTATTACGCTGACACCGGCGGGAAGAAAGCGCGATCTTCCGTTCAATATTGTTGCTCAGGCTGTCAGCTTGCAGCATATAACCAATACTACGGGTGGAGACGTCTGCGGGGCCAAAGATGCTTCTGTGCCGCAGAGTACAGAGAGCGCATCGCCTACCAATTTTCCATCTACGAGTTTTTCGACCTCGAATAGGGACAATGGACTCCCTGGAGCTGCTAAAGCGGGGATTGGTGTTGGAGTTACAATTGCAGTGCTTGCGATCTTACTGGCTACATTTCTGTTATGGAGAAGGATACGAGCGGTGGCGGAGCGGGCGGAAGGAGACGCTGCCTGGTCCGGAATGCCTGAACTCGCAGCCGACAATGTTAAGAAACATGAGCGGCTAGCAGAGAAAGATGGTACGAGTGTGGTGGAGCTTAGTCAAGATTCGATACCTTTGAAGTTGCCTGCGGATGTCCAGGCCTATGAGATAGGTTCGAACGTACGCGACGAGGGATATTCCAGAGGATAGTATAATACTAGGTGAAAAAGAGGATTTTATGAGGCCGCTTAAGAAGTAAGATTAGGTTCCACTTAGTTGAGCCGTGCTGTGCATCTTCAGCATCGTTCGTAAACAAGCGACAAGTGCTGGTTTTGGGATCACTAATAGTATCCTGGAGTAATTCGAGGCGCCTCGCATCCGCTCACCGAACTAAGAACAGAAGGAACTGAAGAGTAATGTTATGAGAAAGATGGAGATTAAGATTACACCACACTGGCAGGTGGTTTCTAGAGGTTGGTCAATACGCCCTCAGAAGGCTCGATCTTGATCAGCGACATTGAAAAAGTGAGGGGAGACTGTAGGAAGGATTATTAGATATGCAACTCTATATAATCTGTAAGCCTGCGCCACAATATATTACCTGTATCTTGCTGTATGCATGTATCCCAATCGAGCAATATTTCCCGCTCTCTTCTCTTCTGTCCCGCATTATCATCTTAATCACATCCATCATGCGTAGAACAACCAAGTTTTTCTTACCGACGCTATACACCCAATTTTAAGGATTTCTCGCACAGCCACATCCTTCTCGCATATCACTGTGCCGCACCATAGCCTTCATTGTCCTACCAAAAAGACATCCGTCTCATAAACCCGCTTTCCTCGCCAAGCACGTTTTACCTACAGCCTTAAAACACTTTCAAAATCGAACATATCTTCAATATGGCAATGGATCAAACTGCCATCGCGCCTCGGCGTCGAAACTTCAATCTTCGACCCGATCCCTTCGCAACTATCACCACTACACCTGCGGGCGTAATTTCAGACCCAAAGAAAGAATCGAAATGATCTCGATTGCCACGGCTTTCTCACTTGCTCTCACGCAGCAAGAAATATCCCTCTACTTCACCCAGATATGAAATCACTCAATCCTCTCCCAGATACTGGGTTATGGCCTCGATCTCCCAAAATTTCTCTCCCTAAATTTCCCTTACAGTCCCCTTCCCTAATCCTGCACATCGCGCCTCGCCTGTACCCCTCCTCCTCCTCCTCCTCCTCCTCTATTCTCAGTCTGCCGACATTTGAGAAGAGAAGCTCAGGCGGAATTCTTCCAAAACACAACTTTCCAAGCCCACTTCCTAGCCAGTGGTTCCACAGCACATTTCTGGCTCAAACATGACTGGGCTGGAAACTCCACCGGACCGCCTAGAGACATAAAATGTGTACTAGGCCGAGCTGAGAAGTTGGAAGTGGTTGTTGCAGCCCCAAGACATGATGCTGCTACACATACTGGAGAGCTTAATGGGAGTGTAAAGTTGAATGTAGAAAAAGGAGGACATGGAAGCGGCCAAGGAATGCCTCGCCATCTGCCTCGCCTATCTCAATGCTCGTAAAATGGGCAAGAACGCGATGAGAAAGTTGGGGAAGCAAATCCAATCCCAATCGAAGTCAAATACCCTCGGTTTACTCAGAACCGGCGAGCCTGTTCCAGTGAAAGAAAGGACCCCGCTAAAGAGCCTGCGGATCGTGTTGAGTAAACGGTATCCTAGGGCTGTTGTCACGAGACAGATTTTTGAGATTCTGGATACGCTGAAGGAGATCCGTGTTGATGGGATGCTGAAGTGGTTCTTGAAGCTTGCGACCAGGACGAGGGGTCAAAGGCTCAAACAAGGAGGACGACGGAAGGTGTGGAGAGTGCTGCGACAAATACTTGGCCGGATAGGGAAGATGTGCTTGAGTGTTAAGTGTGCCGAGTGCGGCGAAATTTGAGTGGTTTTGCTAATGATGCGTTAGATCTTCTAGAGACTGGCAAACCTAGGTCGGGAGAGGACAGTGTAGAAATGGGGACCGTTAGTGATTATGCGGGTAGGAGTGCGAGGGAAAGGGGTGGTTGGTGGTGGGGAACATAGGGTATGCGTATTCACGGTTTCAAATGCTGCATAGATGTAGTTTGTATTATTCCCAATGATTTCTCCACATCTTCATAAGTTTGTCTTGAAACTGGCCGAGCTTGAAGATCGCTACACTCTCTACTCTCTTCACTGCTAATATGCTTTCCATCGCTGCAGGCTAGCTCAGTGTATGGAGTATCGCCCCGGTAATTCAGATGCGTGAGCGTTTACACTAAGTTCCCTAACTTCAGGTCAGTCTTTTTAGGTACCGTATTATGCTTGTCAGCTCCGTCAGCTGCAAGTTCCGGTTTACCAGACCAGAATAAGTCGCCAGTTGCGCTACGGGTAATTGTACATTTGTGACGGCGCCATAATGCAAAAATAGAGAGGAGGATAAGTGTTACAGCTGCGGCGACACCGATTCCAATGCCGGCTTTAGCCCCAGTGGAAAGCGGAGATGTTGACAGAGGAGAAGCGGAGAGTGATGGAAGAGATATCGCGGAGGCACTGGAGACATATATCAGTAGGTTTCAGCAGCTTGAGGCAAGGATTCTTCTTACGTCGCTATCGAGATAGTACTCGTGGCACTGCTGTTTGAAGAGAATGCCTGACATGGGGGCAAAGCATTCGTGGTATTGCTCAGTGACTCGATATGGACAGCATCGGCGGCAATGTTCAGGGGAACAGTGAAACTCTCCATAGGAGTCAATACAACCTCGAGCGTAAGATTACCTGCTACGCCGAAGCCATGTCTGAGATACACCTGCTCTTCTTTGTCTTCCTCGTTTTCTTGAGAAATTTCCATGGTGATAGGCTCTTCTCTGCAGGTATCCACGTTGGCTATTACTCTCACGCGACCTCTCATCGCGCAGCTGTTGTCCTGTCTGCAACCCGGCGTTTTTAGGACAATACTGAAATTGCCTGATTTAGGGAACTAATTGGAAAGCTGGCCGCGGTCTTGTTCAAGTTGGACTGCTTGGTGGTGTTCGCGCGGGGACACACTGTTCTTGCCTCTTGACCATGTTCCGTTGACAGGGATGGCATTCTGCATTATCGACGTTACCCCGGCGGAGACCCATCGAGCATTCGTTTCTCGTTAGCTTAGAGTAGGAAGAGTAAATAAATGTCACTGACAATATCCTCAGACTAGAAGCAAGTCCGATCATTTTCAACCTCGGTTGAGTTTAGTTGCTCCAGAAACAAACAGGATATACAACGATAGCAAGTTGGGAGGAGGAAGAATGGAGGTGAGGAGGCTTTGAATAGCTTTCATCTGCAGCACTAAGAGGGTGGCCAAGAGCGCAACCACCACAGCCTTACGCTCTCTGGGCTTGAAATTGCCTTCCTCTCGCATCCAGGTGCAATTGATAGCCAACGAGCTTGTTCAGGATTTGTATTATGTATCTTCAAACACCAATCCAGAGGGAGTTGCAGTCAGCAGCATCATCCAGGCACAGTAGTGGACAGCCGTGGCTGTATTCTTCGCGAGGGATTCGTCCACAAGCGACTGGGGGGATGAGCGAAACCAGAAAACAAAAAAGAAAAGTGCGTATGAGCGTTCTCTACTATTCAAAAACGAGTCGTTGCCGGAGTATCAGCTAGTATATGTAGAAGGACGACAGGAGGGAGAAGTGAACTGTTTGAAAGTATAACTTGGTAACGGCAACCAGATACCTAAGCACAAGCCATTAGCCTTCCTTGAAACGCGCAGAGCATGGTATCCAGTTTCTGTCATGTATTGACCGATAGGGTAAATGAAACCTATTCTCGAGCCTGCTTACTTTTACATTAGAGCATCTAGAAACCCTCACGAATGCACCGACAAAAGCAAAAGCAGAATCCAATAGCTTCATATTCCCATTGCATTATTGCCAAACAAGCACTTTTAACATCCGTCGTATCCGACACCCATCGAACACGACCCATCCGCAGCGCCCACCTTCTCCACCCCTATCTCATCTCACCCCAAATGGTATCAAATCCACCCACTCTTCCTCTTGAATTCTCCGAGTCCTAATTGAAACTCCTTCATACAGAAACGATAACCCGAATTAAACGCAATAGCTAGAGTACATGGACCACAGACAGTGGTCGAGTGAGGATAGAGATTCAGACATTAGAGTGGTCTAAGTGACCTATAAGCAGAGCTTTTGGAGCGTCGACGCCGAAGCTCTAGTCGTTGATGGGTTTCAGGGGTTGGGAAAGTAAGGATTTGAAAAAGGGGGCTTGGAAAGAAAGACGGAGGACTTCGGTACCGACCATAGCGGCAAGAGAGAAAAACAGAGAAGTGGCCATACTGTCGGCCAGACAACAAAAGAAACCGAGTCCCTATTCCGCGTGCATAAGATATCATTCGTGGTGATTAAATAAAAAAGAAATGAAGCTTCATAGAACAGACGAAGCTTGGGGGTCGTCTAGCTAGTCTGCCATCGAGCTCACAGGTGTGCCGGCTCGGCTCTCGTCGACAATATCGCTGAGCCGCATCTTCTTGTGACGTGGGCCCTCCCCTTCGAGCTCTTCAAGTCGCCTCTTCAAGTCAGCTTCTCGGAATCGAGTTTCCTCCAACTCAGCGCGGAGTTGTGCCTCTGTCTCTCTCGCGGCATGCTCCACTCTCCGAGCCTCTTGTTCGCTCTGTTCCAGTTCCGTGACGCGGCCGCGGAAAAGATCATTGATGACTTCCAGTTCACTGACTCGAGTCCTCAGGGATGTGTTCTGGCCGACTAGAGCTTCGTAGGTTAGCGGCGCTTCGAGATGCGAGCCATTCACGGAAGACGTCGAGCCGGGCGATGGTTGACGGATATTAAAGCTTGGAAGCGAGGGCGAGTGGAAGGCATCACTGTGAAGGACGCCGTCGAACATGTGCTGGGGTGCGATGTTGGACGGGTGTGGAAGACCTGGGGTGCCGGTGCGCGAAATAGGAGACTGTGAGCGATCAGAGAGGCCGGAGGAAATCTTTCCTGAAGCTCGACGGTGCTGGACCAGAGCTGATAATGCCGGGTCGGCGTCAGGGTGGGCAGCAGGGAGCCCATTGGCTTCGGCAGCCTGGACAGGACGGTTAGGAGCTACTTCCAGCAACCAGACAGAGCGGACATACCTTCTTTCGCCCTCCAGGCCCTGTCGCCTTAACTCTGTTGCGACTCTTGATAACATCCGTCTTCAGACTGATAGGCCTCGGTCGACCGTGCAGCTTCAAGAAGAGACCACAGGCGTTGCACAAGACGGAGCCGGACTCGTCGCGTCTCCATAGCGGGGTGGTACTGGTGGTGCAGTTCTGGCAGACAGGCTGTTGATGCAAATGTTAGTGATGGTCAAGCTCTTCGGTTGTCGCTGCTATCGATGGTGCTGATCGATCGCGATAAGGATAAGGAAAGATATTTTGTGACGTGGATCAGAGTGCGTGGCTCGACGACAACGACGGGAATGCAACTTACGGGAGAGTTTCCTTGGCCACCAGAGGTAGCGGGTGCGGCAGTGGCATAAGTCATGCTGTGTCCATTGGAGGGTTTGCTGTGATGGTTTGTGTTAGCGAAGAGATGAAAAGTTCGAGGTGGGCGGCGAGTGCCAAGCACGATAAGGCCAGTGAAAGGTCCGGCAGCCCACAGACGCAAGTCGCGCATTCACCGAAAATCCCCCAGATTCAGACGAAAGCACAACACGTACCTTGGGGGTGGCGATGCCTTCTTCGAGGGCGTGCTCTTGTTGGAATTATCATTAGTATCATTATTTTCCTTATTCGCTGCAGGACTAGAAGAAGCTACTGAGGCAAGGGCCGACAATGCAGGGAGCTGCAGCGAAGCATGACTGCCATGTCGATATTGCGTGTACGAGGAAATTGTCGACGTCGAAGATGGTCGTGATATCTCGTAGCCTATGGAAGGCAGAGGCTTGTCGTCGAGTGAGGAAGCCGTTTTGAAGGCGGGCAGATCGAGGACCTGCAGTATCGACGGTCTACGAAACGATTCAATGGCCGTTGGCCGGGGAAGGATTGTCGTCGCCAGAGCTGAAGCCGTGTTGGCGTTAAGATGGAGAAACGCCTGATGCGTTTCTCACGGTTCGATGGTCAAAAAGAAAGTGCTGAAATTTTGCCGTGGTCTGCGAGGGATGCGTGGGAGCTATGGACACCAAAATAAACGCGGACGGGATGCAAAGCAATGTCAATTACGATAAATGAGCGACTGCTGCCGGAATAAGCGAATGTTGGTAAAGAACGACGACGGTGCAAAGGTAGAGCGGTCAAAGGAGCGTGGAGTCAAGTGTTCGTCAACAGCAGGAGGGTTGGTGAGAAGAGTACAAGGTACATTTCTTCGCGTTGGCGGGCTGCTGGATAAGGGGGCAAAACCCGTATGTCAGGGATGCGTCGATAATACTATCGCTCACCACCAAGCTTAATTTGCGCTAATTTGGTGGCCTGCATGACTTTAAACAGCGTCGTAGCGCCCCTCCAGTCTCCTTTCAGTCTGTCCGTTTTACGAAAGTCGTACAGAGATCGCTCACCAGCAGCGATCCGCTGGCCATCTGCTTGCGTTCCCCCTTGGTGCACGGATTGGGGTTGCAACGACTGGATTACATCGACAATTGAAACAGACTGTTTTGTGCGCCCACCAACAGGCTCAGCTGAACAACCATCTGTGGCTCTGGTGCAGGGCTGACAGTCGTTCACCCGTCATATTGAAGTCGTTCCCCGTTTGGGTGAAATCGTCCAATGCTATCTCCGGAGGCGCCTACATAGAGCCTCTCGGCGCTTATCGGATGATTCTCAGGGAAATCAGCAGCGACTTGGCGCGCTAACCCCAGAAAACGGCTTAGCATTCCGCCGCCAAGCAGTCAGCATCGATGTGCCGCATTCTTGTTTTTCAGGCCAATCAAAGGCGTCATCTGGGGCGACGCGTGAATGTGTCTGCAGACGGCAATGTGCAAAAGAGAAATAAGTAACGCAATTTGGAGCTGCATTCGCTGTATGTTTGCACAAATCTGTGAAGAGACGGTCAGCGAGGTCTGTGCAAAGAGAACAGGAGTGACGCATTCAATTAATTGGAGTCTTGGCCGCGTTGTGAGTTAACAGTTCTATATATACGTAAAACTCAAATGGATGGGACATGAGAGCTTTCCCGAGGTACTCTTCTTGTTGCGACGGCTCAATCGCCCTGCCAAAATCACAATAGCACACCTTGCAGGACATGTCGATCCATAGTCGAGGATGTCTCATCGTCCAAAGCCAAACCAGCCCTTCTTTGCTGGCTTTGACTCCTCCGCTTTCTTCTCTTCCACCAGCATCTTCTCAGGCTGCTGCTCTTCGCTCCTTTTCCCACGACCGGGATAATCGATATAATTCCACGCTACATCGAAGAAAAGTGGCTTGACGGGAACAGGCTTGAGCTTAGGCGGCCAGGTAACCAAATTCGTAAGATCCACAAACCCCGATGCAGGATATTCATCGAGCCTCTCGACGACTGGTGCAGCGTTGGTCATTTGCGTCTTCGCTGCTACATCTGAATTGGCGGAAAGCTGAGACAGTGCCACCAGTCCGCGGTAGTGGGATGTGAGGTTCTCCAACTTCTGGTTCAAGGACTTGGCTTGCTCAGTAGAGACAGCAAGTTTACAGGCGTTGGAGGGTGGTGAAGGGGTAGGCCACGGCGCCTCAACAGCTTGCGACGAAAGGGATAATGCTCGATTGCAAAGCGCGAGCGCTTGTTTGGGGGATGACAAGAAAGCGTGAGAGTGTGAGAGATTTAGGCACTTTAGTGCCTGGAAATATGCACGTTGACCATCCAACTCGGCGACGAACCCTGAATCTCGAACTGCTCCTCCCAACTCTTTGATGGAATCGATGCTCTGCAGGATTGCGTCGTACAGTGCGACACGTTCCCTCAATCTTGCTAACTTACGTCCAGTCGGCTCCTCCCGCTCCACCCATGGCTTCCCATCCTTGCGCGGCCTCCGTGGCTTGGGTGGTGGCAACGGAGAAAATGCGATGCCGTCGTCTGAACCTATTAGAACTCGATTGCGACCTACCCGCCAAGCAATCAGATCGTAGTTTACAGCTAGACTCGTGACTCGTAGATCTTGCATACGTGCGTCGCCCTCGTCGATGCCTTCTTTCTCAAGTTCATCGATGGCCCTCCTGGTTGCGTCTACGGCGTCCTGGCTAGCAATAAGGACGTCGTCGTAGGCGGCTGCGATATCTTTCGAAGAGGCTGAAGAGCCGGATGTTTTCAGGTATGTAGTGAGTTGGGCAGAAGCAGAGTTGACCGAACTGAGCGCTTGGCCGATTGCTGCATCCACAATGTTGGCTGTTCGGTTACGCCAAGCGATCGTGTTGGGCACTTTTTGAGCGTCTGAAGTCGAACCTGATGGAAGGTTAGGAATGTTGTTCAACAATGGGGAATGATGCATATACCTGAAGGAGCTGGATCTTCTTGCTGGAGGGCATCAGCATCTAGCTTCTCTACTGCCTGAACCAACTCCGACTCGCTCCTAGGAAAGAATTTCTTCGAGACTGCTGCCACGCCCACTGTCCTGGGAATTCGGTGTTGGTATGCTGCATAGCGGATACTTGGATCAGTTGTCCCTGCTAAAATATCCTTGAACAAATCTTTTTTCGTTGATTTCAAAAGAGCATTGTAAATAACCCTAGCAGCCGAGTAATTGGTCAAGCATGGTATCCATCTCTGTGGTGAAACATCGTTATCCTTCAGGCCCTCAGCCTGCTTCTCGAATTCTTCCGCTCCCTTCAGAGAGTACGCATATGCTTGCGCCTCCAACAGATCGGTGTCAGACGCACCACTAGAGGCTCGATTGGATAGCAATTCAACAACCTCATCCGCAGATTTGATGGCTTTGTGCAGCCTTGACATTATGTGCCATCTTGTTGAGCCTGTTATGTTTTTGTCCGCATTGTCCTCGGAATGGGATGCTTTCATGTGCATAGCATGTGCCCATGCTCGTTCGGAGGTGAGAAGCAGAAGGTGCAGAAACCTGTTTCCTGTCAAACTACCATAAACTATTTTTTTAAGGAAAAAACTCCATGTCATACTCAATATTCCTGCCCAATTCTTCGGCGGTGATGGGCGCTTTCGGAGAATATTTCGCATTTTTAGCTGTCGCTCGTCCCAGCTTTTTGCGCACAGTGAGCAGCCGACGCGAGAGCTGCGTTCGATATGTGCTGTAGTCGCCCAGTAGAAGAGCCGAGTCCCTGTGATCGACTATGAATTTAGTGATATCCATCGTGGGCAATGGTGTTGTTCAGTTTGATGTCCAAACTGTGGGATGCTGGAGGGGCATGGAAGATTTTCGGAACATCTATCGGCCCGAGAACGCGTGATCTCAAGCTCCAAAAGTTTTCGACAAAGTTCACTTCTCCTCCGCATTGCCCATCTCTCCATCCCCTCTCTTGTATTATAGTTTCCTTTCACACATTTAGTTGTCTATACTAGGCGTTTGCGGATTCTGTTCATCAATTGCCCTCCGACTCCGTAGCCTTTTCCACTTAGAGATCAGGAGGCATGAAAAATTGTAAGCTCCGTTCCGGAATTCCGAGGGTTCTGCTGTGACGAAAGCTAATCAATGTAGCTCAAATTATTCGCGCAGATACTCGGTAATTTGTGGTGAGAAGCATCACGCTCCAGACACGGAGGGTGATGCTCGAGCGAGCTTCGATATGCCTCGAATCTAGCGGACGACAGCTCTTACGAGTTCCTAAGCGATGCATCAAAAGTCGTCGAATGCTGCATTCCTCTTTCTGGCACCACGGTGCAAGCGATCTGGGCCTACCACTCCTGTGGGCTCCCTCCCTGACCCACGGCTGTTCCGGTGATGATGTCGACGAAAACACCCATGCATACTGTCGAGGACAAAGAAGCTACGATGGTCCGGGCCTCGACTTTTTATACCCAGCTAAAACTCTTGCTTTGATCCATCGAATTTCTATGTACGGATGGGAGACGGTGGGTGCTCGACGGAAACAACAGCTGAATGGAAATGGCATTCGTCAGTTCTCTACAACACGATGTGAAGCTAGGCGAGCACATTCAGACGATCTGGGCCTGAAAGAGCTGAGCTTGAGAGCAGAGCTACAGGAAAAACTGCAAGGGGCTTCAGCGAGTGATGCTCTCCGTGAACTTCTGGACTCCAAGGATATCAATAAGCAAGAGCTGGCGTGGCGACTGTATTCAGCTATTACCGAGCGCAACCGCACTCCCACTATACGGGCTGATCTCCTTGAATACCTCACCTCTCCTGGGATATTAGTGGATGCGAATCGCATTCTCCGAATATTCAATACTTTGCCGCTCGAAAACCGAAGGGCCTCGTCATATCGAGCGGCGATCTCCGCCTATTTGATGCTCGAGATGGTCGGCCCAGCAGTGCAACTGCATGAAGAGGCTGCCGGTCGGTCCGTTGAGGTTGATTTCGGTACGAATCTTGTTCTTGGACATACAATTCAAGACAACCAGTGGGATCTCACGCTCCGTGTGTTCAATACGTGTAAACAGTATTGGATTCGCGAGCAGCCTAAGCGACCTATGAAAAAGTCCATATGGAATATCGTGGCGGAACTTCCACGCTTGAGCGACAAGGCAACTTCCCTGCTTCAATACGTACGGCAATTCCATCACGAGCTACATGCTTCCGAAGAGAAAATGCGCTCACTTCGTTCTTTCATGGCTGGATTTATCCCCCAGGTCATCGCACAGACATTGTCCGTGGGAGATCCTGATGATGACTACATCTGGAGTTTCTTCACCCAATTCTTTCCCGAGTTACGTACGGTAGGGTTGTGTACATCCGACTTTTATGAGTTCGCTATCGGAAGAATGCTGGACTTGCCGAGATATCGCGAATACTCAAACCAGCGCAAGCTTGTTCTTGCCTTGTATATGGAGCTCAGGGAAGAATCAATGCGAAACCCAGATCCACAGTTCCGACCCTCCCAGGGCTGTATTCAAACTCTGATTCGGCACCTGGGTGCAAAAGGTAGCTTTGTGAAGCCCTCAGAGTGGATGACTTCAGTGTCAACGCTAGTCGGTGATTGGCATACGTTCCACGGGCAATTGCCCGAATATCTTTTATTCAGACTTATGCATTTATACGCCAAGGCCGGGGAAGCGAACAAAGTTCACGATTATTTCGAAGAGCTTCGGGAAAAGGCCAAAGACAGAATCGAGTTACGCCATCTCTCACAGCTTCTACACGTGTATGCCCAACGTATAGATGTACAAGGCGCTCTGCATCAGTTTAGGCGCATTTCTGAAGAATTCAGGATGGAACCTGATATCGTGTGCTGGAACATCCTGCTTCGTGCCTACGTAAGGGCCGATGAGCTAGATGCAGCCCTTGAGTGCTTCAACAATATCCTCAATTCGGGTTTGCAGCCTGATAAACACACGTTCGGACCATTACTTGACCTCTGCGCCAGAAGGGGAGACGTGGAGGCTTTCGAAGGGCTCTTCTCTAAAGCAGCGCAGCTAAAGGTTCCGATCCGGAATGAGACGGCGGCAAGAGCTGGTTACGTCCTGGCATGTTTGAATATGAATGACACCGAAGGCGCTGAAGCAGTGGCGGAAGGAATGCTCAAAGATCACCGTGCCGGGACCCTTCGTGGACCACTGACCCCAACATGGAATATGCTCATTACGCATTACGCACTTCGAAGGGACGTTGGATCGAGTCAACGAGTCTACAGACAAATGATGAAGAACAATATCCCCCTGGATACCTGGACATATGCCGCTCTGATGCGTGCCTTAGTCGAACTACACCAAACTAACGCGGCGTACAAGATCTTACGACTCACCATGCCAAACAATAATGTTCAAGTCCACGCCTTCCACTACGCGCTGGTCATTACAGGATTTATCGCAGAACGTCAGTATGAGCATGCTTTGCGTGCTCATAATCGAATGATTAGTCGGGGCGTTAAACAGACTATCAGTTCCCGCATCGCATCACTGCAGGCTATCGGCCTAACGGAGCTTAGAAAGCTAAAAGAGGCAGGAAACAAAAATCCTTTGACTCGTGTTGTGGCGGTCGAGGAAACGTTGCGCCAAATACTCTTGGAAAGTGATGGATCCGAATTAGCAATTGCGCAACCTCGTCATACGGGCTTCTATGGTAGCCCGCAACAGTTCGCGCCAGAAGGCTATTTCGAGTTCTTAATCCTGCTCTATAGCACGCGGGGAGCTTACGAAGTCTGTAAGGAATTGTTTGAAGCGGCCTCGGTTGGCAAAGAAGATCAGGCAGGAAATTACGAGCCTCCTATAGGCCTTCTCACCGCGATCATGTCCGCTCATCTTCGTGCAAGGGAGTTTAAAGAGATCGAAAAGTGCTGGGATCTTGCTCGGGCTCAAGCAGATCAGTTTGTCAAAACATGGGATCAAGCTAACAAAGGTCCCGGAACGCTAAAGATTGAGTTCGATTCGCTCATTGACTCTTCATTCCAGAGCAGCATAGCAACAAAGAAACTGGCGATGAACCGTCGCCAGATTCTCTACAAAGCGGCCAGGATCTACATCCGCAGCTTACTCCTGCAGAGAGACCCCGCGAGCCTCCAGAAAGCCCAGAAGACGATTTCGAATCTACTCATGAATGGATTTATCATTGACAATCTTACCTGGAACGAATTCATCCAGATGCTGGCACAGCGAGGCCGACTGGTCGATTCTTTCACCGCCTGTGAAGCCTACCTCATGCCGAATTTCCCTGGTTGGCGCAAACTGCATCCTTTCTATAGACGAAAAGACCAGCGCGGGCATGCGTATATGGAGCTTAGGCATTACGATATGTCTGGGCGGGCGATTCTGCCCCGGTACCGCACTTTGGTCATCCTGGCGGCTGCCTATGGTCAGGTCAAAAGAGAGGAGGCGAATGGAGTGGGATACAATCCGGAGTTTGGCGGATGGTCAAGAGAGGTGCTGGAAAAGATTGCGCCAAAGACGGTGCATGCTATTGAGACGATGCCTAGGGTGGCGGGGGATAAGCTTCAGATGAAGTATGTCATGGGGATGTAGGGATTTGCGTTGGGTTGAGTGGTTGGTTTTGGGTTGCGTATACTTTGGGCATAGAATTGTATTTCTAGTGGATGTATGTGTGGTGAGTACGATATACTAGTGGATTTATGGATATATGAAAGAGGTTAAATGTGAATAGGTACGACCGTTGAGTTCTGGCTTCCTTCCTCTTTGTCAGTTGGCTTGGCATGCGACGTACCGCACTATTTCACTTCTGATGAGACAGTGCAACTACGTTACCTCCACCCCTACTCTATCTCTACGCATCTTGTAATTATAGATACAGGAAGCTCAATAGCACTAAATCTAGATATCTTAATAGGAGGATTTTAGATTCAGCTAGAAATGGCGGGCAGACTGCAAGTTGAAGTCGTCTCTCGGTTCCGTCGGAGCTGGAATGGGGCGGTAAAAACTTGGTCGTCGAGTTGAACGACTTCTTCCTCTATTTTCATAACACTACACTTCATTTCCTTAATATTCAGCAAACATTTGTAAGACGAAGCTGGCGTACTTGACTGATAAACTCTATGGTGGGTCTATTCCCAAACCCTCGACAATTCGAGTTGACACCTTGCCTCATAACCCGATCTTACAGCCCTACGACGAAATGTACCCTAATCAATGTCATCCGTCTCATATAGCTAAGGCCCGTCGGCTGCTCCGTAGGCTAGCAGGAGGTTGATACTTTCCTCTTGACTGCCCTGTCTCGCGAGCTTAAGGGCCATTTTCTTACTCATGTCAGACCAACGTTTGACCTCTTTGATTTTTACGTTGATATCAATGTCTCTGTACTTGAGCAGATCTCTTACTACTTCTAATTTCTCCATGGATACGGCATGGTGTAAAGTTGTTCCTCCATACCAATTTGTCAGGTTAATCTGAGCGTGCCCTGTTTGCAAGCTGTCACTAATTCTGGAATTTTTTGGGCTTGTAATTTCTTGGGCTTTTGTTACTTTACTCGGTCACTTCTTTAGCAATGCACTATACGCGGTGTTCCCTTGCAATTGCTTCTTCTCAGCCTGCGAGTTCGATTTATTGCTCTCACGATGATTTTGCTACAGCAGCCGTCATATATCAAGTACTAAAAATAGAAACCTAACAGGTGAACGCTACCCTAGCGTGCAGGGCACAAAAAAATCGGCACGCAAAATACGATCACTGGCATTACTTTTCGCTTCCTATATCCTAATCTCGTGTATTAGTAAAGCTTCTGTTAGTGTACCCTTGTCGAGGTCTCCTAACTATCTTGTTGGCAACATTATACTGCGTACGGCCACTGCAGAAGGGTAATGTCAGAGGTGTACTCTTTGATGTGCCACCTTTTCCGTGTCCTGCATGCCTAGGTAGACATAAAGCTAGCTACCAAACCACACTAGTGCTTGCTTCTTTCCTTAGTTCATCTCCGTGCTCGCAGACTTTCCACCAACACTCATCACCCCCAGCGTCACATCTTCCCTTAGCTTTTAACAATGCCACCAAACTTTCTTCCACCCTCATAATAAAATCATACCGCCCTTAAGTCTCGAAACCGGCCACGTCTCACGGGCAGTCCTACTATCGCTCCCAGCAGCTACAAGCAGTGACGTGTAAGCGTTTTTTCAAGACTAGTGCAAGTGTGCCTTTTTACCACGCGTAATTCTTAGCTCACTGCACCTCATGCAATGACTTTCCCTAATTGGACTCCGTCAATCACGAAGGGCATCTCACAAGGTTATGATTTGATGAATGGGCCCTTCAATATCAACTATACGAATCCTACTCCCGGACAGATGGGCTCAATTGGAGATGCCTTCCAGACCTCTCAGCCTCACTCCGCTACGCCCTTCATCGCTCAAGAAAACGGCGCAACTTTTTCTCTTCTGGAACCAGCTCCTCCTTTGCTCCCCACCGCAGTCTCGTTCAGTCATGCAGCTCTGGAGCATTACTTCAACCCCCTGAAACATGCTCCAACTGTCAATCATGGCAAAGAAGAACGTGTCTCTTGCAATCACCTATGCTATTAGAGAACTTTCCATCACGCCGGGGATTTCCGCCGTCAAGAGAAAATCCATGAGAATCATGAATACGCATGCGTCATCATAACCTACATGAAGACGTTCCATCGACTTGACAAGCTCCGTGATCGTTTGAAGGCTCACGGCATCACTCTAGTAAGGGCAGTCTGGTTCTGGAGAAAACGTGTTACCTTCCCCGCAAGGCTGAAGCTTGATGGTTGAAGGCTGATTCACGTGATTAAGGTTCAGCGTATCTACCCAGAAACAGAAGGGAAGTAATGAATTGCTGTTGTGGAACTTCAAGCTGAGGCTGTATCTCACTGCGTCATTCGTTTCGTGCTGCCAGGCTTTTCCCTTATGCGAATTTTGGCCACCCCATTGTCTGTGTATTAGAAAGCTTGTACGTACCGGTAGCTTGTTCACTCCTTTAAAATCAACACCATCTTCTTACGGCTTTCCTTAATCTTCCAAAATAGGATAACTGCCTCTCATCCTAATCCTCTTAGCTTCCGCAGCATCATGCATTCCCATCCCATCCCATCACCCAACCTCGCATAGTGAAACGGCAATCCTCCAACACCGCCTAATGTTCATCATCATAATGGTACGGTTATCCTTAGCTATGGACGCATCTGATAAAAGCCTCATCTAGATTTCATGCAATTGACGGTAGAGCAACCACGCAGACTACCGTATCAGGTTTAGTGCACCCCGCGAAGAAGAAGGGCTAGTCTGAGCGACCGTTGCATGATTGGCTCCTGATTGGCTCCTGATTGGCGGGGATCCCTGTTCCGGGACGTCACTGCCAACACATAGCACTGTACCCTTTTGAGCGTGGTGTATATTGTGAGATGGACAATTGAGCGCACTGGGGAGTTGCTCTGAGTTCTGTACGACCGAAAACCGTATCTAGAACAACTCGAGAACTTTATCTTCGAACTGATTTGAATCGTTCTTTTAGAATTGAAGAAATCAAGGAAGGTGCGTCTACGGACTCGATACGAACGTCCCTGCTCGTTGAACGCTGATTTATTAAATCAGGAGACTGCGCTCAACAACTACGTAAACACCGGGCTTTCTTACTTCCCTTCTCTTCAACTCTCACGCCTTCTCGACCTTCAACTTCTCACCAGAGTCTTCCATACCTCCATACACCACAAACCCACAAAATCAACCACACAATCCACAATGGGCGACTCCCTCCTCTCCGCCTCGACCCAGACAGACCCCGCTGCACCCACCACACCCTCCTCACACAAGAACCTGCATTCCACGTCTAGCGCAAACGAAGACGTCGACGAAGCCACAAAAGCATACCGCCGCCCACAGGGAGTTGTTAGGACGAGTAGTTCAAACTACGCAACCGCTCTCGTGGCCGCAAACCAGGGCTCTGCGGCCTTGAATATGAGTACGGATACAAAACCCAGCAATATCACTGGGTCCACAACAACACAATCCCCAGTGTCTACGACATCAGAGACACCGTTCCCGGCTCCGAGCCAGGGCGTTGTGCCACTGCGTAGTGGTGTTGGCACAGGGCAGGCGGAGGCGGTTAAGAAGGTTAGTCCCACGGGGTTGAGTCTGGGGAGTTTGGGTCGTCAGGCTAGTTGGAGTGAGCAGGATATGAAGCATATTTTTAGTGCGAGGTTGATGGGGAGGGTGGAGGGGGATGCGGGATATTCTAGTGGAACGGAAGGGGGTACGAAGTAGTGGGGATATGATGGGGACGGAGATGGGGATCGAAACTGCGATTGGGATTGAGAGAGTTTGTATGGAGTTATGGTTGAATGTGGTTGAGGCTGAGGAGGCTCTTGAAGTTTACACTTTGTGGGCTTGACGGGGTGGCGTGGAAGGACTGGAGGTTCGGTGGAGGCTATTCGATTGATATTCGAGGTGTTATGAATCATGACTGTACGATAGACTGTGGAGTTTATGAGTTAGCATGAGAGCTTAATAAAAGACATCGTCTTTTCAATCTATTCGTTCCGCATAGTAAGCAAAAACATGCAAGCATGGAGATAGAACCTGTTGTGCATAATCGATAAGATGGCCGCATAGGCAATCATTCATTCAAGGCAAGTTCTCAAGGAACCGCAAGCAGAATGGATCCTCCTATCTTCCCACCACATATTCCTTAGCAAGCAAACCACAGTGTCACATGAAGAGTCATGTTTCAATCCAGAACCCCCATTTTCAGATGTAAAAGCTGTCTATCTGGATACTCCAGGGAGTATCCTCGTCCCCTTGTTGTATGCAGTAAAGTAAAGAAGTCATAACCTGAGTGGGATCCATCATCTTCCTCCATTCACTCCACCATTTTGTATCTATAATCTATCGAAAGCAAAACATTCATCTGCGTCACATCTTCACCTCATTCTTTCTAGCCACAGTGCTTAGACCAAGAGCAAGACTTCGCCGCAGCGGACGGCGACCTAGTGACGGTGCTTCTTGAAGGTACACCTCGAACGACGCTGTACACAACGTTAGCGAGTTAAACAAGAAACAGCAAGCGGATTTAAACGTACATGATACGGACCCTCTTTGCAAACGCGCTCACAGTAGCGATTCGTACAATTCAGTTCATCAAAGTTGCTGCCATCTTTGTCGCACTTGAGTTCTCCGGCTTTGCAGTCTCCGAATTTCTTCTTCGGCGGAGGTGCCGGCGCCCACTTTCGCTTCGAAATGAGAGCATTGGGCATGACAGCCCTTGATTTGCTTCCGGTTACCGCGGTAGTCGCATATAAGGGCCCTGGTGCCAGCTTCGCTGCACATCCAGTCACCACTATGGCAGAATTCAGCATCGTCATGCTTTGGATTAGGAGCCGGAGCGTTGACCGTGACGTAGGAGTCGTCTAGTTTGCTCGTAAGGGGAATCGACATGACAGTAAGAGTCATAACAGTCCCGTAAAAGAAACCAGTTGCTGCGATAATTGCATCAGAGAACCCTGATGTCATCCGTGCTGCAAATGGTTTCGCCGTTCTTGCAGAATTGTACAACCCTGGTGGAGCCACCATCGCGCTTCTCGACTGGAGCAGGAGTGTCAGCATTCAAACGGTGAAAAGTACGATCAACCTCCTTTATCCGTCGCACAGCAGCCCGCGTGTTTACATGTCTTATAGTCTATCCAGTTACCAGTGCCATTACACTGCTGGACTTTGCTGCCGTTTTCATTGCATCGGAAGGAACTGTAAGGCAGCTGCCTCTGATTGGAGTGTCCTATCAGGAGTGAGAGCCCCATTGACGTCACGCTTGACACGGTCGACGGCCGGTGAGGCAGCGACGAGGGCAAGCCGAAGAAGCTTCATGGTGGCGGTTCTCGTGATTCAGATAGTTGAGGTTGGGTGAGGCGTAGAAGTAGAGCAAAAAGCAAGTGAAGCGTATGAGGGAAGAAGGAAGTAGAGGAGAGGGGGCGAAGGGGTTTATATAGATGTCGGTAAAGGAGGGTGAGAAAAGCTGTTGACCGACCTATTATCAGACGCGTCAATGGGGTGTGTTGCTGTGGGAGTACCTTGATGCCGAGATAAGTGACATTTAGACGGAAGTGAAAGAGGAAGGACGTTGTGATACTACATGATGGGTGTGGTGGTGGTGAGCACCACTATCTCCTGCCAGTTCTCAATCTCTCGAATGCATCGACGCCTATTCCCACCGACTCTGTCCTCCATGTGGAGCTGATGGTCTCGCTACCACTGCCACAAACTGCTCTCTGGTTAAGCTCATACCAAACAGTATGTATCTTCACTTCATAAGAGCTATTAAAGGAAACCTAGGGATGTTCTGGCGCAGTGCCCGAACTAGAAAATAGTATCTGGAAGCGATTTCAGATAAGAGGAAAGATCTAACGAGAAATCACATGTTCAATCAAGTCTGAACCTTAATGAGCTCAGAGAAATCGAGAAAGAAACAAAATGTGAAAAACCGCTGATGGCATTGAATCTGGAAACGTACCATCCACCGAGATAGATAATTTGACCTATTGGAGCTTCCAACTTCCCATGCCAACTTTCCAAATAATGGGTCATCGTCCGAACAGAGGAGTAGCAACATCTTGCACTAGAACAAACATAATAGTCAGAAAATGATGTCTAAAGCGCAGATTAGACAAATCTACCGTACTCACGGTGACTAGAAAGACGAGCAGAGCTAGTAGAGACCTGTTGAGATCCTCAATGTATGTGAGACATCAAGTATGTCTGCATTGAGGTCCTCGACGTATGTGAGACATATCTGTGCTGCAGGATACAACGTAACCAACAAGACTTGCCCTAGATTTCTACATATAAGGTGAGCAAAGGCTTGAGGTAGTGCATGTTGTTAGGACAGATTTGACATAACAAGAGAGAATGACTTATTTTGAAAAAATGAATGTTATTTGGGTCCCCTTCGCAAATGGGTTTGGATTAATGGAAGTGTGTTAATTAGTCAAGAGTAGGGACTGGGGACTTCGAGTGCTCTCGGCCCCCGGCTCTGACGACACCCAATGCATCCATTCATATGAGCGTCGTTCAAATTTCCTCAACTCATCCTTCTTCTCATGGATATATCGTGCTCTCTTGCCAAAGTTCCTTCTGGCACGCACAGAATGAAGATGGTGCTTTCCTATCATATGAAATCGCAATGTCAATCACCGCGTATGTGTTGGACAATCCTCCCTTATCCTTCCCATACCATGCTGGCGGCTTTTTGAGCGCGTGCAGTGAGAATTCCTGGATCCGTGCTTAGTTTCAGCGATGGGGATATACAGCACACTTTCAGCTCCGGCGGAACACACAGGGGATATCAATATGCGCCCTACACTACATATTCAGCTGAATCCGATATCCTTATATCTAGGTGTCTAGATCTGGTGCTATAAAGCTTCCTGTAGCTATAATTACGGGTAGTGCAGTGCCAGCGTTAAAGTTATAGAGGTGATGTAGTTTGCAGTGTCCCACCGGAGCTGAAATGGCGCGGTATCTCACCACGATATTAACGAGGGATTCATGATAGATCGATATGTTCAGCGGATGATACTGAGCCACCAGGATACACCCAGTGCGGTCTAATTCTGACGCTTGTGGCCTATGAAAATTGAATGCTTTCTCGCGGCATAGTTCCGCGGACGAGATGATGAGGGGTCCTTGACAATGAACGTTCTAGAGATAAAAGCCGGTGAAAAAAGTGAAGGGCCAAGGTGGAAACCCTCAGAAAGACGAGAGACTGGGGGAGAAAAAAAAATATAAAGAAAAAAGGAAAAGAGAAAAACAAAAAAAAATACAACAGCCGGGATTCGCTGGTGGTCACCCACCCAACTACTAGTCAGCCGGTTACAGGCTTAATTTGCGGAGAGCAGACGGGATCCGATGTTTTCCTGAACCTATGGTCGTATGTTGAGGGAAAGTACTGGATATTTTATATATATACTTGAAGTTGGGTTCAGTACTGGTGAATTATAGAGGTCGATGAACGTGACATTAGAGATTGATGGCGGTAGCAGCCACTTACCTAGAACACCTCCCATGGGTCCTCAAAAAGCAAAGAATAATTCCTGCCAATAACATGATAGTAATTGGCAATGACGGGCCTAACGATGGGCCAAGAATGAACTTTTGAGGAGCCCAGTCCTCGAACCGTCTACTAAAATTCCGGCCAAAGACAAAAGGTCCGGATATCAAAACTTTTTGCGGCCCATGCGATCCTATACAAAACCGCTCATAATTCTCTTGATAAAACCACCAAGGGGTCCGAAATTTGAAACTCGCGCGTTAACACCTCCGGATCGTCCTAACCATAGAGCGTATACGCCAACTGCTATTGCGAGACCAAAGGCACCAGGCCGCCTGTATATCCACATTTGTGTTCTAACACGTTGTACGCTCTTCACGGCCCTATTGAATGCCTGTCTCCTTCGTAACTCCACTTCTTGCTGCTGAAAGAACGCCTCGCCGTCTTGTATAGACTGCTTTGTGACGTCGAAAGGAGTCTTGGTAGCTTTGAGGACGCTGGAGGACGACACTTTCCACCAGACCCAGCTGCGCAATGACTCCGGTGGGTGTTTAGCATAGAGATCGTTGGTTTGGGTTATGAGAAGTTCGAGATCGAGGGGCTGGGGGAGCTTTCCAAGCGTGGCGTGGAGAATGTCGGTTTCGTCTTTCTCGATTTCGAGGAGCTCATCTCTTCGTAAGAGGAGGACCTATATCATAGCATTTATATCAGCAGTGCTCAATTTGAGGGAAATTGGAGGGCTTACTACTGCGAAGAAGTACACGGGGATGACAGCATCGCGCGCCAAGAAGAAGTCGAACAGCCTCGCAATATCCCCATACTCCTGTATGAGGTGTGCAAACAGGGTAGTGGTACCAGCCAATGCAAAGAATGGCTGCATCTTCGGAAGATGATTATACAAGACTGGGTCCGCTGTCTTGATGATCGGGTGGAGTAGTTCGAGATGGGAGATCGCAGGGTCGAGGGAGGGAAGCATGAAATCTCGGATTCGTAGCAGGCTTAGACGGGTGACTGCAGCGGGAGCTTCCTGGGCCCCTAGAACGAGAAGGAAGACCTGGACGATATCATGGTAACCCTGAAAGTAGTACAAGACTGGATGCCTTCGCAGGACCTCAACGATCACATCCGACAGCTCTTCTTTCCGCCGGTCAAGCTGCCGGTCCGATTCTCCTGCAAGTCCACGTATCAGTATGTCGGTGTTGAGCGAATATGACTGCAGGCTTACCATTGGGGTAGTATACGAACGCGCGGTTGACATCCAATGCGACCTGATTCTCGTCTCGGTGAGCTGGCAGCGAGCTCCATGGCGTCCGATCTCTTGGGGTGTCGTTGCTATATCCTAACAGAATAGGCCCTGTTCAAAGCAAAATGTCAGCCATAGGTGTCGTGGAGCGATGGTACAGGCGCATACAAGCTGTGCGGCGGAGACTGTCGTTTACCAGACCATATCTGCTGGTCGCGAGGTCAATCAGGGCGCTGAGATTGCGATCCCGGGCGGCTGCAGCGATCCGCGAAGCCTTTTCTTCTTTTTCAGCTGCGAAGGGATCTAAGTTGGCCGTGTTTCTCCTGGAGCGGGCATTTTGGCTGCTGGCCAGGCTAGCGGAGCTCACGTTTCGAGACAGGGTGTGTGAAGTCATACGGGCAGCGGCCTCATCCTCGGGAGGTTGAACTTGCTTGGCGATAAAGGTATTTAATAGATTGATTGAGTGAAGATGTGAGTGTACGTATGGGGTTCAGCAATATGTGTTCCCGCGGGGGGGGTTTGTCGTGACATGCTTAAAACGCGATCCCGCGCGGCCACATGCTACGCTTGGCGATGAAAGTAGGCTGGACAGGTGCACTGGAACGAAAACCAAGCCTGGAAGTGGCAGCCACAGTTAAAACTCTGAATAGTGACAGGGACACGTGGAGCAGACAGGTAGTGCGACATTGACTGTCGCTGCACATGTTGAGGTAGGTAATGGCTAAGCCGTAGTCGGTGCACACCAAGAAGCCGTGATAGACATCGGGACAGCTCCCGAGAGCCGAAACCGAGAATTCGGACGCGGTGAATTAAATTCTGTACCTCATACGTGCAGCTCCCGTGCGACGAAACGTTCCATACAGACGTCGTCAGTCCAATCGAGTTTTCTTCCCACTCTGTCCAGTCGCCCACAGGAAAAGCAACCACTGCAGCCAACAGGTCCTCCATGCCGAATCTTGCATCGCACATCTCCAGCACACGATACGGCGTCATCCATCTGCCAATCCACCGTGAGATCAGCCGTAGTGCGAGGGCTCAGCTGCAGCATTCTCAGATATCCAACGTACACCTGACTTCGCGACTGCATCCCGACAACGGCGGCAGACTTTTCCTGGTGACGCCTCTGCCCTCCCATACGTGACTTGGCTCAAGACATAGCCTGCTAATCCAACAAGGTACTTGTTTCGACCTCCACGAGTTCAGGCATATCCCTAACGTATCCCATCCAATTCATCCTTTCACGCCCAGCCCGTCCGCAAGCCACTATTGATTCGCTGTGGAATCCACAACCGCTCCGGCCTGCGTCTTTTCCTGGCCACAATTTCATTGCCGTCCTCGTCGCCTTCGTAGGTTGTTCTGCGACCTGGGTTCTCTTTGTGTCACTCTCTCTTACCCCTCCTGCTGCTGCAATTCCTCACTCCACCGCATTAGCGGCAGTGCTGACAACCTTGCCCGGTCCGCCCAGACAGGGCATCAACATGCCATAAGCCGCCTTGAACGTTATCGTGTCTTCTGCTTCACATCCTCTTCACCTGGCTTAGGCTGGCTGTGATGAGCTCGGGTGGCGTCGTAGTGTTCGGTAGTTTCGTCATCGAAAGCATCCGCAATCCACATCTTCTATGTCCACCCCCAACTTCTGTTCTGATAGCGATCCCACTCTTGAATGTCCTTTTGAATTTGCTTCCGTGGCGAAAGAGGATTAGCTTGATCCATCTGATACGTTGGTTTCTTCACTAATTCTCTTCACGGTCCCCTTGGCTGCCCTCTAAACAAATACCCTGTATGCAATACGCTCTCGACCACTGACACGATGGAGAACGAAATACAGGGCCAAGTTCTGGTCAACGGAGAGTGGGTCTCAAGACCTGCTGACATTTACCGAATAATGGCTCGAGCCCGTCAGGAATCGGACGCCGAAATGCGAGAGCCCCAGCCCAGGCCACATAATGAAGTCCCTCGTCTCGCTATACTCTCCCGCACATTGCTCGCCAGCCCTATCGTCAAATATATCCTCACAGCAGATGTACGGTGCAAGAAGCGTAATGATATTCGGTGCAAGAGGCGCAATGATTGCGTCTTTGTTGGTGAGGATGCGGTACAGATCAAGGAGGTCCGCTCCTTTGGGCGCCTCCGCCAGGTCGCCACCAAGTCTGACTTCAAAGGCCGAATCATGGCAGCAAGAATCTTCGGCGAGCCTCGAAGAGTCGAAGTCCATCCTAATTACGGAAATCCTGATATGGAATACCCCAGTGACAGTGAAGACGAACTGGAGGAGGATGTGCCGGAAGGTCTCCCTCCGCAAGTCGTAGTGCTGACCCTTGACACTAGACTGCTCATGTTTTTATGGGGAGAGTCAAATCATACTACAACAGCTATGCACCTCCGCCAGAGGACCGTCCGTTTGCCAGCAGAAACTTCACGTTTCGATCGACTAGGGGCACATCTCGCTATTGAACCCCGATGCAGAGCTATAGCGATAGCAGCTGACGAAGGCCGCTTCATTCTATACAAAACGAAAACCATGGCCAAATGGAGAGAAGATATTCAGGCCGGACACGATACAACACCAATAGTGGATGAGCGGCTGATACCGATTCAAGGTCGGATTATGCATATGGAGTTTCTCTCCCCTGGTCCTGAGCAGGTGGATGGCCACCATGTCATCCTTCTTTTCGTACTCGCACATTATGGAAGAACAAAGATCACTTGCTATGATTGGGACGCCAGACACGACTTGAGCACGGCCACTGCTCGAGCGGAGCGAGTATCAGTCGATTTCGGTGAGTCACTCGCCTATCTTTAGACATTGCACAAGTAATACCCCATAACCTTAACGGCCGATCGAGTCGTACGAGACTGTAGCTCGTTCTTCATTTGGTTCCTTTCGCAAACTCCCATTGCTGACCACTGGTTCCAGAGGATCGAAATCCTTCTTTGGTCATTCCTCTCAACCGTAGCCCCGATTTTCTTCTAGTAACCGATCGCCTTGTTTCAAAATACAAGAACATCCTGTCAGGAACGCCAAGGCGTTACCCAATACCGATTCACGAAGAGGTGCTTCAGCCTCTTCGACCAGGCGAATGTCGGGGATGGCCACATTGGATACAATGGGAGAGGGTGCCTCGCACCCCTGACTTCTCAAAGGAAGCTTTCTACATCGCCCGAGAAGATGGAATGGTCATATATGCCCAGTTGGACGCTGCAAATGACGTAGCCACAAGTCATGCCGGTCATTGGCCTTGTACAATCGATAAAGCCTTTGCAAGTTTGAACATACAGCATGCATCTAAAAGAGGACTCATGAATCCGGATGTCCTGATAGCCGCTGGAACAACAACCGACGGACAGTTGGCCAGGGTTGGAGCTTGGATGCAGGGATACAGGAGTAACACAACTCGCTATGTAAACCACACATTTGAGTTTGTCCAATCAATAGCAAATTGGGCGCCAGTTGCAGACCTGGTCGTTTCTCAGCTTCCAGGCGTGCAGACAGGCTATGAGAGAGAGCGGGATGCTGTATTTGTCACCGGCGTGAGGGCCTCTCATGGCGCCGTGTCGGAGTTGAGATGGGGGCTAAACGCTATAGTCCATGGAATATTTAAAGACGATTTTATGGCCGGTGTTACTGGTGTGTGGAGCCTTCATCACAAATCTGACCGGCTTAAAAGCGAGATTTACGCCTCAGCCGTCCTAGTCGTATCTCGGCCACCCGAAAGCTACGTCTTTTGTCTCCGTTTCACTCGCACGAAAGAGGGATCTTGGGAGGTTTTCCAGGATAATAACGAGGAACTACAAAACATTCTGCAGGACGTCGTTTTACGCGAATACGAAACCCTCTCGGCATGTTCAATGAAACATGGATTCTCTGTCCAGGTCACTCGCAGCGCGATACGTCTACTACACCAACTAGAAGACAGTCCGTATTTAGCACACATCGACTCGCTCGCTTTTTCCTCGTCCAGATCAGTACTTGCCGCTACTACCAAACCAGAGATACCCTTCGTTGCCGTTGCGTTTCGAGAAGGCACACAGACTACTCTCCAGATCCTGGAGCTTGTGCCTGTGGGGGAACGTAAAGCTGCTTTCGGAAAGATTTTTGACGTCCCGCTTGTGTCAGACCCAACATGTCTCGAGCTTCTTGAAATTGGCGGGGTGCCACATGTTTTCGTAGCCATAACTGACTCCTCGGTCCTTTTTTTGAAAATTAGCACGAGTGGTCTACTACCTGTATTGGAGGATAAACTAGATGGTCACTTAATAAGGGGAATGCCATCTGTGTGTGAAAGTGTGGTGTCGCTCACTGGTTCCCAAGGTCAGCAAGTTATTGTCTACGGTATGCGGAATGGAGACATTCTCAGCCTCGCCGTCACTCCTCCAGAGACAAATTCAGCAGACACCCGCAAGTTTACCTACCCTTTCTCGATGAATCAAATTACTAACTTGAGATAGATCTAAAGGTAAATTCGAAGCACGTCATTAGAATGGGCACCACAGCTGTTCAAGTGACCAAGAGCACAACAGACTTATCGACAGCCTTTGTCACCTGTGGATCTGATCTTTGTCGAGTGCAATTGTCAAAGAGTGGCTCGTCATTTCTAGACATAGATTCTATTTGGTTCACAGACCCGCACAACCCCGGATATCAGCAGTCTCCAGTCGCTGCACTCGAACAGCTTTGGTCAACCCATCTTCATGGCTTTATTATTGCGATTTCGGGAACTAAACTTCTTCTGTCTCAGCTGGATTATGAGATTAAACGGTCACGGAAACCAACGATGCCTTCATTGATTCCTGAGCCAAGCAAAACTATACCACGACGGATAGAAACCCACATCACTCCTCTGAAATTCATCTTTTCGAACCCTTTGCGTAGAATGGTTATTGCTACTACGGAGACCAGAGAAGAACGAGCGCCTCCCGCGGGATATCGTAGCGTGCGTGCCTCCATTCAGCTTATCAAGCTAGACGATGACGAAACCGAAACCGAGATAAAAATTGAGGAAGGGGAAGACCCCCCCAAGAAGGCAAGCCTAGTGAGCGAATTTCCGCTTAAGCATTACGAAAGGGTCTATTCTCTTCTGGACTGGGTGCTTAACGATGAGAGAGGAAGGATCTATCACTTTCTGATTGTGGGGACCGGAATTCAAGAAAGCCTTGCAAAGGAAACCGGGCGCCGACTCTTCCTTCAGGTGGGCGATTCCGGCGGCCAGGCACAGCTAAAATTGAAGAAAGAATACGTGTATTCCCAACCAGTGCGCTCAATGGCCTTTCTCAGTCCAAATCAATTGGTTTCCATTATTGGAAACTCGCTCCAATTCGATGAATATCGGCTTGACATGGCAAGGTATGGAGTATCCCAACTCGAAACTAAGAGCGTACCTAACAAGTCTCCTATGTAGATGGGAAAAACGCTGCGAGAAGAAATTGCCTTCCCCTGGCGTCTATGTCACGACCTCCGCACCTTTCGTCTACGTCTCAACAGCTTTAGATTCCCACATCTGCTATGAAGTCATGGAGGGTTCTTCAAACCCAGGCATAATCTTTTTTGAACAGGTCTTCACTGACGGACGTTCACGCACCTCCACGCATCATCTAGTACTTAGCCTTCCATCCAACAAGCCTCAACAGTCCCAACAGCTACCATCCACTTTTTCGGCCCCATCATCATCATCTTCTCCAAGCTCACACCCTACGACTCTCGTTCTCCTTGCTGATAAATCATGCTCCTTGACTGGTCTGTTCCAAATGCCGACCCGCACATATAAATCGGCCGCCCCCACGATCTTCGAGGCCCATCTCCCACGGTCAATCACCCGCCTTCAACGTGGGAACATTAGGCCGCCGTGGCGTCGGCCAGTGCACGACATACCGCATTATCCCGCTGCAAACGCTACTGCATCCTGTACCTCGCTTCATTCCGCTTCCTCATCCGGATCGACAATCGCAGGTGTCTTGGCGGATGATATTCTAGGTTCATGCTCTGACGGAACTGTGTTTACCTTCAGTATTCTTTCCGAGTCGGCGTTCAAGTTGCTGAAGTTCATTGAGAACTTGATCAGGGAGAAGAGGAAGACGGATCCGGAATTTCAGCCTTGCATCATTTCTCACCGTGGACGTAAGGATGGTAAGAGACCTGCCAGCAGCCATCCTGATGAAGCCGAAGATGATGAGGACCCCAAGGATAATGGCCACATCAAAGCCAGAGACGTGGATCCGGCAAGCCGAGATAAAGGACACGCAAGAGCTAGAGGTTGGCATGTTGATGGTGATGCGATTACGCAATTTTTGGACCGGGATTCCAGCTTGAAGGATCTGGTATACGAAGGCACAGATGAGGAAGTTGGGAGGTTGTTTTCTTCCTTGGCCACAGGTGTCTTCATGGGGGCAGATTCGACAATGACTGGAACAGACGAAGATACAGCCACAAAAATGAATCTGGTTGCGATGGTGGATGAGTGGATCACGGCAGTTCTCATGCCCGTCCTCTAGCCACCCTTACATCAGTACTAAGTACTCTTGGCAGGAGGGATTGCAACAAACTTGCATAACCATCTCGGATTGTCTGAGCGGCGTACTCAATCTGCATGCATAACCATGGGCTTCTTTTCTTCATGAAACATATTCAGATTCTGTAAACCAAGTTCTTATCCCAGAAGTATTATTATTAGCATCATAGAGGTTCTTGTCGTCGAATGTACGCATTAGACGAAACCCTGCATTACCTTTGCGGTCAAGTGCTTCATGAGCATGGCGGGCATATTGGATAGTTCACGATGTTACGATTGTAGCCTTTTTGCGAGTCTAGTTAGATAGTGAGCTTACGCTAGAAATATATACTTCTCAGAAACATTAATTCGGAATAGAAATTGCATCCTAAGTAGCAAGTCTTCATTTCGAAGGGCTTAGTCTCCTGTACATTTGTTTTCTGTCCTAAGTTCAAATCGCCTGATCGTCTTTGCGCTGGATGCTTACCCAGCAGGATTAGATGCGCCTTCTAGAAGGACACGTCCTAGATTCAAGCTCACATCCCAGTCCATTGTTCGCTCATTCCACGATCAATTAGCCGGATAACAATAGCCACAGCTTCCAGCTTAATTGTGCTCGAGACAAACTCAACCGCACGTAAGCCTGCCCAGGAAGCTGCCGTTAGCGATACCTAGCTATGCCGAATACAGCTCATGCACATCTGACACACGGGCTACCTAACAAACGCCAACTGAGGTCACCAACACAACACCAAATTTTTTCGACATTATCGTAAAATCGCCAAAGTGCAACCAATTGAGGTGGCGCTGGAGTTGTTAGAATCGTTGTAACCTGAAAAATTTCCTCGTGGCGGAGATCATGTATTGGCAGCTGGAAAGTACCCATAAATATTGTCTTGTTAACATGATGGATTGCTTAAAAGTAATGACTGGTTAAGTACATAATAATCAAATGGGCAGTAACGACAGTATGACGGCATCAATGATGCTGTTGTAGCGTCTGTACTTTGGGTTCTGCCCACCTTAGCGCAAGATAGCAAGGTTGCCTACCGCGGTTATGCCAAAATTTCCTGATTATACTGCGACGGCGAAAAGGTTTAGGTGCAGTCGATCAATGCTTTCGAAACCCCACCGAGGTGTCCAGGGTACCAAAGGCCGAACAATTTGAAAATCAGCGAAATCTGACTGAAGAACAATCGAGAGTTCTTATTGACTACATGAATCTGTCACCGAGTGCAGTCAATCCATGTAGTAGAGACCCCGTGATGAATTAAGGGCTATCTAGATGATGTATATATATGTAAAGGAGTGACTAGGCAGATGAGTGCCGAGCAGGTTGCGAGCAGGCTGCAAGCAGCTAGTGTAGGCGGAGGTAACTTAGTGTAGGCGGTAATAGACCAATGTAGGCTACAACACCAATTGGTGCTATTCGGTGACAGAATCAGCTTACCACCCGAGGATCGCCACCTTCAAATGAGATGTTACGCAACTTTGCGAAGGAGATTCGCCGCAGCGAAGGCAAGCCAAGGACGAAGTGGACTCGGCGCTGGACAGAACGCTATTCTGAAGAGACGGTGTACACGTACAGTACTGGAATCGATAAGGGACACAAATTCGCCGACTCAGCATTCAAATATATCCTATATTTTGAACTTATACAGAGAAAAATTCAACAGTATAAGGTAGAAGCTGTGTATATATATAATATAGATAAGAAACGCTTTCTGCTCGGTATACTGCAGAAAGGCAAGAGATATTCCTCCTGACGTAAATATATATAGACTGGTCTCAAACGACGCCTCTAGGATAGAAATTTAGAGTGAATCACCTTAATTGGCGCTGTTGGCGCTGACGCAACTTCCCTATCGTCAAGCCTTATCTATTAAGTGGTCAGTGAGGTGCAGGACAACTGGCTGGAGGATTATAATCCAAAGGAGCAGAAGTGCTACTTTACCTCATCTCTGAGCGGTTGGACTAACGACTAAATTGGCCACACGTAGCTCATGTATACATTTAACAAAGAGACTAAAGCTAAAGCTCAGCGGAAGTATGGGCTTTGTATCGACGTCTATAGCTCCCACGTGACTACTAAGTTTATTAAGTACCGCAACGACAATAAGATCCTTCTAGTTATTTCCCCACCTTATTTGACACAGCCTATAATCTCTAGACGTCTTACTGTTTAGCTATTTAGCCAGGGCCTACAGTTACGAAGTTGAGAAGTTTCTACATAGCTGCTAAGGATTTGAAAACTCTTAAAAAAAATTTCTTCGCATATTTTAGGCTGTATGGAGTAGGGTTATTACGGATTAAAAAATAAAAATCTCTAGATAGAAGGAGGTTGGCCTTATTACAGGACCCCGAGAACATTTTGAAGCGTTTTACTACTCGTTAGGATGAGAGGCCTTCATCGAGCAAATATTTAACCTCTATCCTCAGCGCTGGACACTGGCAAAGTATTATGAAGCTTCTAAAGAAGACTGTTTGCAATATGCATGATATGAACCCTCAGAAGCTCCACCAGACGATTGATAACGAACTTCTCAAATTGCAAATTAGAGGCCTAGAAAACGCTCTATTTATTAAGCAGAAGCGCCGTCAACGTTCTAAGCCACTAGACCTCGAACTTCGCGCGCCTGACGATAGTATGGCCATATTTTATAGCCCGAACAAGCACGTGATCGCGTAGGTGGGAAAGAAGAAGCCGCGCGCATCACGGGGAAAGAGAAACAACAGGAAAAGCTGTGTAAGGAGGAGAAAGCTAAGAAGAAACGGCTTCTTAAAGAGCGTAAGGCTGCTCGAGCTATTGAGCGTGTAACCGAGCAGCACCATCGATGAATCCCCTGTCGATCCTTATATAGCTTACGAATCGCCCTTAGAGCTCGTCTCGCTCGTTATTTATGCAGGATAGCCCTCCTTAGTTTTCAATTCATCGAGTTCTCTCCAACTTTTGTGTACATCCGAAGGTTGCTCGATGACAGAGCGCGAGGAGCGAGCTACTGAAGAGGCCCGGAAGTGTATTGGAAAGAAGCGAAATTCGCACTTGAGGCTAAACGGCAGCTCAAAACGACTCCAAGCAGACAAAGAACAATAGGAAGAAGGCTACTAAGACTATTATAATTGAATCGGATGAAGAAATGGAGGGTGTATCTCCTGATGAAGTGGGAGGCGACCCCTGCACAGACTCGTTACAGACGGAAAATAGTTCTTCCACAGCAATTTTGCAATTAATTTGAATAGTTCATGAGCTTCTCCGTAGTCGATTGTTTTTATTCTAAAAATTCTCGCAATTTTATCAATTATATGTAGTTCAAAAGCTTCAAAAAATCAACCTTGAGATGGACCAAAATCGTGCGTCTGGTAGCCTCGTGCGTTAGATGTGCACAGACTGTACAGTATGTCATCATCCGAGGTTCACGTTCAACAGCTTCAGCCATCCGATGCTCAGAATGGCGCCTAGTGCTCTCCACCTACCACTGCGCAGGTGTATTAATAATATCTATTCGATAACCCCTTAGTACCATCCAACATGGCGACGAAGTCGACCCCCAATTTGACGTTATCTGGCGCCCAAACGGCCCTCGCAGCCGCAGAAGCTCATTCCAAACACATCGGCGTCCCCATGAACGTCGCCATAGTTGACTCCTCGTGCCACCTCCTCGCCTTCCACCGCATGGAAGGCGCTAAACCCACCTCCATTAACATCGCTATCGACAAGGCCTTCACGGCCGCTGGCCACCGCGCCCCGACGTCTATCTACAAAGAAAATGTATGGCCAGGAGGGCCGGCTTTTGGCATCTGGAATAGTAATGGGGGAAGGTTTATGACAATTGCAGGGGGTGTGCCGATACTAGATACGGAAGGGAGGGTGCTGGGGGCGATTGGGTGTTCGACGGGGACGCCGGCGCAGGATGAGGAGGTTGCGAAGGCGGGGAAGGAGGCGGTTGAGAAGGTTTTTAGGGAGGAGAAGAAGCAGGGGAGGTCGAGGTTGTGATTATTGCTCTGGATCTCTGGAAAGTGGATATGATGGTTGATCGTGAAGACTGGGAAGAGCCTGGGGAATCTTCTTTGAGCGTTCCTGGATTGGCATGTCGGAAGACAATTAGCACCAAAAGTACAGCTATTCTTGGAACTTGATTCTTCTTCATTTTGACATCATTGCGATTCCAGGGATCGAAAGGATCAACAGCGATCAGAAGATGTATGCATGCAGATGTCCGGAGCGACTTTCGGGTATGTCGTCTATCGAGGCGCAGTCAGATGCTTGTTCAACGTTGTTTGAACGACTATCTAGGGTCTAGTCGGCAAATGATAGGATATGGTTCATCTGAGTCGAATTGGGTTGTGCCTGGGCGCCTAAGAACTCAGATTCCGTATTAAATTCCTATGTCTTGTGGTCAGACTGCTTACTTTATCAACTTTATGACAGGCGCTTTGCATTTTCTCAATGATTCCTTTCGTATGTACAGAGTATGACCTGATATATAAGGGGTTCATGCACAGGTTACACTTATGATTAAGAAGATCTCAGGTCCCAAATGAATCAACCCCAAAATCTTGCAGCACTTTACATTCTTTCATCTCTCAACATCAAAGCACCATTTTCATGCTTCAATTTTACACTGAATGGTCACTTACTCACCTTCGATATAACTTCATGAACCCTCGCTTGCTGCATCGGAATCGCTCCTACTCCATGCACCCAAATGATCCTTCGCGAGGCTTACTCGGCCCTCTTCCGCAGGACGATTGTGTAGTACACCTTCGATAATCTCCGGACAGCAAATCAGCCCCCGAACCTGAAACAAAACGTTGTAACCCAAACCTCATTCAGGCATATCTAAAGTTCCGTTTCATGCACGTTATACGACACGGACTTTCCAGCCAACGAATTTCCCCCGACATATTTTACATTTCCTGTTTTGGTTTTCACTTCGTTCCCGATCGGTTCTAGAGCGCCACTTTCAACGCTTTAATTCTGCATTACCCCGATTGCACAGCCATGAAGGATCTTGCTACCCCTTTGCTATCTCCCCAATTAGCTGTCGACGTGTACGACGATGGTGAGTTTTGAGGAGTCCGTTTCCTGATGTATAGAAGGATGAGATCCTGCTCGTACATGTTCAAGTATACGAAGTAGCGAAGTATATCGTGACTTCCTTTTTGATTTGACAAGTTTCACTTTCGTTCTTTTCTTTTTATATTCAGTCATTCTTTTCATTGCAATCATGCGCTTCACTTCCTGGTCTTCTTTGGCCGTCGGGCTGCTGGCGGCCATGACCAGTGCCGCTCCTTACAATTATGAATCGTCAGTTGAAGATAGGCAAGCTGGGACTGGTCGCATGGTTTTTGCTCACTTCATGGTAACTCTCATTCAGCATCTCCCAACCATACTCCCTTTGATCATCCATAGATGGGCATCATCGCCAACAGACAATCCTCAGCCGATTACGACTCGGACATGAAGCGCGCTAAAGCCGCCGGCATCGACGCTTTTGCCCTCAACGTCGGAACTGACGACTACACTGAAAAGCAACTCGATTTCGCCTACGAATCCGCCGCTAAAAATGACATGAAAGTCTTCATTTCTTTTGATTTTAACTGGTTTGCCCCTGCTTCATCCGCCGCGCAAGTCGGCGGTTTGATCAAGAAGTATGCGTCCAAGCCCGCCCAGCTCAAGGTCGACAACAAGATTTTCGTTTCGAGCTTCAACGGTGATGGACTTGATGTTGCCGCTATGAGGAGCGCTGCTGGTACGGATTTGTACTTTGCGCCCAATTTTCATCCGGGCCAGACGCCGGATGCGAAGGCAGTTGAGGCGGGGTTTAATTGGATAGCGTGGCCGAACAATGGAGAGAATAGGGCGCCGCAGCCGGGGAAGAATATTACTGTTAAGGCTGGTGATGAGGCTTATTCGAAATGGTTGGCTGGAAAAGACTATCTTGCTCGTGAGTATTTCGAGATGTCGAGATAATGAGGAAGTGAGTGATGCTGATGGTCTTTCAAGCCGTGTCTCCTTGGTTCTTTACGCATTATGGACAAGAGGTTAGCTATAGCAAGAACTGGGTCTTTCCGGGCGACTTGCTGTGGTATAACCGTTGGAATGAGATTTTGGAGCTTGGCCCTCGCTTCATTGAGATCATTACCTGGTATATCTCCTTTTCTGTCTGTCCTTACGACAGCTTTTACTGATTCAAACAGGAATGACTACGGCGAATCCCATTATATCGGCAACCTCGCAAGCCCGCACTCCGACGACGGCAACAGCAAATGGGTCAACGATATGTAAGCTCCCCACATCACTCAATTTCCAAGGATTCTATAACTGACGCATATAGGCCGCACAACGGTTGGCTCGACATGGCCATTCCCTACATCGCAGCCTACAAAGCTGGTCAAAAATCTCCAGCCTCTTTCATTAAAGAAGATAAACTCATTTACTGGTACCGACCCACCCTCAAATCCCTCGATTGCACCGCTACCGACACCACTGTTGACGGTCGCCCCAATGGCTATGAAACGTTTGAGGACTCGGTGTTCGTTGTTGCGCTTCTGAAGGAGGACGGGAAGGTCACTGCTACTTCGGGATCGAATACGAAGAGCTTTGATGCGAAGGCTGGGGCAAGTGCTTGGAAGGTGGATATGGCCGTTGGAAAGCAGAGTTTCAAGCTTGGGAGGGGTGGGAAGGAGGTCATAAGTGCGATATCACTCAGAGACGTTTCTGATAAGTGCCCTTGTGGTATCTACAACGTAAGTTTTCCTTCTTCTTCCCCTTCATTGCGATCTAGTCCATGGTAATAATGGAATAGTACAACGCCTTCGTCGGCACAGTCCCAGCCGGGCCATCTGACTCTCTCGGCCCTGAGGGCTTCACGGGTTTCAATAAAGGCCTCAAAGTCCAATGTGAGGCAAAACCGTCACTTAGCTCCGGCAGCGCCCCTAAGCCTACTTCCGCCGTGAGTGCACCCCCGGCCAGCAGCGTAGCTGAAGTCTCATCATCCGTCGCAGTAACTTCTCTCCCGGCTCTTGGCTCCTCTGAACAAGCTTCATCCGAACCAGTATCTTCTGCCCCTGTGAGCGGAGCGCCAGAACCTTCTGCTCCAGCAACTGAGACGCCTGCTGCTACGACAACAAAAGCAGCGAATCCAGGTGCTGGAGGGTGCACAGCCACAGTCACGGCATCTGAGCAGATCCATCCTACTAACTGCCTGGGATCTGGACAAGTGTGGGGTGGAGGTGTTGGAGCGCCTGACTGTTGTGATGGGGCGGCTCCTTGTTGCAAATAGATCAAGGCTCTGAGGAGATGGATTGGAGGGCTTTGTATAGTTTTGTTCTTGTTTGTATTAGAAATGCTATATATATTTTGATCTGGAACCACTCGCCTAACCAATATCAATGATTATCTCGTAATCCTCAGTGCATCACCTTTTCATACCTCGCACAAAGCTCAACCACCTTCGCAGGTTCGAACCTCATGGGAACTTCCATTATTTACTGTTCTATATCTACAACTTACTAGATCCACTCTGCGGAATCTCGACAACTAATTTCCCAAATTGAGCCGCCTTTCTCATTTCATCAAACAACTCATCAATCGCCTCAATATCTAACCCCTGCACGACTCTTGAAACAACAGGCTTCAAATTCTTCTTCTTCACAAACTCAACCATATCCGAGAACTCTTTCCTCGATCCCATAGTTGATCCCCTCACCTCGATATTCCTGAGAACCGCACTCATCAGGAAATCCATATTCGGGCTGATCGTCATGCCATATACTGAGATAACTCCACCCGCCTGCTCTCTCGTTAGCTTCCCTTCCACATCAATCAGAAACGTATTTTGCATAACAGACCTTGAGCAGTTTGGACCCTTTCGCCACAACATCACCTCCCGCACCATCCACGATCGCATCCACCCACTTCCTCTCCTTTGGAAGCAATGCCTGCAACTTCTTCTCCCACCCCTCCTCCTTATAATTCACACCACCCTTGGCCCCAAGCTGTTTCGCCTTCTGTATCTTCTCCTCATTCCCACTCGTAACAAAAACATTACAACCCTGCGCCACAGCGAAACTGAGCGCCATCAACGCAACGCCACCCCCAATTCCCGTAATCAAAATATTAAACCCGGGCCTCGCATTCCCCGTCTTCACGAACAGAGCTCTCCACGCCGTCAGTCCCGTAAGCGGTAACGCCGCTGCCTCTACGTCACTCAAGTGCTCTGGCGCTTCTTCTAACTCTCCAGCATCCAAGCAAACGACTTCGGCAAGTGTGCCGGCCCGATTCATCTTAGTGCCGCCCATGATTCGATACCCCGTCGGATTCTCGGGCCCCTCGGGCGAATCTTTCCATCCCGTGCCTGGATTAAGGATTACGCGCTTGCTGAGCCATTTCTTCGCTGAGGGAGAGGAGCCCGTGGATGTTACGATGCCGACGCCGTCGGCGAGGAGCGGGACGCCGAAGGTCGTGCCGGGGTACAGATGTTGGCGGATGAAGAGGTCGCGGTGGTTTAGGGCGGCTGCTGTGAGGGATATGATGACCTGTTGATATGGGAAGTTAGGAGAGGAAGGATCGGAACTGGGGGAAGAGGGAGGAGAGACTACCTGGTTCTCTGAGGGCCTAGGACTCTCAATTGTAATCTTTTCCAGTGGGTAATATACCTGTCCCGGCTTTCCAGGGACCTGTTTTATTGCAATTGCTGATGGCATTGTGGACACTTGAGGTTTGAAAGAGTTTGTCCAGAGGTGGAGACCCGTTGATGGAGTTCGAGAATACTTGTATTAAGGGGGTAAGGATAGGTGAAAGAGCTCCAAGTTCAATTGGTATTGCAAAATAGAGGGCAGATGGAGTATAAAAACAGCTATCGTCATGATTAATATTCGTTGTTGTTAGGAAAGGATGAGCTTGTCCGACCTCCACCGCGGGGGACCGAGGTTGATTTGATTCGTGCTAGTGCGGATGTCAAAGCTGTCAAGGAGATGATTGGCTGTGCACCCAGATATCAAAATCTCATAAAAAGCTGCGCTTCGCCCATATATTAACCTATAACGCGGTTCAAATTGAACACAATGATGAACTGTATACAGATACGGCCTATTCACCTCATCACGGCCTCCACCTGAATGCAGGGTGACGCCAATCTAGATCCTGAATCTCCTGCTGGGTAAGACCAGCCAGTTCCTCATCAACAACCTTCTGTTCCCTTTGCTTGTTGCTGATCTTCATCCAGAAAAGCAAGGCCATCGCGCATATGAGAGTTGTCGAAGAAGTGGCAAGATTGAGTCCGTTTCCGATGTGATAATTCGGCTTGTCGAAGGGGAGGAATGACCATGTGGAGATCAAGCCGCCGACGTTACCAAACATGACATTTGTAGCGATTGCGGAGGCACTTCAATTACTTTGTCAGCCAACGGGACGCATAGTCAAATTAGGGATTCACTTACCGTGCAGTATCTGATACCACATTTGCAGAGACTTGGGCGTTGCAGAGAGCGCCGAAAGCAAATGCTCCACTGGCGATGATAAAAGTCGCTCCATATCTGACTTTGGCGCTCGTGCTAGCTAAGAACATGATGTAGCCGGCTATCATCATGGGTGCGCTCACGATGAAGAAGATAAGTCTTCGGTCGAATCTCCAGCTGAGGAACGGGAACAGCACAGTGAAAAAGGCGCCCACGATATAAGGAGGTACAGTATGCAGCTGCTGCGAGATGACGCTGTTCTTGGGGTAGATCGTCTGTACAATGGTAGGAGCGAAGAAGGCGAGGCCTTGAACCGTGATATTGTTGAGCAGGAAGATGAACGCGGTTACGAGCGTGACGGGGCTGAGGATACCCTTAAGACTCTTCTTCATATCAATCTTGTCCAAGACCTCCGTTGTTGCAACTCGTTCCGATTTGACGCGAGCAATGGCAAGGTCCTTCTCCTCCTGTGATAGCCACCTAGCAGTTTCGGGTCTGTCGGTTAAAGTGAAGAAAGATATCACCGAAAGACCGACAGTGATTATCCCTTCGATAGCAAAAATCATCCTCCATCTGTGGACGCCGCCGAAGTGGTCAAGTTTTAGAATACCAGAAGCTAGAAGGCCTCCGAATGCACCTGCCAGTGGAGCCATGACGATGTAGAGCGACAATCGGAACGCTAGTTCGCTTCGTCGATACCATCTGGAAAGGTAGTAGGCGATGCCGGGCATCATACCAGCCTCAAAGATACCCAACAGGAAGCGGACTCCGCTTACAGCGTGGATATTGTGGACGAAGGCTGTACAGATAGAACAGATGCCAAATCCGAGAGAGATGACCGGAATGAACCATCCGGGGCCTATCCATTTGCAGCACATGTTCGAGGGGATCTCAAATATAATATAGGAGATGTAGAACGTTGAAAGTACTGCGTTGTAATCATAGCCTTGTAATTTGAGGTCTTTCTCCAATCCAGCTAATCTGGCATTTCCTACAAAGATAATGTCAATTCTCATTTCCGGGCCACGCTCGAAGCGTCACATACCGATATTTGCACGGTCGATAAAACAGAAGAGATAGAGCAGGGACACCGTTGGGACAATATAGAGATCAATCTTCAAACGAAGTCTCCGCTCAGCTGCGGGATCGAAATGGACGAGTGAATGACCATAACTGTATCCATGTAAGCTTAAGTTGATCAAAACTACATTGAGGGGAAGATAAAACGTGCATATCGGTAGCAGCGATCCCTCTTTCCGCCGCTTGATGGGTTGTCTCTCCTTTAAGATCCTCCTGGTGACTAGCTGTCCGCTTCTCCTCTACCCCTGTTGAGGCCCCAATGGCCTGGGGTTCACCCATACTGTTCAATGCAGAGTGACCGATGAAAGGAATGCCTGGTGGAAGAAACCTGAGAGGGTGTAACACTGGTGAAAGGTGCGGGGGGCTTCGGAAAGTCGAATTGAAATACAGCGACGCGTAGAAGCTATATACTCGCCCCTAATTTGACACAGGTGCGGATAATGCACCGTGAACTGGAGCTGGAGTTGGCCTTCTCACCCCCGCAGCCAGACAGCTGATAAAGTTTTCGTGGAGTCGCAGGGATGGGCCAAAAGCCAAAGCAGGCAAACGGGTGACGCCTTCCTTCATTCTGTCTAGCGGAATGTATGATTGGTCTGCATGGACGGGGAGTGAATTCTGGGCGCCAATGACAAAGAGAACTGGCTAACACCCCAGAAAAGCCACGATCGTCAGATGCTCCGTCTGGGGCAACAAGACCGCGGCCTTCTCCAATATTTGGACTGAATGATTCATCGGCACCATAAAAACTCCCGAGTTCCGCGCTGGCATTCGAGTCTCCAATACCGCTAAGGAGGACCGGACCAGCCACTCCTTTCTCCCGCCGTCGGTACGTGAAGACGGTTCTTGCACCACCCCGATCATCCTGCCGTTTTCAGAAACCCCCCCCGCATTTATTTCACTTCAACGGTCGTGGGCTAGTGTATGGTATGCATGCATACTCCATGTCACAGGCGTCAGATGCTTGGGACGCTTATGATAAACCCCCCTTCCCATGAACGGGTTGACGCGTGTACAGTGCAGTGGCACTCGCGTCAACCAGTTCATGTGAAGGGTGTATTGCTGCGGCCAGGAGGCTAGAATAGTTGGACGGGAGAGAACACGGCATATACCGTGAGGTGATGGCAGGTTGGAATGGACTGTTGCTTCGTACCTCAAAGAAAATCCTGTAAGCCTAAGTGTTAATTTCTTTACCTCGTTACGATTTTCCTTTCGAAAAATACCAACAGCTTTCCATCAGATCGGCATCGACACAAGCACTAAAGAAAAGAAGAGCATCCTAGAGGTAGTGATGAACTGGCTTGGGGCCAGATGTGACGATATTTTGAGGGCAGTGGGGACGTGGCTGCAGCTGCTGTGAAGAGGAGGCAGATGGCTACCGTCCACCAGAAGCCGAGATTCTTGCAATCGCTGATGAAAATACGGCTGGCTTGCGTTTCCACGATGGATGGGGCGTCGTTGCCAGCTACGGTGTCTACCTCTCGGCGGAGTTAGCTACAACTTGTCGATGTTACTCTCATCACACCCCCTAATCAAGCCCTTAGGACTCACATTCTAATGATCATTAAGATGGTGTTCCGGAAAGGCGGCTTCATCGCAACATCATCCACGAAGACGGCATGGCGATTATGCCTTACTTAAGGCATCCTCCTGGGAATCTCATTAGAATTCGTCTAAGACTTTTCTTCGTCCCCAGTGCCGCGGTTACCTCTCAGTGGTTCGACAAACACCGTTGCCTTGTGAACTCCATCAACAGCACCAAGGCAGGCTCGGGCCGTGTAATCGTTTTTTTCTGCAACAACCCCAATGATCAACGATATGTCATTAGTGACAGCACGGACATCATCGCCACTTCCCTTTTCAACCTTCGATGCACCCTTTCGATGTAAAGTTAATCGCGTCGTTTGAACGACGCCCTTCTCTCGTAACGGGACTACAAAAAGTTGGTCACGGTACAGGGTTTGGAGATCAGTCAAAGACTCCACTATCTGTCACTGACTGTTGCTCGACTCATCTATCACCCGTATCCGCTTCGATCCTGATGGACAGTCTAGAGAACGCTCTACTGTGCATGGATCGAGACGCGAGCAAGGCATCTATGGCATACAACAAAAGGGCAGACGCTTCAGAATGAATCAATGCATTCTGAGGAACACAGTTGTGCGTTGGCGAACGAAGGTCAGATTGATATGTCCTGACAACGTTTCTGACAGAGCTGGGATAACTTCTTCCGCAACTTGTTAAACCACGATGGTATCTGAGATACCGACCTTCTTTCACCAACCGCTGGAGGTGACTAGTTTGAAGTTGGTGACGAGACTGTTTTACAAGACATAGGAAATAACATCTGGAAGGAAAGTCGAAATCTCAAATATTTGAAGCGATACGAATAGGCATGGCCAATGAGAGTGTTGCCTTGGCGCTATTTCGCCTCTATATCTTATCCCGGAGTTAAGGCTGTCAAAGTCACTCAGCTCTTGGATTTGTCATCGACTCTATCCAAAATGGTTGAATGAGTGTTTGATTTGCATGATACAAGGTCCTTCAAAAGAGGAGTCTTGCTTTGGAATAATATATGGGACGATTGTGAGTCCATAAAACCAGAGGAGGCTGGTAAAAGCATGGTATCATGTTCTGTGATTTGGTTCGATAACGTCCGGGAGTCCCTTGCCTGCTGCCCAAAGTCTCTCCTTTGGGCTGCTCGGTCACTATTCACGTCCAAGTCATCTGGACTGTATCTGTATCTGGATCAGATGAGGAGTCATATACAAGTGACTCAGGCATAATCAATGGCGCTCGATAATGGGCGAAAGAAAGTAGAAGTGAATGGGTAACTTTGATGATTATGACTCCTCCCTCTCAGTCTCAGTGTGGTGTGAAAGAGTTAACGCCACACTAGCCGTAAGCGAGACTGCCCCACCACCGAGCAGTAAAACCCTCTCCCTCCCCGTCCTCCTTCGCACTGTCTCTGCTCACCGCGTGCTTCACCTCCAACCCAAGCCGTTTGAGGGCTTAAATTGAGCGCTACATCCACCTGCGACTGGCATCGATTGCCAGAGCAAAAACACAACAGCCTTCAGCGTCCTATCGAACGGATCGACACCTCTGAGCGGGGTACTTGAAACCCTCCACACCAACAAATTTTCATAGAGTAGAGAAAGCATCCAATACCGCCAAAATGGTCAAGTAAGTCCTCATTTCGCTTTTCTTTAAGGGAAATTGAGGAAACTTGACTTGGATACACTATTCTTGAAATGAGTTTAAGATGCTAACATACTGTTAATAGCTTCACGGTCGAGGAGGTATGCTACTGCGAGAGAACACAATAGCAGGATGTGACCGGGAACTAATCTTTGCTAGATCCGTGCCCTCATGGACTCGGCGGCGAACATCCGCAACATGTCCGTCATTGCCCACGGTAAGCCACTCTCCGGACCCCGCACTGTGTTCGAGTCTCTATCTGACTGAATATATGCACAGTCGACCACGGAAAGTCCACTTTGACCGACTCCCTCGTCCAACGTGCCGGTATTATTTCTGCGGCGAAAGCTGGAGAAGCTAGATTTACGGATACTCGGGCGGATGAACAGGAGCGCGGTGTGACTATCAAGTCCACCGCCATCTCTCTGTATGCGACATTGTCAGATCCGGATGATATGAAGGATGTGCCCGTCAAAGTTGAGAAGAACGACTTCTTGATCAACTTGATCGATTCCCCGGGACACGTTGATTTCTCCTCTGAGGTCACTGCTGCTCTCCGTGTCACTGACGGTGCGCTTGTCGTCGTCGACACTGTAGAAGGTGTCTGCGTCCAGACCGAGACTGTGCTTCGACAGGCTCTTGGTGAGCGTATCAAGCCTGTTGTTATCATCAACAAGGTCGACCGTGCCCTTCTCGAACTCCAGGTCACCAAGGAGGATCTGTACCAGAACTTCTCCCGTGTCATTGAGTCCGTCAACGTCGTTATTGCCACCTACTACGACAAGGCCCTTGGTGACGTCCAGGTCTATCCAGACAAGGGAACTATCGCCTTCGGCTCTGGTCTGCACGGCTGGGCTTTCACCGTTCGTCAATTTGCTGCCAAATATGCCAAGAAATTCGGTGTCGACAAGAACAGGATGATGGAGCGTCTCTGGGTAAGTGCGGAAGGAAATCGTTTCTTCAACGCTCAAGGCTTACAGAATTGCAGGGTGACAACTACTTCAACCCCAAGACCAAGAAGTGGACCAAGAATGGCACCCACGAGGGCAAGCCCCTCGAGCGTGCCTTCAATCAGTTCATCCTGGATCCCATCTTCAGGATCTTCACCTCTGTCATGAACTTCAAGACTGATGAGATCCCAACCCTCCTCGAGAAGCTTGAAATCAAGCTCACTAGCGACGAGAAGGATCTCGAGGGCAAGCAACTTCTCAAGGTCGTCATGAGGAAATTCCTTCCCGCTGCCGACGCGCTCTTGGAGATGATGATTCTCCATCTCCCATCCCCTGTCACCGCCCAGAAGTACCGTATGGAGACTCTGTACGAGGGCCCTCACGATGATGTCAATGCTATTGCTATCCGCGACTGCGATCCTAAGGGTCCGCTCATGTTGTACGTCTCAAAGATGGTACCGACTTCTGATAAGGGACGATTCTACGCCTTTGGCCGTGTCTTCGCTGGTACTGTCCGATCTGGTCTCAAAGTCCGCATTCAGGGACCAAACTACCTCCCAGGAAAGAAGGAGGACTTGTTCATCAAGGCCATTCAGCGTACCATTCTCATGATGGGCCGATTCGTCGAGCCGATCGAAGATGTGCCAGCCGGTAACATTCTCGGACTGGTCGGTGTTGATCAGTTCTTGCTCAAGTCTGGTACCCTCACCACCAACGAGACTGCGCACAACTTGAAGGTCATGAGGTTCTCCGTCTCCCCTGTTGTCCGGCGGTCCGTCGAAGTCAAGAACGCCCAGGATCTTCCTAAGCTCGTCGAAGGTCTTAAGCGTCTCTCCAAGTCTGACCCATGCGTCCTGACCTACATTTCCGACTCCGGCGAGCACGTCGTCGCCGGTGCCGGTGAATTGCACTTAGAAATCTGCTTGAAGGACTTGGAAGAAGACCATGCTGGTGTTCCTCTTCGTGTCTCCGATCCAGTCGTGCAATACCGTGAGACCGTCAGCGCTACCTCTAGCATCACAGCTCTGTCCAAATCGCCCAACAAGCACAACCGTCTGTACGTTACTGCGCAGCCATTGGATGAGGAGGTCGCCCAGGCCATTGAGGCTGGCAAGATTGGCCCAAGAGATGATTTCAAGGCTCGTGCCCGTATTCTCGCTGACGAGCACGGTTGGGACGTCACCGATGCCCGTAAGATCTGGTGTTTTGGTCCCGACACCACTGGCGCCAACTTGCTTGTCGACCAGACCAAGGCTGTTCAGTACTTGAACGAAATTAAGGATTCCGTCGTCTCCGGCTTCCAGTGGGCAACCAAAGAAGGTCCAGTTGCCGAAGAGCCCATGCGATCGATTCGTTTCAACATCATGGACGTTACCTTGCACGCCGATGCTATCCACCGTGGTGGTGGACAGATTATTCCTACTGCTCGTCGTGTGCTGTACGCCGCCGCTCTTCTTGCCGAGCCTGGTCTCCAGGAGCCGGTGTACCTCGTTGAGATTCAAGTTCCGGAGCAAGCCATGGGTGGTATCTACGGTGTGCTTACCCGAAGAAGAGGTCACGTCTTCGAAGAGAACCAGCGTGTTGGTACTCCTCTCTTCAACGTCAAGGCATACCTTCCTGTCAACGAGTCCTTCGGTTTCACTGCCGATCTCCGATCGAACACTGCCGGCCAAGCCTTCCCACAAATGGTTTTCGACCACTGGCAGATCCTGCCAGGTGGCTCACCAACGGACCCCTCAACAATGCCTGGTAAGATTGTCCAGGATATGCGGAAGCGCAAGGGTATTAAAATCGAGGTTCCGGGTGTTGAAAACGTAAGTCTCATTCTGACTGTATTTATGACAATGTTTGCTAACTTGCTATCTAGTACTATGACAAGCTATAGAGGAAAACTATCAAAAGTTGTAGATTTCCTTTTATCCCGACCTTGGGGCGAAGGGCAGTGTTGGGCCTGCTCGTGATCGCTGGTCGCTGTATACCACGAAAAGACCCAATTATAGAGCTACCAGATCAATGAAAGGACGATCCGGGCAGTGTGGTTCTCAAAGGTCGGCTCTGCTTGGTACATGGCTCAGAGATGGTTAATGACCTGTTTTTCATTTTGCATGTTCTTCGTGTGATGTAGTTTTTAGGACCTAGGAATAAGAACCACATTACACAAAAATATCGTGACTACCTTTCTTTGCGGAAGTGATGCTTTTCGTTCGACTCGGTGACTTGACAACAGTTCCAAGTGACAAGAGACTTTGACAGTGCCCAGGTGAATATGGTGGGGGCATCGGAAAAACTTCAGCCTTGAAATCGCGCTAAAATCCTGCACGTGATGAAGGTACTTCACGCGCGCAACAAAGTTTAGCTTCATGCTCGTCATTTTGGGATGCGTGTGCTCCAGCCAACCGTACCCGCATCCTCTCTTTATCGCAACTTCGACCCGCCGCGGCATGACCCTTGTCACGCATCTAGAGGCTCATAAACGTCATTTCTTCGGCTTGCGATTGAATTTGGAGTTTTCTTCGACGCTCTGCTCGCAGAGAACATTCCAACCCAACATTTGCGCTGAGCTTCCGAACAACATTCTTGCCGTAGGTGCGCAAAGATGCATGTTGACGACGCAGACAAGACGATTCTAAAGCAGTGGATCATCCCCAAGTTGGAGAAGATGTGAGTTTTCCCCTTGGATCACTGCTTGCTTCACAATTCTTTGCTAACGAGACCAAACTATAGCTCTGATGCGGACGCCGATGTCCTAGCTGACTACGTGATTGCGCTGGTTACGACTGATGAATCAGACGAAGCTGTCAAACAGAGTTGTCTGGACGCATTGCCAGACTTCCTCCACGATCGTACGTGATCCTCCTACCGGAGAATAGACTCGATGCTAATAACTCTAGACACTGGACCTTTCATAGATGAGGTTATCAATGCAATCAGGAACAAGTCTTATCTCTCTTCCCCCGAGCTTCCAGCGCCGGCACTGCCGTCCGCGCCCTCACTCTCTGCAGAAGCGGCACCGTTCAATCCGCCGACCGGACCTTCAGCAGGGACGATCCGACAGACACACTTACCAAGTCTCCTCAATGGCCTTCAGAATGGGAAGGGAGATCAATCTCGGAAACGAAGCTACAATGATCGCGAAACAAGTGAACCGAGAGATGTACGGGATTCTCACTACAACCGTGGCGATAGACCATTCAAACAAGCTGCGCGAAGGGGAGGCAGGAATAGTCGAGGCGGATTTGGAGGTCCTGATATCAACATGGGGTCAATGGCAGGGTTTGGAGGCATGCCCAATTCAATGGCACCAATGTCGAATATTCCCGCTCTGTCAACCTCTGGCGGATTCCAAGCTTTTGATCCTGCCAATCCAATGTCGTCATTTCTCGCGATGACAGCTATGGGAATGGGACTTCCGGGAATGCCTTCTATGGCATTTGCAGGCTCTCCGCCATTCGGCCAGTCAGGCTCTAATAACCAAGCGCTTCCACCGGGTCGGAAGGAGAGATGCAAAGACTATGATACCAAGGGATATTGTGTTATCGGCAGTCTCTGTCCATACGAACATGGAGAGGGCGGTGCCGCTCCTTTTGTTATCCCTCCGTCCAGTGATGGTACGAATACTTTTCCTTTAGGGCAATTTCTTCGGTCAAATAACCTTTCTAATCCCCTGCACCCTTTCAACGCTGACGAACCCGTACCAGAATACGATCCAAACCAAGCTTCACTTGCTATAGAGCCCCAAAAGAGTGCCCATGGACAGCGGGGGCTTCAAGGCAATCGGGGAGGCTTTAGAGGCCGCGGAGGAGGATCTACTGGAGGTCGTGCTCGCGCACCATTTTCTCAGGCAGGCCCGACAACTGACCGCTCGAACACGACTGTGGTTGTTGAACAAATTCCCGAGGAGAAATTCAGCGAGGATGCAGTTCGAGGCTTCTTTTCAGAGTTTGGCACAATTGTGGACGTTCAAATGCAACCGTACAAACGTCTTGCAATTGTCAAGTTTAATGACCACCTCTCCGCTAGCCGCGCTTACAACAGTCCGAAAGTAATCTTTGACAATCGCTTTGTCAAGGTGTATTGGTATAAACCCGAGTCACTTCCTACACTCCCTGGTAATGCGAACGCCAATGCGAATGGCGCAATCAAAGCAAGCTCACCTCCTGTAGTAAAAGGGAAGGATGAAGAGATGTTTGACGCTGCGGAGGTTGAAAAGAAACAGGCTGAAGCTCAAAAGGCGTATGAGGAGAAGGTAAAAAGGCGCCAGGAAGCAGATGCACAGCGCGAAGAGCTGCAAAAGCAACTTAGGGCCAAGGATGAAGAGAAGAGGAAGTTGCTGGAGAAGCTGGGGAAGAAAGCAGGGGAGAAGGTAAAAACAGCTGAGGACACTCCAATGGAGTCAAATGATTCAGCTCTAATAGACCAACTCTCTTCTTTACAGGCAGAAGCTCTAAATCTAGGTACGCACGGCGACGTCAGTCCATTCTCAAGTAGGGGCCGCGGACGAGGAGGATATCGCGGTCGAGGAGCGTTTGCACCTAGAGCACGTGGTTACTATGGTTCATATAGGGGTGCGTATCGTGGCCGTGGTTTCACCGGTTCTCCATTCGGCACCGCTCGCGGTGGGGTCAAGAGGTGGGACAGCCGACCGAAGAGAATTGCGGCTAACGGAGCTGAGCCTGGCTCCCAGAAGGACGAGGCTCTGCGGGAGTATCTGCTGGTAAGTTACCTGGGCGTGCTTTGGCTCAAATTGCAGGCTAATCGATCCATGAGAACAACTTCGACTTTGAGAGCATCGATCAACATCCCGACCGCAAAGACGCACAGATAATCACGTTCAAGGAACGTTATGTTGCGGAAAAGGTAGAGCCACCCCCTCCCACTCCCAAGCTAGCCCCGGTTGATAAATCCTGGCAGTTTATCGATGAATCATCCGAAATCCCTGATGTCGGACAGCTTGAGCTGTCCTGGGTCACAAATACCCCGGCCGCATCAGCTGCTCAGACTGAAGCTGCCTCGAAGGCAGAGCCGGTGTCTGCCGAACAGCTGGAGAGTGAAGGCGATGTTGACATGGAGGAGCAGGCAGAGCATATGGAGCAGACAGAGCAAACTAATGGTGGCACTGATACCGCCGTCAATGGTGGCGATGCTGACTACGATGTGGCAGATGACGAAGATCGTTGGATGGCAGCTTAATTACTTAATGCTCTTATATCAGTGCCCTATATGATGAGAAGTGGTGGCGGTGAGATGATGGTGCATCTTATGGTCTATCAAAACGGTGCATGGCAAATTTTGGGAATCGGCTTCTTCAACTGTATTGGTAGATACAAAACTGGCAGCATGTGGGTAGGATAGCATCGAGCCAGCATAGCATGTGGAAATGGATTGCAATAGGACTCTTGCTGGTGTTTGCCCAGCAGTGTCCGTGAAAGCTCGACATCCCAATCACTCTCGTTAAAATTGCCGTACGCAAATTGAATCTTTAGACCCTAAACTCACACACTAACCCCTCTCCAACATTCAACCTTCATGCATGACTCCAATGTCTTTCCTCCCCTCTTCCAACGATATCCATATACGAACCAAACCAAATTCCCTCTCTAAGTCGACCATCGCAGATCCATCTTCGAAATGGGCTTCCAATTCGCGCCTGAGCTCGCCCGAAATCGGTATCGAAAGTTCCTCCAAAAGCTCCTCCACGGTTCTCCCCTGCCCTCAAAAGCTCTGAAAGCTACCACGAAAATCAATGCTCTGCTATCATATCGCCCGAAAAGCCGTCCTCTACAGCTTCGAATGCTGCCTCTTCCCTTTCCCTGTCATCTCCCCCAAAATATCCTCCCCCACCAGCTCCGAAGGCCGGTTAGCAAATCCACGTTCCGCTACCATGTAGCCCAAAATCGCGTGCCCTGAAAGAACTCGAGCCAGAGCACATTTTAGAACGTCTGGGAAAGCTTCACAAGAGAAAATTGTATAACATCTGATAGAGTTTACCCAAGAGGCCGAAGATCTCGTCTTCCAAATTCGGGAAGATTTCGGTCTGAAAAAAGTCCCACAAGAGCAGATTGAACGATAAGTGAAAGATTTGCACAAAAAGGCCGATGATGGTGTCTCTGAAATTCTAAAAATGTTTCCTGAGTGTCTCGCTAGTGTCATATAAGACCTTCCGGATCGCCTCATCCTCCTAGTTCTGATACATCATCCCGAGCTTAACGAGTCTTCAAATCTGAAAGAACTTCCCTGATCTGTCTTCCCAAACGCTGAATTTGAAACGAGGATTTTGGCTTGCCTATTTCATGGTTCACATAATCGTATTCTTCGCATGGCTCGACAGCAGGATCAATTCGAAACAAACACCCACTCGGGTTGGCGACACTTGGTAAATAATATATCTAAGATGTATCGTTTTCTTCCAGCATTAGTAGCGACATTTAAGGGGAGTGTATGCTACGGACTTGCCTTCTCTATCTGCACGTGGCTACTGTCCAATTACGCAGGACATTTGGGCGCGCCCCATGGTGCGGATATCGGGGTGTTGGTGGCGGTTTAGGTGCAGCGATGCAGTTTTCGCCGTCATTGCCACGGTCTGCGTTGAACGTCCGCATGATAACATTAGATGGATATGGCTAAAGTACCGCCGAGAGGTTGCATTATGGCTCGAAAAATCTATATCGTACCGGGCACCGTGGCTGTTACCGTACCTGGCATATCTTGAACAGCGGTACACGGTGTTATGCTGCAACCTCTTCAGAAATTTGTACCGGAGACCGTGTTCAGTTCCGTTCTTTGCGATCTTTGCGGCATACCTTATGATGAGTATTGGTACTTCCGGATTCCAACCTGAGCATTTCTGACGATTATTGTACTGCGAGATCTGCGCGGCGCTGTAAGGAGAACATCGAATACGGGATAGTGAGTTTTCAGGGATACTCGTCATGAAAATATGCTAACTCTCTTAGCAGGCTCATTTAGGAGGCGCCGCGGTAGGAGCTGCGTACATGTACTTCGACGACAAAAACAACCTCTGGAAACCACTTGTTCGATTCTTCTCCGAACTCGAACCGTCTACGCCTGCACTAAAGGACCGGGTTCAATTTGACGGCAATAGGGATTAGGAGCATCCGGCAAACTTCAGATGTCCAGCCTTTTCAGCAGATGATTGCCTGGAAGCATTACAGAGGCAACAAAGGGCAGTGGGCTCCGAAGCCTGTGAATGGATCAGGTATGGCTAGAAGGGCGAATACAGCATTGGTGTTCCTTTCGTCCACCTCAGCAATAGGGTTCATCTTTTGACAGTCGGTCATAGTTCTTAGAGAACTTTAACGGTCTTTGTGCGGCCTCGGAGGTGGTATGAAAGCAGGCATGAGAGATGCTATTCCGGAACACGAATGAGTTCCCAACAAATGGAAGAGGAAGCATCAGAAGTGGCTACATGATATGTCAGAACTCTAGCCAATGTACTTGAGATTTGAATGGTCCTAAGTGTATTTGTTGCAGTGATATGAGAGAACAACATACTGTATTCCGAAGAACATTTAGGTCAGCAATAGCAGGCGGAACTGCACTGCAATAAGATCTATGCTGGTGTTTCTCTAGCAGAAATTCGACATTTACAGCGACTTACAAAAAGTCTGTTCCTATGGTCAATGCGCAACCATACAAGGCAAATCGACGCGTGCATCTCACCCATCTCCCCATACAACAATGAGGCGTTCATTTGGCCGGGAACTAAGTGGAAATCGCGGATCTAATAATGAATTATCCTTAGAAGCGCGTACGGCAACCATTGGGAAGGCTGAGGCAGACATACAGCATAAGGAACCGGTCGTAGTGTTTGGCGTTTCGCGAAAGTGCATCTACAATGCAATCAAGAGGTGGAAAACTCACAACACAACAAAATCCTTACCTCATATGGGTCATCCGAGTAAACTTAGCCACGTGGAGAAGCGTAACGCCTTTCGAATCGCTCGCCGGGACCCAAAAATTCCAGTATAGAGACCTCATGCGGGAGGACTGTCAAATTCTCCGACGAGTGCTCTGTCGTACGATGAGAGGGGAAGGAACAGGAGTGGTGCTTTCGCTATCCTGATGAGAAACGGGATAAGGCGGTGATAGAGGAGAAGGAGAAGGTAAAGGTCTATCTTAAATGGTTTGGGCCTGCTTCTGGATAACGCCAAACGGGAGGGTAAGGAGTGAATTGGTAATTATGGAGAGGGATTCTGTGGCCAAACATCGAGGCTACTCATCAATATCCCATGTAATGACTTTCGAGATGGGCCTTCTACCATATTACTTTCCCTGGGCAGGTGTTTCAACATGACAATGCAGCTATACATAACGCGTACCGAACAGCCAATTGGCTTGAGCGCCACGGGATTTGGACTATTAAATGGCGGGTCTACTCACCTGATCTGAACCCGATTGAGCACCTCTGGTAGGCTCTAAAAAGATGGTGCATAAGCTTACCTGGAACTGGCGACGATAGGTGAAAGTGAGGAAGATCTTAAGTTGTCACGGCGAGCTCTGAAGGGAGGCCTGGAAGAAGCTGCCAAAACAACCTCATGAGGCGTTTGGTCGAGTCTATGCTGCGCAGGCTGGAAGCAGTGAGGAAAGCGAGAGGTTGGAAGATAAAATATTAATCTACACTCGCCATTACACCTTAAAAATTCATGTATAAATCTTTGTATGTAGTTGAAAAGCCTCCTTTTTGGGTTAGGTGCATCTCGATTTTCTACTTACTAAGTGGTGGGAACTGACTTTGGTGGGACTTGTTATATTCACTCCCGTCTCAAGTTGCCATACAGAGTTAAGACGAAAGCACGTGACATGTGCCTGAATCGTTCGATGAATTGGCGCCGGAAATGCAATGAGCCGTGGGTCCGCTAAACTAGTGTCATGGTAATTGGCCATGATAATCAGAAGCGCTAACTGGCTGAAGCGGTGAAAGCCAAGGCGAATAATAAAAGGAAGCTCGTACACCACTACACCTGCAGCTTCAATTGGCATCGCTACACTCCGACACTCCCCTACGACCTCTTCCGCACCCTTCGACGTTGCCAACGTCCCTTTTCTCCTCCCTCGCCTCGTACCCTCCTCCTTATCTTCCCCGCTCGTATGGCTGTTAACGGGACCTTCGTCTCGCCCATAGCAGACGCCAAAGTCGCCCGCAGAATAGCGCAATTAGATACCAATGGCATAATATCTACGCTCCTTAATGGCGTCGACGGCTGGACAATTGCCCTGACTTGCTTCTTGATGCTGGTCGCGTATGATCAATGTTCGTCTCCGAGCGCGAGTCGCACACGTCAATTTCACTGACAGCTCTCCAGTCAAGTATATCTGGAACAAGGGCTCCATTGTCGGCCCAACCTTCAAGACTCCCTTCATCGGACCCTTCCTCGACTCTGTCAACCCTGAGTTCAGTAAATATTACGAAAAATGGGTATCCGGTCCTCTGAGCTGCGTCTCTGTCTTCCACAAGTACGACCGCCTAATATCAATTACCTTATCGTTTGGCAAAACACATATGCCTCACCTCCGAGAGAATCTAAACATGTTAACGAATCTCCAGGTTCGTCGTGATCGCCTCCACTCGTGATATGGCACGCAAGGTTTTCAACTCGCCCACCTTCGTTAAGCCATGCGTCGTCGATGCCGCCTACAAGCTCCTCCGCCCGAACAACTGGGTTTTCCTTGATGGAAAAGCCCACGTTGACTATCGCAAGGGGTTAAACGGTCTTTTCACCCGACAGGCGCTTGAAAAGTATCTCCCCGGCCAAGAAGATATCTACAATACTTATTTCAAGAAGTTCATTCACTTCTCTCAGGAGGTTAACAAGGGCAAGCCAGTGCCATTCATGCCCGAATTCCGCGAGCTGATGACGGCTCTGAGCTGCCGAACCTTTGTCGGCCATTATATCTCAGACCAGGCAGTGAAGAAGATTTCCGATGATTACTACCTTATTACCGCCGCGCTCGAACTTGTCAACTTCCCCGTCATCCTGCCCTTTACGAAGAGCTGGTATGGCAAGAAGGCTGCAGATATGGTTTTGGAAGAATTCGCCAAATGCGCCGCTAAGAGCAAAGTCCGCATGGCTGCTGGGGGAGAGAAGGACTGCATTCTTGACTTTTGGGTTTCATCTATGATCGAATCCGAAAACTATCGCAAGAAGGTCGCTTCAGGGGTCAAGGTCGAGGATACCGAAAAACCTTCCATGCTTATCCGTGATTTCAGTGACTTTGAGATTTCCATGACTCTGTTCACTTTTCTCTTCGCTAGCCAGGACGCTACTTCTTCGGCGGCTACTTGGCTTTTCCAAATTATGGCAGACCGACCTGAGTTTTTGGATCGTGTCCGTGAGGAGAATCTTGCTGCCAGGAACGGCGACAGGTACGCTCCGGTGACCATGGATGTACTGGAGAACATGACGTATACGCGCGCGGTTGTCAAAGAGACGCTTAGATATCGTCCTCCTGTCATCATGGTACCCTACGTCGCCAAGAAGCCGTTCCCGATCACGGATACCTACACTGCTCCCAAGGGCTCTATGGTTGTTCCTACCACCTATCTTGCTCTGCATGATGCCGAGGCATACCCGAACCCAGACAGCTTCGACCCGGAACGATGGATCTCTGGCGATGCTGAGAAGCAGGTCAAGAACTGGCTCGTATTTGGTACTGGTCCTCACTACTGCTTGGGACAGACGTATGCACAATTGAACTTGATGCTCATGATCGGCAAGGCTAGTATGCTGTTGGATTGGAAACACCAGATCACGCCTAAGAGCGAGGAAATCAAGGTGTTTGCGACAATTTTTCCCAAGGTATGTCATTTCTAATATTTCCGTGGGCTTGTGCTGCATTGAAGACACGAACTATTTGTAGTCTGCGATGCTAACAATTCGCCAGGACGACTGCCTTCTTTCCTTCGCCGAACGCCCGGAGTAGACCAGACTGCTATTGTCCTGTCGTCGCTATTTTTTTATACTTCTAGCGATGCATAGTTTTGGTACTCCTGCATGTGCATGCAAAATGCGGAGCTTCTTTTCCATTCTTCTGGGATGGCGGCTGTCCTAAACGGGATGGCCGTATTTCTTGCCTTTTAGACCTAATGATTTGCCAGAAGCTTGACGCTTCTCGTCGAAGCGGTCAGGGCGTCTATGATTGGGGTGAAGCGTTAGCGTGGAAGTAATAAGGCCCGTAGGTGAGAGGCCAGTTAGGAGATGGGCACGGTGTATATAGGCGGAATCTGAGCTGGATGAGGTTTGGTTACCCATGAAGGGAAGGAAGCAGTAATAATAGCTCTGGAATGAATTGCAGTCTTCACCTGCATGATCAATCTTGTTCTTTGCTTGATCTGGCATATATCGCGGTTTGTGGTGCAAAGACTACCAAGACTGCATATCGATAAAGCTTGGGCCACCAAACTTTTTAGATGGTTGCGGTTATCTCCAAACCTCAAACCCACTTTCACTTTCCCAAACATCGACCAGCGCACGTCTGACTGCCAGCTCCCATAGCTCCAATAAATCACAGTACTACTTCTTGTTGCATGATAACCCCCTCCTACAACTTGATTCCACACCATGGCCCCCGCCGCAGACGACCATATCGGTCCGCACCCCTCCTATATCGAGGTCGCCAAACCCTACATCTTCGATCAAAAACTTCAACACTATCTTGACACTATTAGCATGACAGAGGCAAAGGAGGATGTCGTGAGGTTACAGGGTGTTGCGTGGATCGACAACGTGCGAAGATTTATGCAACTCCCTGTCCGCACCTTCAACACGGCGGTGGTATATTATCATAAATTTAGGTTATTACATGCGGATAACGGGTACAATTGGGTGGATGCGGCAGCCGCTGCGCTGTTCACGGCGTGCAAGATTGAGGATACGCTTAAGAAGAGTAGGGAGATTCTTTGTGCGAGTTGGAATTTGAAGGTGGGCAGTGGAGAGTGGTTGAGTCCTGACGATCCTGTAAGAATCTTTCCCAATACTAGATTATGGGGGATGTGGATGTTGATAGTAAGGTAGAGGTTCGAGGCGCATTCGAAAAGCATTACTGGACTGGAGAGACTTATGCTCGAGAGCGCGGGGTTTGATTTCAGGAACAGACACCCACAGAAGTTACTCATTAAGTTGACGAAAAGCGCTGGGCTGGGAAGGGATACTGTGGGCAAGACGGCATACAACATGCTCCTAGATCTATACCGCACTTTTGCGCCGCTGAAACAGACCGCGTCTACCATGGCGATTGCGTGTCTGGAACTCGCTGCTCGACTCCACGAAGCAGACCTCTCTAACATCGTCGGCGAGCGCGAGATCAAGTATAAGAAGTGGGGAACGAGTCGTGCGGAAGTCATGGGTAAGAAATCCCCCCGATCCACCCTTCATCATATGAGAGATAAACTGATTTTGAGAAAACAGAGACCCTACTGGATTTGCTAGATCTATACACCCACCACCGAGCCTCAACATCCATAGGCCCCCTTCACCCTCTCGAAACCTTCATATCGATCCGCATCACCCTCAACCAAGAAGCCTCCACCGCGTCCCTCCCTCGCTTCACAGAATCTCAATCCTCCCCAAAACCATCCCCCTCCGTCCACGCAAACGGCCTCAAACCCCTCCAACCAACTAGCCCAGTAACCCCAATGACACCTGGCACAACATCTCCCGGCCAAGGACCCACATCAGCGATCGGCGTGAGAGGACAAAATGGGACGGTTAGATTCATGCTCGACGCATCTCGCGCGCGAAAAGAGAAAGCGGATGTAGAGAAATTCCATAAGGTGGAGGAGGAAGAATATGAGGTCGAGGTAGCCATTGAGCCTGAGCGGAGAAGCCGTATCCGTTGATCTGATGTGTGGTTGCTAAATGCTTGTTCTGCTTAGGAGCAGAGTCGGGGGACTCGGTTTGAGAACGACGAGCGTGGACCCGAACCCAGGGAATCAGACAACACTCTAACGAGTCTCCTCAGCGGAGATCCAAATGACTGGGAATACAGCATTGCATTATGGGCTTATGGATGTGCGAGTACTGGCCATCCCGTTCGGAGACTTGCTTTATCGAACGATTTCCAGGCGGTTGGGAAATATTTAGCTGCGAGCTGCGCAGCAGGTACAGGGCTTAGATGGTCTTGATATGGATATCGTTAGCGGAAGGATGGAATGAGAGGTGGGGAAGGAAAGGGGGTGATGGGGCTATGTATTATTATGATTCCGAGAGAGGCAATTGACTTGATCACTATGATGATCATCATGAACTCAGATAAGCTTCGATTATGGCTGTGTAGTAGTACATGATATTACATGTTCTATGCATATTCTACTCCCTGGTTCCCAGATCTTTATCACAGATAGCTCCACTCAAGAATCTAAGACTTTCAGCATCTCCTTCACGCTGCCGAACTTCTCCCGTTCTTTCCCCAACTTTCTCCCCCTCTCCTTCTCAGCCTCATCGATCCTTTTCCAATCCTCCCAACTCACAGGTCTCACGCCCTTACTTATCACCTCATCTTTCACCCCCTTCCATCCCAAACCCGTACTCCCCTCCTCATGATTGAGGAAGAGAGCGTTGGAGGCCCAGTCGGCAGCGATGACGTCAGCGGTGTTGAATGCGTCGTCCATGGTACTTGCGATTACGCCTGTGGGTCCTCGTTTTACCCAGCCGGCACAGTAGAGGCCGGGAATGTGCTTGGCTATGAAGTTGATGGGCTCGGGGGATGGGATAGAGGTGGAAGGGTTTGTACGAGATGAGGTAGAGACGGGAGCGATTACGCGGCCGTAGGGGTCGTTGGGGATGATGCCGAGTTTCCGATCGAATGGTACACCGAGATCTGAGAGGCCAGGAAGAGAAGCGGATTTGTAGCCCACGGAGCGGAATGCGACATCGGCGAAGAGGGTGGCTGTGCCATCACTAGGGATTACTTTTGCGGATTTCGAGAAGGGGTCGGCGTCGGGCGCGTATTCCATGCGTGTGAAGTCGATGGATGAAAGGCTGCCATGCGAAGATCCATTACCGCGAAATTGCTGTGGGGAGAGAAGGAATTCGAGGGACCAGCGTTTTGTGGTTGGGGAGGAAGGGCCTGGGTAGTCTTTTAGTAGGACTTGGGCGATGCGTTTTTGGACGCGTGGGAGCTTGTTTTTATCGGAGGGGAAGAAGCCGTTGTCCAGGATGGGAGAGAAGAAGACAGAGGGGATATTCCTGAGTTCTCGGACTTCTTTCACGGTGAAGGCGGCTTGCAGCGGACCGCGTCTTCCAACTACCTGGACAGACGTCACGTTCGATCGCGACAGCGTTTCAAGCGCCTGTTCTGTGATATCGGTGCCCCTTAACTTGTCTGTAGGTGTCAAGAGTATCCGAGCAACGTCTAAAGCCACGTTCCCTTGGCCGATTATCACCGCGTCCGTCGCATTCTCTAGATTGGGTTTTAAACTTTGAAACTGTGGCAGTCCGTTGTACCACCCTACGAATTCTCGGGCTGAGTGGACGCCGGGGAGGTCTTCGCCGGGTATGTTTAGACGCTTGTCTTCGGAGGCGCCGTAGGAGAAGATAATGGCGTTGTAGTGTGGGACAAGGGACGAGAGGGGTAGATCGTGGCCGATGCGTACGTTGCCGATGTAGGTGAAGCGGGGGGACGAGGCGAGTTGAGAGAAGGTGTCTTGACAGTTCTGGAGGTTATCAGCAGGTATTAGATTGGATGGTGCGTGTAAACACAGATAGGCCTTGACGGCGGGGAATTGCAAAGCAGCTTAAAAGACCCCAACCGTGAGGGTCACACTGAGATCTGGGGAGAAGCATGACAGGCATGAAGCAAGAAGTAATCAGGGATTTTGCTCACGTACCTTGACCTCTGGATGATCTGGGGCTACCCCAAATCTCACCAATCCGTACGGTACTGGCAGCTGCTCATACATATCCACAATCGCATCTTGGACTTTGTTCATGAGACGGTGTGCTGTGTAGAAGCCGGCGGGTCCGGAACCGATTATGGCAATTCGGAGGGGCTTTTTGGTAGCAGCAGTGCTGTAGCCATTGTGAAGATGAGGGGAAGTGCTGATGCTGGAAGCATTCGAAGGTCTTACGGTGGTGCGGATGCGTGAGGATCTGGTAGGTGCAATACTGGAGCCATTTCGAGTGATGGAAGTGACATCGGTGATAAAACTGTTAGAGGATGTACGTGTGAGCGCTCTTGTGCAATTAGGGCAGATATAATGCCGTCGAAGAGGGCGACGGAGGAGTTGCATCTTTCGAAGTTGAGGCTTGAGTTCCGATATGATCATTGTTCAATATTCTTGATGACTAAGCGATGGTATAAGAACGAGGTCAACGACGGTGCAGCTTTCATGCCTCGCATAGAAGCAGTGGTAAAATATATGTGCAGAGAAAGGGTGGCAGGAGATAGGTGAGTATAGGTTTCTCAACTCATCTCAATTGCTTGAGATATAGCATCCGACTCGCTGTGGAGCGTTATTTGAGGAGGCTCACAGTTCTCCTCCGTTCAGTCACAACCAACCCCTTTCACTGGTCTGGACTGTTAACGTTTGTTCTATTTTCGACTTAATTCAGTATCACCAACTCATGATGGAATTGGGTGAGTAAGGTAGGAGTGCAGTCTGGAAATTTATCGATTGTTGCCATAGGCAACGAATATTTACCTTCCACAATGATCGCCCACCCCATGTCCTCACATCCCACCACCATTCCTCTGATAACCGAGAACATCATCCCTCCCACTCTCATTCCTCACGGTTGGACCTCAGGCTCACATTCCTTAGCCTTCTGCAATCGCAAAGATGGGTCGCTGGCAGCCCTATCTCTACAACGCACCCAAGAGAGACTCCATCTACGATGTCCCTGACACCTTCAACCCCAAAGCGGTTACCATGGCGAGTCGCATGCCGCCTCTTCCCCCAAAGCCAAAGCAAGAGGGTCCTCTGATCAATTTCAATAAGCACCCGGATAGCTATTTGGTTCTCCCTTACGGCAATACCAATGCGAAGTCCATAGGTTCGAAGATCGGAGTTCTTATCAAGGTGGCTCGATGGATTCAGCTGTTTCTTCGGGTCCTGAATCTTCTCGGTGCAATTGGAATGCTCCTATGCGGAATCTTTATCCGAGGAGCTCAGGCTATGGAGGGATACATCATGAGAATACCTGTATGCTTGACCTACATTCTCACAAGGACGTTGCTGACGGAATGTACGGCCCGGTGTTGATATCGTCGCATCACTCTATGCTATCTATCACTTGCTTAGGGCAGCCAAAGCACGAACTCCCTCAAGCTCGGCTAGCTACCATTTCTTCGCTCTAGTAATGGATGCAGGATTGATACCATTCTACGTCTTCACGGCAATACTGGCCAATCGTAATTATAATTTAGAACCAGGAACAAATGAGCGCTGGCGGACATTCTTTCCCACCGACGAAGAGACCCAGAAGGTGCTGCACACAGCATGGCTTGGGGCAATAGCAGTTGGAGGTCTGCATGTCGCATCGTTCTTCTTGGACCTCTATCTTCTCCTTGTGTTCAGGAAGATTGCGCGACTTCCACCGGACATGAATCCACTAGAGGAGAACCTCACTTCGCGCCGCAAGACCAAGCATAAGCACAAGAACTCCTCTATTTCTGCCATTACTCCACTCACGGCGGATGAGAAACGATTTTCTGCTCAGAGTGGAAGCACGACAGTCAGCGTGAAAAGGAACTCTCAAGCGGACCCCATCATGGATGGCTTGGACCTCTCTCCTCCAGATGTCACTAAGATGCCGTTTATGCGTACGCGGACGAACTCAGATGCTAGTTACTCGCCGCACACCCCGAACTCGGCTCGCCATTCACGCCAGACCTTTTACTCTCAAAATGCATCAGCCAGACAGTCTCGAGCAGACCTCCACCATCGGGATGATCTCCACCGCAGGGATGATGGATCTGATAATGAAACACTCGCCCAGAGAAAGTCATTCCTGGCACAACAAGCGATCAAGAGAAGCTCAAGACCTAACTCCATGATATCTTCGAAACAGGAATTTTACACCCCTCCTTCCACTGCTGAGAAACACGATGCATCTGGGGACATCTCTCTTCAGAAATCCAGTCGTGAGAGTCTACAGTCCGATAATTGGTTTGTTTACAGGGACGATGACCAGGAGCCGGAGCCTTACAATGCCAACAAGATGCCAATGTTCCCCTCCAAGACGCAGGCTCAAGGTTACAACGCTCTTCCGGTCGATGGCGATCTTTCCGATGATGACTTCGATCCCCCGATGATGCCCCAACCATTACGCATGAACCCACCAACTCCACCCCCCGGAAAGACTTTCGCCCCTCCAGAAAAAAGCACACCCCCTCCATCCAAGCTCAACCGCACTCAAACGAGCACATCCATGACTAGCGACGCCACGTTCTCGCGCTCCCCAACTCGTGCCTCTACACCTAAGAGCCGCTACTACGGCGACCTCAAGGCCGCGACTCAAGGAATCCGAAACCAGAATTACTCCGCGGCAAATTCACCTAGCGCTTCTCCCACGAAGAACTCCTTTGCTCCTAACAATTTCCCTAGTATAGCGAAGAACTACGTCTCCAATCCCCCCGTTATCAAGAACTCACACGTAGGCCTCGATAAGAAGGCTTTCGCTAGCGTAAGGAGAACGGGAGAGACAGGATATACACCTGTGAAGAGCCAGAGTCCGAGAGTGGTGAGTCGAACTGGTGTAGATATCGATGGTGACTACAGTTTCGATAGCGATGTCTCGGATCTGAGGACGTCGAGCAGGAGAAGGGATGTCAGTGGGAAGATTGCGGAAGAGGGGAGAGGAGGTGTGGGAATGGGTGGTGGGTGGGGGATGGGAGGGGGGTTGACGTATCGGCGGGTTAGTGGAATGGCATAGGTATTTTGTTGATTGGTTGTAATTGTAGGTCCTGGCGTTTTATTTGGTGTTTGGAAGATTTTGTTTTGATATTTTTGGAGGAAAATCGCATATAGGAGTTCCCAGAAACTGACCCGTCCGTCCTTGTGATCGCTCCACTCCACTTCACTTCTTATCCACCCAGATGACGATCAACGGACTATAGAGCACAAAAACCACATTGTCACTGTATTTGCTCTCATCGTTGACCCAGTTTCTTCTACTTACGATCCGACAGCACTGATCATTCCTTACCCCCCAACCCCAGGACTCTTCACAACCGTGGAGTAGAAGAGCTTCGATGTCGGAGTGAATCAGATGACACCGTTCGTCAATGCTGGTGAATTCCTCGGTCCTTACGAGTGACTCAATGGCGAGCCCCTTGACAAAGGAGTACCGTAGACCCGCTCTACCGGTAACCCAAGCTGAGCGACAGCCTCCAGCAAGGCGACGCAGAATCCGGGTGCAGAGTGCTTGGTAGATGGCAACGCGCTTTGACGAATAACGGTTCTCTTTCGACTGAGCGAACGGCGCGGGATCCATACTGAGCGGAGAGCAGCGGTTACGATTGGAGTGTTGGCATTCGCGGATGGAGCTCGGCCATCGTGAGACATTGCTGGCTTCGACGGCTGGCAGAGCAGCGCAGAATCCATTAGAACGTGGCTCAGTCCTTGCGTTGGTATGACTGAGGGGAGCCAGCTCACAACGGAGTGGGACGATTTCATGCGAACGCAACGAACCTCCGGAGGGTTGGTAGTCAATTCATTGCTGTAATGTCACCAACGCCCATCGCAATCAAGCTTGTACTGTAGTTTCCTTACTTAGGTTTCTAGATACAATTGCCTACAGCCGCTACCGCGTTTTCCTTCTGTTCCGTCAAGACTATCTGCCAATATGGCATATGCTTTCAACACAACGAATACTCGGGAAAATTGGACATGACTCTGCCTTAATACTCCAGTGAAGGGCCATTCACAAGGGTTGCTGTGATCAAAGAACAAGGAAGGCGCTGCTTTAACGGCCTCCGATCTCAATAAAGGAATGATGGCCTGACCACATACTAGTTTGATCGAAAGCCATACCACCCTGACTACGCAAAGATAATGGATTAATCAGCTGAGACTACTCTAGGAGTGCTTACGAACCCACTTTGATTGGATAATGATAGCGCTATCCTCACATTTAATGAGGAGAAAGATTTCAATAGGACACTGGATCCACTGCGGACTGGCCGCACAAGAGTCATACGAGCATGACTTCATCGCCGGCTTCGTCCTCATCACTATCATCCTCGCCAAGCCTACGGCCCTTACGGCCGCGTCGCTTGGGTGTTATCTTTTGCACGAGCTCTCTTGATCCGCCTCTGGTTCTATCGAGGCACTGGCACGCCCCTGCTTTTCGAGGATGTGGCTGAAAAGGCCATCGCTCTCTGATTCGTGCGTAGGATTCTTAGCATTGAGTCGTTTGCGACCCCTTGGCGCCATGATGGGAACTTTCCAGCTGTATTGAAAGGCGCAGACTCGGCATCCGAGTCCGCGGTGTCAGGCCGATATTCCTCATCATCCGAGCCATCATTGGCGACAACCCTCTTGTGCTTCCGTGCCTTGGGTGTACTGTTCGGAAAAGGATCCCCTTCAGGAACGTTATCCTCATCGTCATCAAGGGTAGGCTTACTCCCGAAAGTCTTGTTCTTTGGCTTGCCATCACGGTTCTTGGGTGGACGGCCTCGTGGTCTCTTGGGCTTGTTGGAGTCATCCTTATTTGACTTCGGTTCCTCACCTTTCCTCCCTCATTCTGCTCATCAAGCAGCTTCTTGGTCAGGTTCGGAAAGTTCTCACCATAGTTGAAGAACAACTCCTCGCCGGTCTTTATGTCGCGTATTGAGGTAAACTTGATGCGCCACTCACCACAAACGTAAAGAATCTTGGGAAATGATGTTGCATCCCAAGCCGCGTCTGTCGCCGTCGTCCTGATGGTTGATGTAACGACTCAGGTTGCCGTAGATAGCAGCATCAACCCAGATACCTTCCTGCTCCAGTAGAGTGAATAGATAGGAAGCATTCGCCTCCTCGTTGAATACGTCGCCACGCCTGGCCTCCCGACGCACATCTTCGTCTTCACTGAAAAGCTCGCCAACGTATTCGATAACGAATTCGTCCTGAGCAATGTCTTCGGCAGCAAAGAGTCCGTATCCACAATTCTCGATCGTGGATTTTCCAAGGACAAGAGACTTGGCCTTGCCCCTTTGCAGAGCACAGTTCTGACAGCCAGTCATGTATAGCTGGTCATTGTCCGCGTTCCGTGGATTAACCCGTTCTAGCGCCCCACAACTGCCACAGAGAGTCGGTTCGCATTCACGGTTGAGTTGGACACAGATACAGGGTTGGCCATCCTTTTGCTTTGACAGACATGCCTTCCCTTGTGAGTGGCACGCACAACTAGTGAACTTGGTAGCACATGTGGCAGCAGTGCAACGACAGAAACGCTCGCACATGGCCCGAGCCTGTACGCAGGGGCAGTTCAAGTATGTGCAGGGCCCCTCGTGATGGCAAGGGTCAAAGTGGTCTCTTCTCTGATACTCATAGTGATTGTCTCATCCTGCCAGTTGCCGATGAACATCTTCTTATGACGATCATACCAAGGGACTGGCTTGACTTTGAATGCGGGAGGCGGAGACGCAACTGGGTGCGTGATGTCAAGTTTATCTAGATGGCGGTTGACATCCCAACATGGCCGACCGGTTGCCACAGCCGTCGCACACTGTACTGGGATGTTGGTATCACTCAGAGTGGCAAGGAATGACTCTAGCAGCAGTATTTCGGTCTCGCTCCAGGCTCGTGCTCTTGTGCCTGGCCTGACATTCAGATAACACTCTTCACTGCATGGAATTGGGCCTTTGCGGACCAGGGAACCATCGTCCCCCTTTTGCCTTGGCAGCGTCAGTAACCTTCTTGCGGAGCAGAGGCCCAAGTCCGCGAACGACTTCGACGGAGAAATGTCTTCTTTCGTTATCGACACCGTACTCCCCACGCTCGCAAGAATGGCTGCAGCAGATCAGACATCCGAGCAATGCATAGGTTTCGAGGAAAGACTCGACGGTGGAGCGTTCCTCCACGGGCTTGACCTGACTTGGTGTATCTTTATCCATTTCTTCGTTTCGACGGTGGTATCAACCGATTTGTCCGGCAGAAGAACATCGCGAAGAGTTACGGCCCTCTTATCGAGCTTTTCATCGTTGAAAACCCGATCAAATGCCTCAGTAAACATCTTGGCAGCTTTGGCTGTCCGTGGGGAGCCTATGTCATTATTATATGAGCTCAAGAGAGTAGGATTCTTGCTGCGGCGCAACTGCATCGGTCTGGCTGGCCATATGACGGATCAGAGCGGATTTGGTGCAAATTTCGAGACCGAGTCTTTCCAGCCAGTGATCTAGATACAGCAAGAGGACAATCCCGTGCTCTTTCTGTATCGTCTTGTGCACCATTTCTTGCCTACTGAGAGAGGCAAACCCGGACGTCTTGTCCATGCTCTCAAGATTCTCAAACCATTGTCGATACTTTGGCTCTTCCTCATCCGCCAAGTCCCGCAAGTGAGGGACAAAGCTTAGCAGGGTGTTGGGAGACAGTATGTTTTTTCGAGATCTCCACATGATGGAAGGCGTAACTGGGAACAGGGTCCTTGTTGGTCTTGATGCACTTTATCACAAAATGCTTGTGCTTCTCTTGCTTGCCTCTCCGTCCTGGCCCTAGTTGCTGGTATAACGTTAGTCCTCACTGCGAGGTCCAGATCTGGTGGATATTCACGTACCTTGATCTTGACTTTCATCGTTCCCTTGCCAGGTTCCACGGGCTTAGACTTCAGTTCATCAAACCAGTTTTCCTTGGAAATGTGGCTTCGAGCGGGTGCCTCTTTCTTCCAAGCCAGAAGTACCTGTCGTGTTGTAAGTCTGACGCTGTCATACTCGATGCCGCGAGCGAATTCCCTCAGCTGTTCTTCCAGCCTATCAATAGTCCACCCAACCTTGGGCGTGTGAGCTGTGGGTGTCCGGGGGGTGGAATGCTGACGACTGTGTTGTTGTGTCGGAGAAGCTGCATACTGCTTTGCAGCGCTGCCAGCCCTCATGGGCAACGTAGCTGACTCGACTTCGTCCTTCGGCTTCTGTGCCGAGCCGCGGTTACTTTGCGATGACGATGCAGAACTCGATGCGGCGGGCTCTGCCTGCATTGATGCCGTCATCTGCCTATCTAAAGCCAGAGAACCGATCGGTTCGTGGTGGCACGATCCGGGCTGAGAAGCCCGTGGAGACTGCTGCTGCCCACGAGGGACTCGACCTCTTCCGACTCACCCGACGGCAGGCCTGTGCGGTCGACGTGTTCATGCACCATCTCGGCTTAGAACGCAAAGCCTGCCAACGCCCAACTGAGCTTTCTATCTTGAACCTCCAAATCGGGTGGACGGTGCCTGCCGTTCCTCCTTGTATTCCAGCAGACCAACTAGAAATAACCCAAATGTACAGACAGAGTCTAGGCTGTCGGCCTAAGGGTGCGCGACTCCAGATCCGCTTTTTCACTACGAGTGGGACTCGAGATATGCGTACAAAATAGATATCCAGCAGTGAATTCTGAACGATCGACACGCGTCAAAGCATACGCCATTCGCCTCGCCCAAGCCCTGCGAGCCCGTAGCTCTCCAGCGCCGAAGTGCCTCTTGGTGGAAAATCAGAACTAGAAAAGAGGCGATTGCTTTCGCGGCCGCTCAGCATAAGAAGATATGAGTAAAATTGGCGACAGTGATCGTTCAGGGTGGCTGGTACCTTCCTTGCTCAAGCCCACTCCCCATGCAATAATTCGTTGCCGGATGACTAAGCACATCGCACCGTCATCGCAACACCACAACCTCACCGGCTTTCTCAAAACTTCGTAGAAACTTGGAAATTTATTCAGAATAGGATATACAGACAATAACAAAGCCGCTCAAGCTCATACTACAAGATTCCGTTGAGAAATAGCTCATATTCTTTATCTCCATACATATCTGTCTGCTGGGGAGGAAGCTTAGTCATCCGGAAACAAATTATTGCATGGGGTGAGCCTTCGGCATCCGTGGCTTGAGCCTCGGCCAAGTCTCCAATAGATCCAAGCTGGTCTGTGCTGTCATCTCACTGCAGAAAGATTCACTTTGGCCCATGGATTGCGCGACCAGCAGGTTAGACGTACCCTGGGCACCGAATGCAATGGATTTCATGGCAACCGTAGGGGAATCAAAAAAAGAACTGCACAAGCGTTCACGTCTTTCTCTGTAGGTTTATAAGGTTTCTCTATGCTATACGAGGGTTCGATCAGAGACCGATAGATAGCTAGGCAGGTCCAGGTATTCAAGCAACTGCACTGTCAGCTTACGCAGGATTGGATGTCTCCGGCCCTAGGATGGGAACTGAAGCCGATAAGATGGCTGCTAGGTCGCGCCGTACTTCCAGTCTGAATCTGTCGGCAGGAGCTCTACAGTCAGTGTCAAGCGCAAATAGCACCGAGAATTAATTGCTGGCCTATGATGTCTCTTCTCAGGGGCGCAATCCGCAATAGAAGATGCAGTTCTTCCGCCATGTCATGGATGGACACCGCATGCACCCAAAACAATTCATTTGTGGTAGATGCGCAGAAGTATTCTTGATGGAGTGGAGTAGGAGACCATATACTCTCGATGGCCGACGTACGAGAGAACCTAACAGTGTGCCCCGTGATACTTACCGTATACGGCGTCTGCGCCTGTAGATTGTGGCATCTGCGAACGCTCCTAGAGTGCATGCCCGAACCCCTCAGCGTCCGGACTGCAGATGGCTACTTGACCCTTGTCGGGCGAAACAAGGCATACTGTAGAAAGTTATCGTAGCTTCGTAGAACTTTAGCACTTCAAACTAGCCAATGCACCCTGCGGCTTGGATGGAGCTTTGGAAGCAGTAATTGTTCTCGCTGCAACGCTTCAATGCTGATGCTTGTCCTGCAGATGAGATGCGTTTCCTGCTGACGCTTGTACACTGCGACGGCCCGCTCGAGCTTGCCGCGGAAGCGGACGAAGACCAGTTTCAAGAGGGCGGAAAAGGACGGATCATCGGGTTGTGACTTCAGCATCATGTGGGGATCCACATTAGCGTTAGTCCGAGATCGGCTTGTTCTGTGGGTCTTCTGTGTCTATCCAAAAGCAGATTCTGGCTGCGGGAGGGAAAATCTGAACGGTACGCAGGTCCCGCGCAAGGGCATATTTCGTCGGGAGGACCTGAATAAGCCGTCCTCTAATGCGCCAAGATTCTCCGGATATAAGCCGGTCCCACTCGATATCACAACACCACGTATTTCCAATAGAAACTCGATATTTTATGGTTTAATATGTATAGAAATCGCTTAAATTTATCAATACTTTGTTGCTATACCATCTATACGCTCTATCACCTCATGTAGCCTTGCTGGGTAGTTATATTTGCGTTGTGCTGATGTTTTGATTTGACGCAGATGAGCCCGGGCCTTCTCTGCTTATGTCCGGAGAAACTTGGCACAATAGAGCCGTCTTCACTGAAATGGACGCGATTCAGAGCAACGGCAGGAATCGGCTACCTTGATGGTAGGAAATGAAAACGGACAAAAATCCATGTTAGCCTAGCGAGAGAAATGATTCAGGCAGATTGGTGACGACAGTGGACCTGGCCTGAAGAGGACGTACCTGAAATGGCCGTGCTGGCCAAAAAATCGGAGATCACCAGAAGGGCAGTTTGGGTAGTGGGCAAAACGAGCTGCTAACGGCGTTCGTATCTAAAAGTGGTAACAAGTCCTAACCAAGGAAGTGCTTCCTCATCAAGACATTCCTGCCGTCTCTTTATGCGGCCAATGTGGCTCTAGATCAAAACCAGTACTATTAAGTACTTGACTATCTCTTTCTGTTGTTGTACTCAAAGTTTCCAGTTGAGAATCTTTGAAGTAGCTACCGGTAACTTAACCCCTCCTTTTTCTTGTTTCCTCCCTTGTCCCTTCCCAGGTTCACCTTAGTTATTCATCTCTGAACAGGGTAATGGCAACACAAACTCAAACAATCCCGCTCACAGCCCGGCAGGCCGGATCCGACTCCGGATCCGAGTCGCACTCAGCTCCGGCGCCGGCCCTACCACCAATATCACGCAAGAAGCAAACCGTAGTACTCTTTTCTGCCTTCGTGGCCATCGCCCTTACGATAGGGTACAATCAATGCTTTGGCGTGTTTCAAGAGTATTACCTCTCGTCCAGCCAAGATGTTCTGGTGCCCTCTCCGGCCTCACAGGTCTCACCGCCGACAGCACTGCTCGCCTTCGTAGGCACGCTGTGCTATGGGCTGACCTGGGCAGGCGGCATCCTCGTGAATCCTGTGATATCACGTATTGAGCATGGAACTTGGGCCCCAACCACGCCCTCGACTCGGCTATGGCGCCGCAGGATCCTACGCCTGTTGACGCCAAGGACAATCACCATTTCAGGGGTGCTCATGATGACCGCTGGATTCACGCTGGCCTCCTTCAGCAGTTCTATATGGCAGCTCCTGCTTACACAGGGCCTTCTGGTTGGCCTTGGAATGTCACTCCTGTACTTCCCGCTTCTAGCTCCTGCGCCTGAGTATTTCACCAACCATCGGGCCACGGCCATGGGCTTCGTAAGTGTTCCGTCCGTGATTCCGTTTCTCTCCTCTTCAGATGGGCCGTCATAGCACATCATGTCTTTCTGTACCTGAACGGAAGCTGTATTTCAGCTGCTTGGACAATGCAGTTTTTCCCCTGAAATTCTCCAGAGGCACTACTGCTAATGCACTTCTTAGATTCTAGCCGGCGGCGGCACCGGCGGTCTCATATTCTCACCCGTGATTCGGGCCCTTCTCAGCTCCGTCGGTGGTCGTTGGACTCTCAGGATTTATGCTGTTGTCAACCTGATCGCCGGGTTACCAATCGCCTGGGTAGTGCCACGGAGTCGATTTGCATCTGTTTCGACCGCAGAAGGACCGGAGAGGCGAAATACTCACATCTCACGCGCTTTGGCCTCGAGACCGACGTTCCTCTTCTCTACTGTGGCCGCGTTTCTCCAGGTTAGTACTCAAGAGACATTTGCCTTGTTTTCCTGATGGAACGGTGTCAGCTGGGATTCTGAGGAACTTGCCCCTGAGATTACTGCTTTCACTCTCAATCTTAATTCGTTGCACCCATCCCCACAACTCCGTAACTGACCCTCCAGGCGGCCGGCGCCCAACTCCCTCTCTCCTTCATTCCCTCCTACACCGTAACCCTCGGCCTCACCGCCTCCAAAGGCGCCAACCTCCTCGCCGCCAGCAACGCCATCAACGCCGTGTCGCGCGTCCTGACCGGCTACGCCGGCGACCGCCTCGGCCGGCAGAACACGCTTGTCCTGACGCTCCTCCTCGCCGCATCCAGCGTCTTCGCCTTCTGGCTCTCCAGCGTCCTGACAACCAACTCGTCCTCCTTCTCGCTCTGGCTGGCTTTCATCGTGCTCTACAGTTTCTCTGCCGGCGGGTACTATGCGCTGTTTCCGGCGCTCATCGCCGAGGTCTTCGGCATCCGGCAGTATGCTGCTGTGAATGCGTTTATACTTTTCGTAAGGGGCTTGGGGACTATGTTTGGGAGTCCTGTTGGTGGGCAGCTGCTCGGGAGTTCGGAGGAGGGGACGGGAGCGTATGCTAGTATTGCGTATTGGGATGGGGCACTCTTGATGGGCGCGACGGTGTGTTGTGTTGGGGTACGGTGGGCTGATGGAAAAGGGAAGGGGTGGAAGTGGATTGCTTGAGGCTGTGCGAGTCGTGAAATAGATTATTTTTGCGCCTCACATATTGCTCGGATAGCATGACGGAGCACATGAAATTCAAGGGCTTAGGGCCACACTGGCTTCTCTGGACAGAGGGCTTCACTACCCACTCCTGTAAGTTTTTCCCCTCATCATAACAGTGAAACTGGTCATCTCAGATGATGGTGACTCACTCAGCTTAGCTCTTTCACCTAGGTGTTTGATGCCATGCGGGTGAAGTCGCGTGTCACGAAGGGGACCGCCAAGTAGATATATGAATGATAGTACAGTCAATGAATAGTACAATCTCTCTGCCCATCTTCTAGTGACTCCTCTTGGCGGCTATATACTACCCCTATATACCCCATAGCTCGTTAAGAATCGTAATCCTCGTCAATAATCAAGAAGTAATACAAGACCAAAGTTCTAGTCCCAGGTCTTCAACCCTTAGCTCCGTTGTATGTGGGTATCTTTTGCTCTTCTTGTCTTCCACAGTGACCCATATTTTCCGGTGCTCTTTTCCCGTGATAGCTTTTCTGTCTCTCGGTCAGCAGCATTGTGAGATGACCTCCACCGCATCGTGGAGAAACCCGGCGTAGTCATGATTGAGGACCAGCACCTGCGGTCTTGAAACACGTGACCCACACGCCAGTCAAAACTCTGTCTTCTTTCACGGCAGTCGATCAACTCCTCTTCCCTTTTGACCTGGCGATATGCCGTCTTTTGACTTTAGTAAATCCCTCAGGCTACCATCTGCGTAGCTTTTTCACCTCCCTCCCTTGGCATCTGAAGAGGCGATCTCAGCAATACCCGCGCCTCGCCATGGCAACCAGTTACTCAAGCCCGACAGTATCCCCGGTTGACTTCTAGGCTCCTCGGGACTCGTGATTGCCGCAGCAGTCTGCGAAGCCGAAACAACAGGCTATGACGGCTCAGCGGGAGTGTCATGCATAAAGGCTTCTGCAGCAGGGACTTCTGAAAGTTTTTGGCCTTGCTGGCTCACTGATCAATGCAGCCCCTGAAGCTCGCGGCGCAGCAGACTCGCCCGTACCCTGATGCCGTGAGCTATCGATGACAGCAGTGGCAAAAGAGGTCGACTGCTTCCTGACAATTTTCTTTTGATCCCGCTACTGCAGATCCTGCTGCTCGCTCGACTGCTCCTGGCTATAACCTGAACTTCCACTGTCGCCCTTGCTGTGCCTTGACGCTCGACCTCCGAAGTCTTCCACAATCTCCTTCGCGGGTTTCTTCTTGCTCTTCTCCTCTTCCGATGACCGACTTGAGCTCATGATGGTCTCCAAAGTCCCATAAGCTGCGCTTCGCCGCCGGGCCCCATTCCTCCGTTTCTTGTGCCGGGTGATTGAGTGCTCATCATCACTCGTGATAGCCTGCAGCGTCGGGCCACCCGCGTGACGATGCCTAGACGTCGAACCAGACGCCGATGTCACAAATCCTGCACCTGATCCGTGGGGCGTGATATGCACCTCGTACTGATTGCTCAGAGAGTATCTGGACCGGGCACAAATCTCCGCAATCCGATCCAGATCCGCCCCAATGTCTTGCTGCATATCTGCCATGATGCTCTTGAAGCTGAAAGCTTCAATTGTTGGTAACCTTGACACCATTTCCAGGCTGGGACTTTTTGTTTCCTTTCTGGTGTGCCATACTCAATACCATGCCATTCCGAACTGGCCGCCAGTTGGATGCGATCGAATTGATCGAGGTTGAGGATAGGGGTGTTCTACGGCTTGTGGGGCGACTGATAGATCAAGGGGGAGGCCCGGAGTATGTCCGTACTATTACGGGCTGGGAGTATGTCCCTGACGTTGTGCTTGTTGCAGTGTTCGCCTCCCCACAAGTCTTTGTATAACGAGGGCGCGTGGAGGGCTGAGAACGATTGAGTTCTCGTAGAGCCATAGTGCGGTCTGCGACAGTCGAGTCGTCGGCAGGTATGGGTTTTCCTTCGGCGTTAGATGGTGCTAATGAGGTGGATGAGGTGTTCGGTTGGAACCAGAGCTGTATCCGGTAATCAATATTCGATATGACTTGTATATTGAACTTTTCAATATTGATTATACCTAGCACAATCAATATTGACTAGCTAATCAATATTGATTCCCAAATAGGAAATTGGTGATATTTCTATGGTGTTTGCAACTTGGTACGCTCCCATCCTCCACATCGACCATGCCGTCGCCTCCTTCGTCACCTATGCCCTCAGCTTCATTAGTAACGTCAATCTTAATATTATTGAGTGCTCCCTTTGTAATCCAGTGCTTCAAACGCTCCAACATCTCAATCATACTCGCACCAAGGCTTGCTCTACTCCATGGAATCTGCCGCCGAACACCTGAAAACACCCTCTCCACCGCTGCTGACATCGCTGGCACCGACAGCAGATTAATCGCCATTAGCAAGAGGCGTGTGTACATCTGACGCTAAGGCTTAGCAAGCCACTATTCTAAAGTAGACGTCTTAATGTGAATAGGGTCGGCATTAATCAAGGTGTCCAGCTCGTCCGTGTAAGCTTTGAGAGTAACGACGTTAAGTTCTTGCTTAATAAGATCTAACCCACCTGGTTCAACCGTTTGCTCCACAGATGAAGCTAAACTTGTCAGCCTTACTTCCCGCTGGCTATATTGATCTCGCCATAGCTTCTTAACCTTTAATAGCAACTTATTCTGTCATGAGATCTTCCAATTCTTTTGGATATATGACTTCCGCCTTAAAGGATGGAAAAGGAAAGAGCTGCTGTATGCTAGAATAGCGTCAGTAAAAGAGTAGTAATTATTAAAAGCGTGCTAGGTAACCGTAATCGCGTTATGAAGGTGCGAGTTATTAATATATTCGTTCTAGTAGGGTAAAGTCGGATTAGCTACTCTAAAAGAGTTACTACCACACACTTTTGACTTTTCAAAATAGCGAACGAAAATATCCATAGTGTAAAGTGTCTGTTTGACGGAATCTAGATCGCATTATGTATACTAAGTAATCTTCTAGAAAGTTTATAAAAACTACCACGTCTACTTAAGCACCTTCCAATTGTTTAGTGTAAAAAAGTCTAATGTAAATACTTAATAGTACTTCTTTATAAGGCAGTTAATATAGTGTTTAAACTAGAAAGTAATATTAAGTATTATAAACTAGCTATTTCATTTCATTTTATTTTCTAAAGAAATAATGTAGTTAGTAGCAATTTATAAATTTATTATAATACTATTTAAAAAACTAAATATAAATAATAATGTTATAAAATTTATTTATAAAGTTTATTTATTATTATTTAAATATATACTACTTTTTTTTAGCCTTTTAATACAATTACTTTTTACTTAAACTTTATTATTAATTATTTTATTAATAGTTATATTAGTAGTATTTATATTAAAAGTAAATAAAAAAGCCTATTGTTATGGACGGTAACAGTAAGGTAACTACACCTGAGAAGCTAAAGAAACTAGCAACAACAGCTAATAAAGCTTTGGAATAGAAACGTATGTTTGAGCTGAAAAGAAAGAACTGTAAGCGCACACGGGACGCTTTAGCACAGGCTAAAGTATAAGCCAAGAAGCGAGAACAGAAATACAGAACTATACTGGTGGATTGGAAGCAGTCACGCACGTGACTAAGACAGGATCTTAGCAGATAAGGCAGATAAGGCAGATAAGGGACTCATCACTTTCATCTTCTCTAGTAGTATTTAATATACGGCCAATAAGTATACAATATACGCATGAAGGGTTTTCTATAAATATAAGACATAAAACAGCTTAGGGATATTTTGGATTCTTTATAATTACTCTAAAATCAAAATCTTTTCTCTAAGTTGAGACTTGAACTTGAGTGAAATAGTTTGATACTATTTTATTAACTATATTATACCTTCTTCTCTTTCTCTGTGATAAAGACAAATAATTCTACTTATTAAACCTAGGGCTATCTAATCAAGATACGGAAAGAGCTAAGTATTAGTTTAATTATTAGTTAGAATAAAATACTTTATAAAACGTACCTTAGAAGTAGCTACCTTATAATATTATAACTACCCTTTAAAGAGTAGGAGAAGACGTTGGATTGATTCTAATAATAAATTTCTAATTATAGTCTATAATAACCTATTATAAGGATGAATAAGAACTTTACTTGTTAAATAATAGTAGCAGTAAAGAAGAAGTTATGGCAGGATTTTTATTTATTACTAGAAATATATTAGGAAGAACTAAGAGCGCATAGCAGATTATCTAGAAATAAAAAATAGCTATTATAAAGTTACGTGATACCATAATTAGTATATAGTAATAAGTTAAAGTAATAAAGAATAAGAGAAAAGAGACTATAAAAATCTAACTACTCTCTAAATTTAACAGAAATTAGGATGATCTTAAGATGTTTATAGCCGTAATAGACCTATACTATTAGTTTAATTAATTTTTATTTATAACTAACTAAGATCGGATCTTGGTAGCTGGTATGAATATAATAGGAAGGGCTATAAAATAGTTTAAGCCGCTTATAAAGAATTATCTAGTAAAAAGAAATCCTAATCAAAGATTAGCAGAACTTATAAACTATAATAATAATATTAAGAGAACCTTTAAAAATTATAAGAGCTTTAAGAAGGAATTGATTATAGTCTTTAGTAAAATTAACAAAGAAATAGAGGTAATCTAGAAGTTTTAATAACTTAAGTAATAAATATTAACAGCTAACTATATAGTAGAGTTTAAGTAAATCTAATTATAACTTAATTAAATAAACTAGCTATTAGTTATGATATACTATACAGGACTAAAGGATAGAATTAAGAATAAAATTTTATAAAGAAAGTAACCTAGCATACTTCTGGGAATTATTAAATAAGTGGTGACTATTAATAACTATTAGTACTAAAGAGAATAGGAAAAGAAAAATAATGCTAGGCTAATAATCCATATACCATAAAGAAATAGAAAGAATACTTGAATTTATAATATAATAGAAATCAATCACGTATTAGTTAAGAACGTATGGATTAATAAAAGAAAATAAAATAAATATACTAGAGAATAAATAAATAGATATACGTGTAAGGTATACCTCAGATATAGAAAACAAGAACACTTTATTAAAGAATATAAATAATAAGAAGTGGATGTTAAACAGGCTTATGTTTAGACTAAAACACTAATTAAAATTACTATAGTCTAAGTAAAACTAGCTAGGGACTAGATAACCAAGAAGACTATTACATAATGAATTTAGAAAAAATAATACTAGATTTATAGAAGCTATATATATTTTAGGTAGGAATACAAAATACTATATTAACAAATTAAAAATTATTTAGCAGAATAAGCTAATAATATAATTACTACTATATAAAAAGTTACTATTAAATAATACTAGGCCAGTTCTATAAAAGAAGTTAACTAATTTTATAAGATAATTTAACAGAAGGGGGGACCCTTCAGAGCAGAAAATTAGAAATTCAGATAATAATAAAATTAAGAGATAATAGAAGGCAAAAAGCTAATGTCTATAATAATTAGATAATAAGTAAGCTAGAAACACTACTAGATTTATAAATTAGAATATTATATAAAGAAATATTATATCACTAAGCATTAGGAGGTTACTTTAGGAGATAAAATATATAAGTACTAATAAGCACTATAAGTAGCTAGTAATAAGCAGTATAAAGAACTTAGTAAATAGAAACTAGCTATATAAATAAATGAGATTTATAAACAGGAACTAATATTATTTATAAGTTATATAACCTATTACCACCCTATAGAACATTCTGAACTAGAATGGGATTAGAATAAGAAATCTAATAAAAAATCTACTCTATTAATACTATAAATATAGGATAACGATGCCGCTGAAAGATCTATATAAAAAAAGTACTAAATATATAAAGAAAAAACGTATATAGAATAAGAGTATAAATAAACAGCTTATACTATATAAGTTAAAGAACTAATAATAAGATGAGTGCTGAAATAGATAGTATAGAAATAAGAACTTAATACATAATAAGAACTAATCTACACAGATTCTAAAGAAGAACTTTAGAATTTAAAGACAGAGAAATATAAACAGTTAGACTAGAATAAGTACTAACTAGGATACTAATATTACTAAGCTAAATGCCACTAAAATAAATAGTTAGCTACAGAATTACATGCTAAATTAATAACTAAGGAATATTTCTTAGAATAAAAGTACTAAAATTATAAAGAAGAAGTAAGGAAGAAGTATAAGATACTATTATAAGAATAATATTAACTCTAATAATATCTTATTCACAGACCTAAGAAAGAAACACTAAAGAAATAACTACTACTTAAGAGTTAATAACTAATAAAAAACTAGAAAACTAGTAAGCAACAACTATGCTGCTGGAGAACTAATTTAAGATTAAAATATAGAAGTTAGTACTTAACTATACACGACTTAAATAAAAACACGAAAATAAGCTATATATAGATATATGTATTAATAGCTTTTAAATACAAGCGCTTATAGACAGCAGGGCTAGTAAAACACTTATATTAAATAAATAAATACAGAGACACTATACTTTAACTAGAGTTTTAGAGAAACCTGTAAGAGTAGTATGCATAGATAATAATCCAGCAACATTCAGAAAAGGTCTAATTAATCTCGAAATAGAAAATATAACTATTAAGGTAGCAGGTTACACGGATAACCGCCGTATTAAAATTATAAATTTAGGTAGTAAGGATTTTATACTAGGATGAGACTAGCTAGCATAATAGAACTTACTAATTAATTAGAAGATAAAGTCTATAGGAATTAGGAAGAACTACCACAGATAAATAAAAGTCATAATATAGATAAAGAAAGTAACTCTTTATGATACCACGTTTATTATGCTGAACAAATACCAGAAGGAATTTAGGAAATAGTTTATAGAAAAACAAGAAAACTAAATACCAGAACACAAAGATTAGGACTGTAAGATTATACTTAAGGAAAGAGAAAAACCAAAACCAGCACTATTATATCAAATATCCATTAAATAATAAGAAGAATTACGACAATATCTGAACAGTAATATTAAGAAGGGATATCTACGAGAAAGCAAAAGCAAGGTTACGTTACTAGCATTATTCATACCAAAAAAAAAACAGGAAACTATGACTTTATGTGGACTATCGATAATTAAATAAAGCAATAGTCAAGAATTACTATCTAATACCTTTGATATCGGAACTCATGTATAAACTCAGAGGGGCTAAATAGTTCAGTTTGTTTAATATTAAAAATAGATACTACTGAATATGAATGGCGGAGGGGCACGAATGGCTGACAGCTTTTAAAACAAGCTATAGATTATATAAATATATGGTCATGCCCATAGGACTTACTAACGCACCAGTAACATTCCAAGCCATTATTAATTATGTTCTAAAGGAATATCTAGATGTCTTTATACTAGCATATCTTGATAATGTCTTAGTATACATGAACGGGACACTGGAAGAACATATTAAGTACACTAAGAAAGTACTACGAAAGCTCAAGAAACACAATTTATATATTCAAACGGGAAAATGTGTGTTCCACAAGAAGAAAGTCAAGTTTCTAGAATATATCGTGTCTAGAAATAGGATAGCAGTTGACCTAGATAAAGCTAAAGATGTTCTATCATGGCTAACACTAATAAATACGAAAGAAGTTTATTCTTTCCTCAGATTCACAGGATTCTGCAGGCAATTTATTGAGGGCTATTTAAGAATCACGACACCCTTAACGGAATTGCTCAAGAAAGATTAATAATTTAAGTAAATAAGTAAAGAGAATACAGCTTTCACGAAGTTAAAGCAAAGATTCAAAGAACCACTAATATTGAAAATGTTTGATTTAGAACTTTAAGCGGAGATATATACAGACGCATCGGACAGAGCTACAGGAGCTATTCTATTATAAACACAAGATAATAAACAAAAACACCTAGTAGACTTCTTATCACACAAACTTATAACTGCTGAATTGAATTACGATATTTATAATAAGAAATTATTAGCGATAGTTCAAGCGTTCGAAAAATGGAAATATTATTTAAAAGAAACCAAGTATCAGGTTGTTGTATATTCAGATTACAAGAATCTAATAGTATTTATAATAATAAAGAAGTTAAATTAACGACAGATCAGATAATAGGAATTACTATTAACTTTTAATTTCTAAATACTTTATAAAGTAGGGAAAGAAAATATAGTGGCTAACGCACTTAGCTAATAAGCAGACTATATAAGGGACATACTAGAAATACATAATATAATACTTAAGCAAAAATAAGACAGATCCCTGGGAAGCTTATAAATAGATGTTAAATCAATAGTCATTATCGAAAACACTTAGGAAAAATAAATAAGGGAATTTAATAATAGACAACTACTTTAGAATCTGGACTAAGAAATAATTTATGTACCAGACGAATTATAAATAGAGCTAATTAAGGACTAATATTCAGCCAAAATACATGAATATTAAGGAGTTAAGAAGACTATAGAACGGATTAACAGACACTTCTAGATTCCAGGAATTTAAAGTAAGGTTAGGAATATTCTTTTAGAATATATTAAGTATAAAAAGAATAAAGTATTAAGACATAAGGAGTACGGACTCATGTAACTAATACCTTCACTAAACAGACTATAGAAATTAGTTATAATAGACTTTATTATAAGAATACTGATAATTACTACCTTAACAGGTTAATAGTATAATATAATACTGGTTATTATTAACAGACTAATAAAGTACGCTTACTTTAAACCAACCTATATGGAAATAAAGGCAGATAAACTAGCGTTATTACTAATTAAGATACTAATTACATAATATAAAATGCTATAAGAATTTATTACAGACCGAGACAAGTTATTTATATTAATATTCTAGAAAACGTTTATAGAACGGCTAGGGGCTGAGCATCACCTCTTAATAGTATTTTACCTATAAATAAATAAACAAACAGAACGGACGAATTAGATATTAGAATAATACTTATAAATATATATTAATGAACTATAGGATAACTAGATTAATTTACTACTAATAGCTGAGTTTACATATAACTCTGCAAAGTCATTAATAATAGGAAAATTATTATTCTATGCGAACTATGGTTATGAGCTGACAGCTTATTAAGAACTAAAAATACTAAACAAAATATCAGAATCTGTAAGAATAAAAGTTAAGGAACTATAATAACTTTATTAAATAATCGCGTAGAAAATCACTTATAAAGGCAACCTTAGTAAGTAAATTAAGGATAGAACTAGAGTTAAGGGACTAATCTTTAAGGAGAGAGATAAAGTCTTCTTAAAAAAGAAAAATTTGGAAATAAAGAAACCATTAAGAAAATTAGATCACGTAAAATTAGGACTATTCAAGGTTAAACGATAAATAGGACCTGTAAATTACGAACTATAACTACCTAATAATACTAGAATCTATCTAGTTTTCCATGTATCTAAATTAGAACCAGCACTATAAAATGCTAAACTATAGACAAAACTCAGACTTAAGGAAGACCATACTAAGTATAAAGTCTAGCGGATACTGGACTATAAGCGGTTTAGGTATTAGTAGAAGTATCTAGTTAGATAGAAGAATTACAGACCTAAAAATAATACCTAAGAGCTAATTAGGAACTTAAAGAATAGTTTAGAGCTAATTAACTAGTACTATTAAAGGGGGCAGCAAAAGCTTACTCTAAAGCGGGGTCTAGTAAGTAAAAAGAATAAAGAATATTCTACTTAAAACTTAAGAAGAAAAACAAGGCAACACCGGACGCTGTAGGTAGTAGTATACTAGATTAATTCTAATAGTTTTACTCTTTCTTTTTTATTATATGAACTTTATTAATTGAGGTAAGCTCGCGCTGGAATATTTCTTTCTTCTAAGAATTTATTTAAGCTAGCTGCTAATAAAGGTGTAACTTATAAAAATAAGCAGCTACTATTTCCTCCTAAGCATAGTAAAGTTACTCCTATAATTTCTTCTTATTATAATTAAAATAATTTTACTTAGGTTGTGTTATGATAAGATTGTACTTTACGTTATAATTAACGCATTTAGAATAATAACTAAAAGCCGGGTTCACTAGGCACTAAAGAGCGTTATTACAACAGCAAGAACACAGTAACAATATGTGATAGAGTTTATTATGGATTCGAGAAACTAAATAGTAAGCATATATTAGAGACGACTTAGGACGTGTCATCATTTAGATACTAGGCAGAACAAAAAGGAAGTTAAGAATCTTATAGTTTAGAACACAGGCCAGAGGACCTATTACCTTTATACTATTTATAAAAAGAAGAAACTATCTTCTAAGATAAAGACTTAGAAGAGGGGGATAGTGTTACGGACAGTAATAATAAGACAACTATACTTAAGAAGCTAAAGAAACTAGTAATAACGGCTAATAAAGCTCTGGAATAGAAATATATGTTCGAGCTAGAAAGAAAGAACTGTAAGCGCACACAAGACGCTTTGGCACAGGCTAAAGTACAAGCCAAGAAGTGAGAACAGAAATATAGAACTATGCCGGTGGATTGGGAGTAGTTACGTACGTAACTAAGACAGGATCTTAGCAGATGAGATAGATAAGGCAGATAAGAGACTCATTACTCTCATCTTCTCTAGTAGTATCTAATATACGGCTAATAAGTATACAATGTACGCATGAAGGGTTTCCTATAAATATGAGACATAAAACAGCTTGGGGATATTTTGGATTCTTCGTAGTTACTCTAAAATCGAGATCTTTTCTCTAAGTTAAGACTTGAACTTGAGTGAAATAGTTTGACACTATTTTATTAACTATATTATACCTTCTTTTCTTTCTCTATGATAAAGACAAATAACCCTACCTATTAAACCTAGAGCTATTTAATCAAGATACGGAAAGAGCTAAGTATTAGTTTAATTATTAGTTAGAATAAAGTGCCTTGTGAAATATATCTCAGAAGCAGCCACCTCATAACACCTATATTATAATATTAATAATATATTTTTAATAATAAATATATTAAAATACAGTATTTTAATTAATTTAATTATTTTTATATAAGTACTTAAATATAAATTATAAACTTTATTATTTAATTTATAATTATTATTAATAAAGTAGTTAATTTTATAAAAAATACTATATTTATTAATTTTTAAATTAATATAAATAAATTAAAGCTTATTATTATAGTTTTTATAAAGTTAAAAAAATATAAGTATTATTTTTTAAAGTATTTTATTTTTATTAATAAAGTATATTTTTATAGTAAATAAAACTATATAATTTAATAAAGTTTAATTATTAGTAAAAAAGTAAAAATTTAATATAATATTAAGAAATTATTATTAAAGCTACTACTTTATACAAAAAAAAAATTAATTATAATTAAAAAAAGAACTTAAAACTTTACTAAAATAGTATTTATAGTATAGTATAGTTAACTATTATTAGTAAAGTATATATATTATAGTAACTATTTATAATATCTTATAAGAATTTTTTAAAAAAGTCTTTTCTATAAGTTTTTTTATTATATTATGTATTTATATATTAGTTTTACACTAGTATACAAGCTTTTACTTAAATACTTTATTTATAACTTATTTTATTTATTTCTTTTTTTACGTAACGTTTTGAATTATTACTTGGTACTATATATAGTAATTAATTAATATTTTTTTCTAAGTTTTTAATCTTTTATATATAGTACTTTTATAATACTATATTATATTATTATTACTACTATTAGTAAAATATTTAATTTTTTAAATACTTTTATTTTAACTGCAGAACTTATGTAGTTATTTAAAAAATAAATAATTATAATATAAAACATATTTACTAAAGTACTAGAATAATAGTAAGTATAGTTAAAACATTAGTAAGTATAACAACAGAAATCTATTAATACTTTTTAAAAAGAATTATAGAAAGTTTAAGAATAAACTATATCTATCTCTTTTTATTTTGTTATTTAAGTAATTACTACTAAAAAGGCCTTAGTAGGTACTATTAGTTTATTTAAAAGTAACTTAAGTTTTATAATTCTAATCTTATATATAACTATAACTAGTACATATTTTTAAGTTTTCTAAATTATGGCTAGGTAAGAAAAGTTAATCTTTATATTAAATCCTATTATCTTATTAGTAATAATAAAATCTAATTACCTACCTAACTCTTTAATGTTTACTAGAAGGTAAAAAAATTTCTTTATTTTTATTAGAAAACTTTATTATAAACTTAAAAATAATATTAACTAATATTTTACTAAATGCTTCTAGCTTTTATATATATACTTAAGACTAAAAAAGAACTTAGTAACACTTATAAACTCTTTTATAAATTAGGATATATATATAGTAAAGTAATTAATTATCTTTTTACTAGCTATATATAGAGATCTAAATAAGAAACTTATTACTTTAAGTAAATTTAATTTATTTTACTAAAAATAAAAGAGCTTTACTATTTACTTTATTAAATTCTATAAACTAGCTACTAATACTAGATTAAATAAAATTAGTCTAATTATATAGTTAAGGAGATTATTAAATAATGAGTTTTACTAAGTAATAGTAAGTATTAAAATTTTTAATACATTAAATAACTATACTAATCTAATATCTTTATATAATAATAATTTTTAGTACTTTTTTATACTATACTACTATAGACTATAATTTATATTATAATAAGACTCTAATATTATAGAAATTAACATCTTTTACTATAACGTATTTTATAAGTGAGCTGGTTAAACAAGCGAACCGGTTAGTTTACCAAGAAATTACTAAAACCTTAATAACTTTATCAATTCTTAATATTTTTTAATAAAAATTTAAAATTTATAAACCTATATATTATACCTAGCAAGTATTGAATTTACAGTATAATTATATTACTAATTAAGTTAATTACTTAACTAAGACGAAAGACTTAGCAAAATTCGCTTTAATAATACTATTCTATTAGATTATTGTAAATATTTATAAGAACAATTTTTATTATTTATTCCAAACTATTTAAATTTATAATAAAATAGTTAATTGTTTATAACTAGTCTAATTTTATTAGTTACATTATATAGAGCTATTTTCGGCCCCCAATTTTTAATATTTAGATTAGTATTAACTTCTACCACTATTTACTAATTTAATAACTTAATTTATAAGTGTAATAAAACGTTATTAAATTTTTATAAATTTCTATTAAGGTTTAAAGAAAATATGTTATCTATATACCTTTTTATTAAAACTTATTCTAATTATTGTATTTAAATTAATTAATAATATAATTATACTATAAATTTAATACTAGCTAGGTACGGTATATAGCTTTATAAATCTTAAAATTTTATTAAAAAATATTAAGAATTAATAAAGTTATTAAGGTTTTAGTAATTTCTTGGAAAATTGACTGGTTCGCTTGTTTAACCAGCTCGCTTATGAAATACGTTACTTTTTTTAAATTAACTAAATAAAAAGCTTAAAAGTATAATAGCTAATACTTTAAGTATAATAAATATAGTTATATTTTTTTAAAACTACTTAATTTTTTTATTAAAACTTTAATTTATAAGTTTATTTAGATTCTAATAATTAACCTGCTTTTATTTTTTCTTTATATTTAAATCTTTTTATAAATAAAAATATTTTTAAACTTTTTAAGTTAGCTTACTAAAAGCTTTATTTTAAAGTTAAGTTACTTTTTAAAATGTTTCTAATACTAAATTTTTATTAACTTATAGACTTCTTACTTAATAACTAATTTTTAAAACTATTAAGTAAATATTTTGTGTACTATTTAATAAAATAGCTTTTTTTATTTTATTATTACTTTAATTAATACTAAAGCTACTAGTATAAGTTATATTAGTAAACTTTTAGCTAATATTTAGAAACTTTATTTTTTACTCTTTTTAAACGTTTTTTATATTATAGTTAGTAATAAGTAAGAGTTTATTACAGATAATAATTATAAATAAAAAATATTAAATTAATTAAGAAAAAATTACTAGATATTAGTAAAAAGACACGCACAGGAACTTAACACTAAGTAAAAAATAAAGTAGTTACTTTAAAAAATAAGACATAAAATAAAGTATTTAGCTAATATTATTAAAGTAATTAATAAAAACTAAGTAGCTATAACAAACCTAAGTAATAAATAAATTATAAATAAAGAATTTACTATATAAAGAGCGTTCTTTTTAGCTTTTAAATAATTTTCTTTTTTATACTTATCTTCTTATTTTAGAGTAACTCTCTGAAATTTGTTATATAATAAATTAGTTAGACTATTACCTTATTATATCTTTATATTATTAAGATAATTATGTAAGTAAGTTATTATATAACTTTATATTATTATTAAAACCTTAATATAAGTCGCACTCATACTTACTATGTTAAAAAAATTTATATATTATTTTTATAATATAGTAATAAAGGCTACGTATATTTACTATATATAATAACTTTAAGTATATAAAAGCTAAAGAAGAGTCTACTAATAAATTTTTTACTAGTTTTTTTTATAAAAACTTATAATTAAACTATAATACTATAAGTACTTATAGGTTACGTAAATAGTATATAATAATAATAAACGTAAGTAGTTTAGTTTTAGTACTAGTATTATTTATAGCTTAAATTATATAGTAATAATAGGCACAGATTATAAAACTATAATAAATAATTATAAAATTAAAAAACTAAATAGATGTAAAAGTTTATATATTAAGTACTAAAATATAATTACTAAAAAAGTTTAATAGAATATATAAATACTTTAAAGAATTTTTAACAGAAATAGAAATATACACCCGCTTTAATAAAAACACCTTTTTTAAAAATTAAGATAGGATTTTTGTAACTAGTATAAATATAAAAAGTAGAGTTATAAATTAGTTTAAGCCCTTAGCTAAAAATTACATAAATAAGAAAACTAAAGGAATTAATATAACTAATAAAATAAAAGTAGTTTTCTAAAGTTATAATAATTTCAAAACCTAGATAACTATAGTTTTTAAGGAAATTAATAAAGAATAGACTATAAAATAAAAGATACAAAACCTTAAGTAAATAAAATTAGTTTTAGTATATACTATAAAATTTTACTAATTATAGTTATAAATTAACTAAAATAACGTGCTATTAATGACAGCTTATTATATTAAACTTAAAAACTAAGTTAAGAATAAGCTAGTTAGAAGAAATTAACTAAATAACTTTTATACTCTTATGAAATTTACTGTATGTATTAATAACTAATAGTATAAGCACAAATTAGAATATAAAAAAAAGTTAAGTAATAACTATAAGAAAAAAAGGGCATTAATATAATAAGAATAGGCTTATAATAAAATAAATATTAATAAAATTTAGATTAAAAAGCTATTATAGAAAAAAGAGCTAAAAAAGTAACTTATAACTAAAAAATACTATAAGTAGCTTAATAAGAAAGTATGTCTAAAATATAATAATATTAAACACTTTATAAAGAAATGTTTAGATAAGAAATAAAGAATTATAATAATTATAATAAAACCTAAGTTAGTAAAATAGAACCTGTAGTAAAATAAAACCTTATTAGTTAAAATTATTAACAAAAGTTTTAATAACAATTACTATTAGATTTATAGATCTAAAAGATATTATAAAAGAAACTATAAAAAATAGTATTAAAAGACAAAGCATGAACTTATAAGTAGTTAGTAATAGTTTAAAAAAGTATTATATAAGATAATAAGAGAACAGCACTAAATAGTAAGCATAAAAGTAGAAAACCTTATACTTTAAGAGATTAATAAAAAATAATAACTATTCTAAAAAATTTAATTTTTAATATATGAAACTCTTAGGATTATAATAATAACTATCTAATATTAGCTAAATAAAAATACGTGTTAAATTTATAGATTAAATTAGTATATAAGTAAAAATTATAAAACTAAATATTAAAAAATCATGCTAAAAGAAGGGTTTTATAGTTTAAAAAACTAATTAGAGTAAGTAGTATTTTTATAGTATAATAACCTTATAAAAAGAGTAGTATCTTAGTTTCTTATAGAAATTTAATAAAAGAAACTAACTTAAGTTAAATAAAAAACTAAGCTAGAAAATAAGAATAGTAAATATAATAAAATAAAAATGCTTTTACCTATTATATAGATCAAAGATACTAATATCTTTTAATAATTAAAAAATTAGAAATATTAAATTTATAAGTTAGTTAACTATATAGAAAAAACATATATATAAGTAATATATTTAATTTAAATAAGGAAACTAAAAGAACAGAAAGCATATAAAAAAATAGTAAAAAAATAAGAACTTAATAAATAAATTCTAGAAGCCTTAAATGCTATAGTTAATATAAATAATAAAAATAGTTAGTAAAACTACTAATATAAATAACAATATTAAAAGAAATATATACTTAAATATAAATACTATAGAGATAAGAAATAGAAAATAAGCTAGCATTAAAATAACCTATAGTATTTAAAACTCTTTTATAAAAAATATTTCCTAAAATAGAAATGCCTAACACACAAAAATAAAGTAAAAAGAAAGTATTATAAACTTTTATATTTAGTATACTATTATAACTACTACTCTATATATATAAAATAAAAGTACTTTAACTTAATAAAAGATTAAAATTAAAAACATAGTGTGTATAATTCTACATTAAAAAACTAGATAACTACTAGTAAAAAGCTTAAGCTAGTAATATAACTATTAAAACTCTTAAACTATAATAAGTATAGTAAGAACTATGGTTTTATTTTAGTATAAAAGTAAATAAAAAATTTCTAAAAGCACTAGTAGATAATAGAGCAGATAAAATATTTATTTTAAATTAATAAATTAAATGAAATAATATATTATATTAGAAAAAGGCGTATTTAGTAAAAATAAGATAAGTAGATAATAGTATAATAACCTTTAGAAAGAGTCTAATTAACCTAAAGATTATAATAATAAAGCTAAAAGTAGTAAACTATAGAAATATCTACTATATTAATATTCTAAATATAAAAGAGCTAGATATAATTCTAGAATAAAATTAGCTCTTATTACATAATCTAATAATAGATTAGTAATAAAAAACCATTTAATAGTATAATTTAGTAAGGAAAGTAGTATAAATATAGAAACTAAATACAAAAGAAAAACACTCTAAAATAGAAAAAATCTTATATAAGGTTATATAATAATTATAATGATAATAACTATAGAATATTAGAATAGTATAAATTTAAAAAGTCTTAAACACTATTAAAGCCTAAATATCTTAGGAATATAAGAAATTTGTATATTTATTTAATAAGAAAAAAAAGAAAGCACTTTTAAAACATTAATTTTAAAACTATAAAATACTAGTTAAAAATAAAAAAAAAGCTTAAACTAAAAACTAATATATTCTCTATTAAGAGTACAACAAGAAGAATTAAAATAGTATATTAAGAAAAATCTTAAAAAAGAATATATATAACTAAGTAAAAGCCTAATGGCTTTACTAATATTATTTATACCTAAAAAAAATAAAAAGCTATAATTATGTATAGATTTTAGATAACTAAATTAAACTATAATAAAAAATTAATACCTATTACTATTAATCTAAAAGCTAATAAATAGACTCTAAAGAGTTTAATAGTTTAGTTTATTTAATATCTATAAGAAATACTACAGAATTTAAATTAAATAAGAATATAAATAGTTAATAGTATTTAAAACAAAATATAAGCTCTTTAAGTACTATATTATGTTATTTAAATTAATAAATATACTAGTAACTTTTTAAGTAGTTATTAATTATGTACTTCATAAATACTTAAACGTATTTATAATAGTGTATTTAGATAACATACTAGTATATATAAATAGAATACTTAAAAAGTACAAAATACATATAAAGAAAGTCTTAAAAAAACTTTAAGAATATAACTTTTTTATTTAGCCAGAAAAATATAAATTCCATATTATAAAAACAGAGTTCTTAGAATTTATTATTTTAAGAGAAGAAATCTTAGTAGATTTAAAAAAGTTAATAAAGATATATAACTAATTAATACTAATAATAGTAAAAAAGATATAGTTCTTTTTAGAATTTATAAATTTCTATAAAAAGTTTATAAAAGAGTATTCGAAAATTACGAAACCTTTAACAGAGTTAACTAAGAAAAATAATAAATTTAGTTAGAAGTAAAAATAGTAGTAAGTATTTACAAAACTTAAGAACAAGTTTACTTAGGCATTAATATTAAAAATGTTTAACCTAGAATTACTAATTATACTAAAAATAAATATATCTAATTATGTAATAAAAGTAGTCTATAGTTAATAACATAATAATAAATATTTTTATTTTATAGACTATTTATTAAAGAAACTTATAAAAGCTAAGTTAATTATAATTTTTATAATAAAAAGTTATTAATAGTAGTAGTAGTGTTTAAAAAATAGCAAATTTACCTTAAAGAAACTAAGTATTAAGTAAAAGTTTTTTTAGACTATAAGAATTTAATAAGCCTTATTACTATAAAAAAGCTAAACTAAAAATAGATATGCTAATTAAAGGTACTAGCTATTTATAATTTTAAAATATTCTACTAAAAAGAATTAGAAAACAGAGTAGTAAACGTACTTAGCTAATAACTAAATTATATAAAATAACATAAACTAATACTAAACGTAGTATTAATAGTATAATTAGATAGATTTTTAAGCTATAATTATCTAAAAATTACAGCAATTACTAAAGTTAAGAATTACTAAATAATAAGAATTTAGGGCTTTATGAAAAGTGGTCTCTATACTTCTACATAATAGAACCCAGAAACCTAGCAGCTACTATTAATATTCTATTAGGATTATATTAATAGACTACTAAAGTAAATATAGGGATATATATATAACTACACGACATTAACATAACAGTATAATAATAGTATAAAAATTTTTTTATTAAGAGAGTAAGCTTTAGTAAAGATTTGAAAACACAACTACCATATCTTAACATATATATTTAGTTATTTAAATTAATAGAAAATATCTCTTTAATGACTTTTTTTCTCCTACATTGTATTACATTATATTATATAGTATATATATATAATATATAAGTAATTTATATTCTAAAGCCATAAGTAGAAATAGTCTCTTATTTTAATATTATTTAATAGCTTAGGTATTTAGCTATAGGGACTTTAGGCACCTCTATAAAGCGCTAGACATATCCCTTAATTATTTATAGTATAATAAAAAAGCCTAGGTTTAGGCTCTAGAGCTAAAGTAATACTAAAAAATATCTTACTATTATTAATTAAGAAATGAAAAAGAAAATCCTCTCAGCAACTACACACTCTTAAGTAGAATATAAATAGTTATTAAGATAATTATATATATACATAAAAGAAACTTAAAAGGAGCTAGAGATAGGTATATGACTATATAAAAATAATATATAGATATAGCTAAAATAGCTTAAATAGTAGACAGAATAAGAAAAGTATAAATACTTTTAAAGAGTATTAATACAGCACGACCTAATAGTATTTTTTCTTTTATTAATATAGTATAAATATTATTTAAAGTATTGCCTCTTATGTTTTTCCTGGAGGTTTTTTATTTACTTAGATAGTATAAAATTAGCCTGTATAAACCTATTAGGGGGACCAAATCAGGCTGTAAATAAGAAATAATAATAATAAGAATTTAGAATTTTAAGTAATAAAATTTTTAGAATCTAGAATTAGAATTTACATACGTAAATAAACTTATTTATGTGTTAGAAAGACTATATAAGGAATTAATTACAGAGAATTACAGAACTATTATATATAAATACTAAGAAGTAAAAAAAATTATAAAGCAAATCTCCAGAAATTTCTATATTAAAAAATTAAAATAAAAAGTAAAAAAAGTAGTTAAAGCTTACCTAAAATATAAGAAAAACAAACTAGTATAATATAAGCCTTATAGACTTTAATAACTATTAAAAGTACTAAAATAATTATAGTAGTTAGTTTTAATAAACTTCATCACAAAATTACTATTATCTAAGAAACTAGAAATAAATAGGGAATATAACATAATACTTATTATTATAAATAAATTAACTAAGTATATATATTTTAATTTAATAGTTATAAATCTATTAGTAAAAGAACTAGTATATAAAATCTTAAAAATAGTAGTTTTAAAATATAAATTACCTAAAGAGTTTATTACTAATTAAGATAAATTATTTATATTATACTTTTAAAAATTTTTATTAGCTAGGTTAGAGTTAAAAAATAAGCTCTTAATAAGCTTTTATTTTTAAATAAATAGGCAAACAAAACACACTAATTAAACTCTAGAATAATATTTAAAGATATATGTTAATTACCCTTAAGAGAATTAAGTTAAGTTATTACTTTTAGTATAATTTACTTATAATAGTGTAAGATTATCTATAACTAATATATTACTATTTTATACTAATTATAGGTATAAGTCATTAGCTTATAAGAAACTACATAAATTAAAAAGTAAATTATATTAAGCTTAAAATATAATAAGATAGCTACAGAACTTATATAATAACCTTAATAGAATTATTATTTTAAAAAACTTATAAATTACGGAGAGTACTAATAAGTTAAGAGTTAGAGAACTAATTTTTAAGAAAAAAAATAAAGTTTTCCTATTACACAAAAATCTAAAAATTAAACAACTAAGTAAGAAACTAGACTATATTTAAATTAAACTATTTAAAATTAGTAAAGTTATTAAACTAGTTAATTATAAACTAAGACTACTATAAAATATAAGAATTTACTTAGTAGTTTATATATTATTACTTAAACTAATATTATTAGATGTATTAATAGTAACAAATATAAACATAAAACTATACTAGTTAAAGTATAAAATTAAAAAGATTTAAGAGCTATAATAATTTAAACGTTAGTAAAAATACCTAGTTAAATAAAAATACTATAGACCAAAAGAAAATACCTAGAAATCTATTAAGAACTTAAAATAGTATTTAGAAATAATTAACTAGTATTACCTAAAGAATTTAGTAATACTAAATTTTAAAAAGGAGCCTACATAGCCTCTTAGTTAAAGAAAATATTTAGAAAAGAATTAGCAAAAGCAATAGATAAGAATATTATAAGTTATAATAATTTAAAAGTTTTTTATCTTTCTTTCTACTTTAGATTCTGTATTTCTTTAATCAAAGTAAGTTTATAAGTAAACAGCTTGTGTTTATAACTATTAATTAAAATAAACTACTTTTATAGTTATTACTAATAGAATTAAGCTTTTAGCTTAAAGTTTTAAGTATACTTTAGCTACTTTTAAAGTTACTCCTTTTTAATAAGAAATTTATTAAACTCTTAAACAGAAATTACTAGATTATATTTTTAAGAATACTTAATGCATTTAGAGTAACGGCTAGATAAGAAATTTATAAAATAATAAAGATTCTTTTTTTTATATAAACTACATAAAGTTAGCATAAAATAATTATAATTCTAAATTAATTTCATAAAATAGTAATTATAAACAGTTAAAAACTTAATCTTAAGTATTGTTAAAAGTGAAGAGAAAAAAAAGTTCTAGAAATACTTATAATATTTTTAAGAAAACTGACTTTTCTTATACTTAAAGCCTAGAGTAAAAAAGCTTTTAAGTTAAAAATCTAAAAAATAGCAATTATTATAGTTAGTAATAAATAAGAGTTTATTATAAGTAATAATTACAGATAAAAGGTAGTAAACTAACAAAAAAAAATTACCAGATATTAGTAAAAAAATATGTATAGAAATTTAATACTAAGTAAAAAGCAGAGTAGTCACTCTAAAAAGTAAAACATAAAATAAAACTTCTAGCTAATATTATTAAAATAACTAATAGAAACTAAGTAGCTATAGTAGACTTAAGTAGTAAGTAAATTATAAATAGAAAATTTATTATATAAAGAGCGTTTTCTTTAGCTTTTAAATAGTTTTTTTTTATACTTATCTTCTTATTTTAAAGCAACTCTCTAGAATTTGTTATATAATAAATTAGTTAAATTATTACTTTATTATATCTTTATATTATTAAAATAATTATGTAAGTAAGTTACTATATAACTTTATATTATTACTAAAACTTTAATATAAGTTATACTTATACTTACTATATTAAAAAAACCTATATATTATTTTTATAGTATAGTAATAAAGGCTACGTATATTTACTGTATATAATAACCTTAGGTATATAGAAGCTAAAGAAGAGTCTATTAATAAACCCTTTACTAGCTCTTTTTATAAAAACTTATAATTAAACCATAATACTTTATTCTACTAGTTTTAATAGTAAATGTCTTAAAAAAGCTTATATTTTATACATTACTAGTATAACTCTTTATTATTTAAATTATGTTAAAGTTATCTGCTTTTTTAAAATAGCTACTAGAAATTACAAACTAATTTTTAGCTAACTATAAATAAAAAAGTATAAAGTTAATTTTAACTATAATTTATAAAAGTTATTTTTTAATGCTTTTTATTACTAAGCTTACTACTTATACTTATCTTAATTTCTAATTTATTTAAAAGAATATACTATCTATTTAAAGAACTTTCTAATAAACTCTTTATTAAAAGATCTTTACTTTAATACTATTTATATATAGTATACTTAAACTTGTTTTCTAAAGTTATTACTAACTACTTAATTTTAATATAACTACTAGTTAACTAAAATAAACTATTAGTTATAAGAATTAAATACTTACTTAAAGACTTCTTTAGTAAACTGTTTTTTAAAAAACTTTTATTTAAAGTCTAAACTTACATTTAAACACGTACCTAAATTTAATACTAAATTAAATAAAAACCTTATAAAGAAGTTTTTCTTTTAAGGCTTTAAAAACTTTTTAATAAAAGCTTTACTAAAAAGGTCTTATAAGGAACCTAAACTAAGTATAAATATTTACCTAATTAGGGCAGCCCTCTTTATATAAATAGTCTAGAAATATAAATACAAAATTTTTACTGTTTTAATAGCTAATATTAATAAGGCTTTTATTTTAAAAACTTATATAAATTTAGCTACTAAGGTTCTAGAGAATTACTATAACATTCTTAGAATATTTTATATAAAGAGGCTAATAAACTACTTTGATATTATCTATATAACTATAAAATTATTTTTAAAAAAGAAAAGTAACCTAAATTTAAACTTTTCTATAGAATGTTTTAAAATAAATTAAAAGTTTTTAGAAAGTATTTTAATAACTATTTTACTAAAAGATTTATTAAAGTAAACATGTTTTTTATAGCTATACTAGTTATTTTTATAAAGAAACTTAATAGACACTTTTAATTTTATATAAACTACTAAGTCTTAAATATTATTACTATTAAAAACTATTATTTTATTTTATTAATCTAAAAAACTTTGTCTTGCCTTAATAAAGTAAAGTATTTTATAAAGTTAAATATTATTTTAGTCTTTAACTACCTTTATATAGTAAAAGAAAATAAATAGTTAACTACTTTCTAGATTTAATATAACTTGTTTAAATATCTTATTATATTTTTTAAACTAGCTAATGCACTAAGCACGTTCTAATACTATATAAATAATATCTTTTAATTATTTCTTAATATATTTTCTATAGTTTACTTTAATAATATTTTAATTTATAGTAACTTTTTATATAAATATAAATAATATATAAAATAGATTTTAAAAGCCTTAAAAGAAGCTGGCCTCTAACTTAATATTAAAAAATATAAGTGTTATTAAAAGCAAGTTACTTATTTTAAGTATATAATTTTAATAAAAAGAATTAGTATAGATTTAAATAAAATAAAAAACATTCTTAACTAAAAATTTCTTAGAAATATAAAGAACGTAAGAGTATTCCTAAAATTTACTAATTTCTATTAATAATTTATTAATAACTTTTTTTATATTACGTTTTTACTTATGACTTTAACTAAAAAGAATGTTTAATTTAAATCTAATAACGCCTATTAAATAGTGTTTAAATTCTTAAAGTATATATTTATAACTACTTTAATTTTTTAAACTATATAACTATTAAAGTGTTTTCTTAAAAAAATAAATTAAATAAACTAAAACTTATTACTTACTTTTTAAAGAAATTAAGCTCTACTAAAAGTAACTATAAAATTTATAATAAAAAGTTATTAGCTATTATATACTGTTTTAAATAATAGAGACTTAAACTAGAAAATGCTACTTTTCTAATCTAGGTATTAAATAAATATAAGAATTTATAGTATTTTATTACTATATAATAGCTAAGCTACTAATAAGCTTATTAAATTAAATATTTATTTTAATTTAACTTTATAATTACGTACTAGCCTGGTAAGTAAAATAAGAAACTAGATATTTTTACTTACTATATATAAAATACTCTAGCTTAAGAAAAAGCCTATAGAGTTTAATAACAAATACTTTTCTACTTTAAACTATTTATTAAAATACTAGAATTAAACTTAACTAAAATAAATAAGTTTATTTAACAAATTATTAATGACAAGTACTCTAATAATAAGTTTATTTAGAAAATTCTGTTATTAAAATAGAATAAAATTCAACACTCTAAAACGCTTTTTTTAAGTAAATATAAAAACTAGAAAAATTAGTTATACTACTACAGCTAATTAGTAATACTAAATAATAATAAACTTAAAATTAAGATTTTTTAAATTATATATAATTTCTTTGTTAGCAGCTACTCTAATTATAGAAAAACTCTTAAAATCTTATAATATAAATACTATTAGTTTTAAATATTTAAGATAATATACTAATATGTTTTTTGCTGCTATACTTATTAAAAATTTAAAACCTTTTATAAAAAGTATTATAGCTTTTTAAAGCCTCTACTTATTTTTTTTAAAAAAATAAAAGAATATTTCTGTAGACTTTATTACTAATTTCCTAGAATCTAAAAACTATATTAATATTATAGTTATAGTAAACTACTTTATTAAATACTAATATCTAATTTCTTATATTAATATAACTACTTTAAATATAGCCTTTTTTTTTTATTAACACATATAAATAAAATATAGTTTTTTAGAAATAATTATATTAAACTAAAGAATATAATTTATTTCTATTTTTTATAATAAACTTTGTAAATAACTATAAATTAAACTCTAACTATTTTTTGTATACTATCTAGAAATTAATAACTAAATAAAAAAAAGCTAATAGTATAATAAAATCAGTTCTATATATATATATATATATAAACTATTAATAAAATAACTAAGTAAACTAACTTCTTTTAGCACAGTTTAAAGCTAATAACACTATATTTAAATTTATAAAGGTTTTACTATTTTTAGCTAATATAAACTAATACTTTTAAATAGGTTTTAAATTTTTTATAAGAACTTAAAATAGTTTTACTAAGTATTATAAGTTTTAGAAGCTAACTATATAGTAAAGAAAATAGCTAATATTTAATAGCTAGTTTAAAAAGAAATAATTTAAGCATAAGCTCTTTAAAAAAAAATATAAATTAAAAATAATTATTTATACTTAATTACTAAATAGAAGATATAATTTAGCTTAATGTATAAAACATTAAAACTAAATAACTATTTAAAAAGCTAGACATAAAGGCTTTAGGAAAATACTATATCTTTTAAGTAATTTTTTTTATATATATACTAACTTAAACTTTCTAAATCTTTAAGTATATATCTAGTTTTCTATGTATTTTTACTTTAGCTAATTACACTTAAATTTAAATATATTTTAAGTTAGTAAAACCTACTACTAGAATCTATTAAAATTAATAAGAATACTAAATACTATATTAAGTAAATTAAAGAGCTATACTTTAATTATAAATAAAAATATTATAAATACTTTATTAAATAAACTAAGTATAATAATATTACAGGTTGCTAACTTACTTATATATATTAAACTAATAACTAATTATCTAATTAATTATATAATATTAATTAGTTCTCTTACTTCTGGATTAGATAGCTTATTAGACTTAGTAGAGATTAATTAAACTTAGTTAAGATAAAAAGAAACAAATATAGTAAGTTAAGATTTAATAAAATAGTATTAAACTATTTTACTTAAGATATAAATCTTAATTTTTAGGGTAACTATAAAGAATTATAAATATTTTTAAGTTGTTTTATATCTTATATTTATAGAAAACCCCTCACGCGTATATTGTATACTAATTAAAAGTATATTAAATACTACTAAAGAAAATAAAAGAAGATAAAGACTTATTTTTTTTATTAGTACTTATTATATTTATGTTCTGCTATAGCTAGTTATCTAATTTATTTATTTAATCTAGATATTATTCTCTATAGAACTTAAACTTACTTTAGAGTAATCTTATCTGTAAGTTCTATCTTCTCTAGTTTACTTCTATCTTTTAGTATTACTTATATATTTCTTTATACTATGTTTTCCATAGTAATATCTTACTATCTATAGTTATTTTATTATTATAGTTTATAATATTATCTCCTTTCTTTAAGCCTTCGGCCTAAACGTTATTCTGTTTCTTTTTTTATAAATAGTATAAAGGCAGCTAGTCCTTTATGTGAAAGCTAAAATCATAAAAATCTTTTATATCTTTCTTATTCTTTTAATTTCTTAAAGATGATTTAAGTAGAATCATTTTTAATATAAGCTTACTATTTAGTAAAAAAAGTCTATAAATATAACTATTAAATACCGTCTCCGTGTTCCCGTTACCAGAAGGGTAATTATATTTATCTAGTAAATCTAGTTTCTAGATAATATTCTAAGTATATTAATTAAAATATAAAGTATAATCTTATTATATTATAACCTAAGTAGGATTAGTTAGATTATAATAAGAAGAAGTTTTAGTAATAGCTTTATATTATAAAGGAGAAGTCTATAGCTATAAAGTCTTATAAGCTTTATTTTTATTACTAACTAGCTTAAATAGATTCTTAAAAGAAAGAAATATTCCAGCATAAGCTTACCTTAATTAATAAAGTTCATATAATAAAAAAAGAAAAGTAAAACTATTAGATTTAACTTAATATACTACTACTTATAGCATCCAGTATTACTTTATCTTTTTTTTTCTAGTTTTAAGTAAAACATTATATATTTTTTATATTTATTAGATACAGCTTTAGAGTAGGCGTTTACTATTCTATCTAATAATACTAATTAATTAACTTTAAATTATTCTTTAAGTTTCTAACTAGCTTCTATATATTATCTTTAGGTTTATAGTTTTTCTATTTAACTAAGTACTTCTATTAATATTTAAATTATTAATAGTCCAGAATCTACTAGACTTTATACTTAATAGTATTTTCTTTAAGTTTAAGTTTTATCTATAATTCAGCATCCCGTAGTACTAGTTCTAGTCTTAAAATATAAAAACTAAATAAATTCTTATATCCTTAAGTAGTTATAGTTTGTAATTTATAGATTTTATTTATTATTTAACTTTAAATAGTCCTAAATTAATATAGTCCAGTTTTTTTAATAGTTGGTTTATTTCTAAATTTTTTTTTAATAGAAAAAATTTATCTCTTTTCTTAAAAGTTAGTCTCTTAACTTTAGATTTATTCTTAACTTATTTACTAAGATTACCTTTATAGGTAATCTTCTACGTGATTTTTTAATAAAGTTATTACATTTCCTTAACTTTTACTTATACAGATTCTAATATCTTATTTAGTTTTTATAGTTCTTAATAAGCTATAAGCTTGTAACTATAGTTCATATAAAATAGTAATTTTCTTATAGTTAATAATTTTATAAAATTATATATAAACTTAGCTATTAGTAATAAGTTAATCTAATTGTCTTATTATTTATTAACATATATTTATAGATATTATTCTAGTGTTTAATTTATCTGTTCTATTTGTTTATTTATTTATAGATAAAATACTATTAAGAGTTAGTATTCAGCCTCTAGCTTTCTAATAATTTTTTTTTAGAAAACTAATATAAATAGTTTGTTTCTATTTATAATAAATTTTTATAGTAATCCATGTCATGTGATTAATAGCCTAATAAGTATAGTTACTAATTTATCCACTTTAATTTCTATATACATTAATTTAAAGTATACGTATTTTATAAGTTAGTTTACTATAACTAGTATTATATTATACTATTAATCTTAAAAAGTAGTTATTGTTGGTATTCCCGTAATAAAGTCTATTATAATTAATTTCTATAATAGATCTAGTAAAGAAATTAGTTACATAAGTCTATATTTCTTATATTTTAATACTTTATTCTTTTTATATTTAATACATTTTAAAAGAATAGTTCTGATCTTTTTTTATATTCTAGGAATCTAGAAGTGTCTGTTAATCTGTTCCACGGTTTTTTTAATTCCTTAATATCTATATATTTTAGCTAAATGTTAGTTTTTAATAAGTTCTAGCTATAATATATCTGATATAAAAATAGTTTCTATTTCATATTACTATAGTCGTCTATTGTTATATTCTCTAATTTATTTTTACTATATATTCTTAATAATAACTACTATTTTAATATTTTATTATAAGCTTTTTAGGGATTCGTCCGGTCTTTATCTAAATATTATATTATATATTTCCGGTATATTTTTTATTTAATTTGCTTATTAACTAAGTATATTAACTATTATATTTTCTTTTCCTGATTTATAAAGTATTTAAAAATTAAAAGTGGAAACTAATTCTTATTATTTAACTTATTATTAATTTAACTTTTTAGTTATTATAAATGCTGTTAGATTTTTATAATCTAAGTATATAATAATCTAATACTTAGCCCCTTCCAAGTAATATTTTTATTTCTTAAATACTTAAACTATTACTAATAGTTTCTTATTATAAATATTATAGTTTAACTTAGTAGTTATAAGTTTATAAGATAAGAAATTTACTAGGTATTTTTATTTATTATTTTATGTTTATAATAAAATGGTTTTAGTAGCTCTGTTTAATACGTCCGCATATATCTCTATTTAAAGTTATAAATTAAATATCTTTAATATTAGTAATTATTAGAATTTTTTTTTTATATTATAAAGGCGTCTTCCTTGTGTTGTTTTTACTTAAATTATTAATCCTTTTTTAATAATTCTATTAAGGGTATAGTAATTTTTAAATAGTTCTTAATAAATTATTAGTAGAACCCTGTAAATCTAAGAAAAAAGTAAATTTCTTTTATGTTTATTAGTATTAGCTAAGATAGTATATCTTTAGCTTTATTAAGATTAACTACTATTCTATTTTAGAATACTAAGTATTCTAAGAACTTAATTTCTATTTTATAGAACATGTATTTTTCTATTTAAATGTATAGTTTATATTTCTTAAGCTTCTATAATACTTTCTTAGTGTATTTAACATATTCTTTTAGCATTCTATTTATATATATAAGTATGTTATTAAGATATGCTATTATAAATACGTCTAGATATTTTCTTAGCATATAATTAATAATTATCTAGAATGTTACTAGTGTGTTGGTGAGTCTTATTAATATAACTAAATATTTAAATAGTTTATATTTTATTTTAAATACTATTATCCATTCGTGTTCTTTAGTTATTTATATTTAATAGTATTTATTTTTTATATTAAAAAGGCTAAACCACTTAGCTTCTCTTAGCTTATTTATAAATTCTAATATTAATAATATAAGATAATAATTTTTTACTATAGCTTTATTAAGATATCTGTAATTAATATATAACCTTAATTTTCTATTCTTTTTTAGTATAAAGAATATTAGTAAGGCTATCTTGCTTTAGCTTATTCATATATATTCCTTTTATTAGTTTTTTTATAAGAATTTTTATAACTCTTCTTGTTAATGAATGGGCACTTGGTATAATAGTTTTAGTTTTAAATCTATTCCTTCTTTAAGCGTGATCCTGTAGTCCTAGTTCTAATATTCTAGTAACTAGTTTTTAGCTTTCTTAAAGAACTATTCTCTAAATTCTTCTTGGTATTCTTTTAGTATAATAAATTTAGTTCTATGAAGTATTATCGTTTTTATCTATATTATTATCTATTATTACTATCTGTGGTAGTCGTTCCTGATTTCTATAGTTTTCTTTTTCTAATTAATAATTAGATTCTATTATACTAGTTAATTCTATCTTAAGATAAAATCTTTACTATTTAGATTTATGATTTTAATATAGTAGTTATTTTTATAACCTACTGCCTAAATAGTTACATTCTATGTTTTAAAATTAATTAGATTTTTTCTAAATACTATTAGACTATTATCTATGTGTCTTACTTATATAAGTTTATTTAAAACTTTAGTTAGTATCTAGTATTTCTATATTTACTTACTTAATATTAGTATCTTGCTAGCCCTATTATTTATAAGTATTAGTATTTAGTTACTATTAATATATATATCTACGTATAACTTATTCTTATGTTTTCTTTAGTTTAGTTATATGTATATAAGTATTATATTTCTTTTAATCTTAAGTTAATTCTCTAGTAGCTTAGTTATAGTCTATTAGCTTTCTAGTTTTTTATCTGCGTCTAACTTCTAAATAGTAGTTATTTCTTTAATATTTTTTTTTTAAGTTTATAAATTAAGTATCTCTAGAGTTAGCATACTTTCTTATTAAGTATTTTATATATATTTTTAGTTTGTTTTTTATAATTCTTACATTTCTATCTTAAGAAGCACTCCTGATATGTGAGTTTTTATAATGATATAGGATACTTAAGTAAATGTTACTATATATAATATCTCTTAAGATATAAGTATAATACTACTATTATACTAGTATAGTATTATTATTATATAAGTGTGATATTATTAACACACTTATACTACACCCACACCTTAATAATATTTAAGGTTATAGAATAAAAGGCTTACTACCTATATTCTAGCTTAATAGAATTTAGTTTTAATTTATTCTATAAGTGTTTACTCACTACTATATTAACTCCCTATTATAGTTTTTTATATAATTTTATAGCTAGCTATTTTTCTTAATAGCGTTTAGCCTAGTGTAATTAATATTTTAGCTAATATTTATTCTAAGTTAGCTATTTATGTTTGCTTAAGCTTAAGTCTTATAACTTATTTTCTAAGTTTATATAAACTAGTTCTTATTACAAGTTAAGTTCTTTCTTATTTATTAATTATTATAATACTTTCTTTGTCTTTGGTTCTTTGACATGTATAACGTATTTATTTTATTTATAGTCTATTCCTATATAATCTAATACTAATTATATCTAATATTCTTTTTTTATTATTCTGTTTGTGGTATTATTGTCTTGTACTTATAAAATTAATAAAAAAACTATCTTCTTTTTTTTATTCTAGTCCTATCCTAGTTCTAGGTGTCCAACGGGGTAGTAGTATATTATATAAATTATAACTAGTATAGATACTTATTAGTAGATCTTATTTATCTATATAGCTAATTTCTATTTAGTTAATTCTTTATACTATTTATTTCCTACTAACTGTAACACTTATTAGTATTTATATATTATATTTTTTTAGGGTAATTTCTTAGTATTTAGTAATATAGTATTCTCTTTTATAGTACTTTAATTTATATATTTAATAGTATTCTTAATATACTTACTATATAATTATTATAGATATAATTTCCTTTCTATTTTCTGTTTTTTAATATTTTTATTATCTAAATTTCTGATCTTTCTTCTTGAAAGGTCCTTTCTTTTTTTCTATAATTTTATAAAATCTTTATATATTCTTATAGTTTTCAGCGTTATGTTATTATATTACTACTTTTTATATTATAAGGGTTATATTACTTATAAGTTCTACTAAGTAATTTTTTACTTACTAATATAATATTTTATATTCTATTTTAAGGTATGTATAACTCCTATATATTTAATATTACTTTTTTTTATTCTTTATATAATGGTTTTCTTAGTGATTTATTCTTATACTTATTTTATTTAGACTATAGCTATCTTAATTTTCTCTAATATTTTAGTTTATATATAAGCTTTTTTAACGTCTACTTATTATTATTTATAGTTTTTAATAAAATGTTTCTATTTTCTATATCCTAAATAAGCTTTTTGTATATAGTATTTTATTTATTCTTTAGCTTATCTTCTCTATTTATTAATAAATACCTTATTATAGTTAATATCTATTTCGTTATATGTTTAGATATTCTTTTTATTTCTTTTAGGTATATAAATTATGGGTTTTTCACGTATTTTCTTTTCTTACTCTTATTAATACTAATAATTATTAATAGTTACTACTTGTTTAATAATTCTAAGTAAGGTACTTAGTTATTTGCTTTTAGAGATTTTATCTTTAATCCTATTTTTTAGTTCTTTATAGTATATTATAACTAGTAGTTAGTCTGCCTAGTTAAGTTATAATTAAATTTATTTAAACTTTACTATATAATTAGCTGCTAATATTTATTATTTAAGCTATTAAAACTTTTAAATTACCTCTATTTCTATATTAATTTCTCTATAGACTATAATTATTTTCTTTTTAAAGCTTTTATAATCTTTAAAAGTTTATTATATATTATTATTATGATTTATAAGTCCAGCTGCTTTTAGGTTAAAGTCTTTATTTATTAGATAATTTCTAGTAAGTAGTTTAAACTATTTTATAGCTCTCCCTATTATATTTATACCAGCTACTAGAATTTAATCTTAGTTAGTTATAAATAAGGCTTAATTAAATTAATAGTAAAGATTTATAGTTACTATAAAGATCTTGAGTTTATCTCTATTACTATTAAATTTTATAAAAGGTTATATTTTTGCTGTTCTTTTTTTATAGCTTTTTCTACTATTACTTATTATTATAAATTAACTAGAGTGTCACGTAACTTTATAATAGCTACTTTTTATTTTTAGATAATTTACTATATACTCTTTTATTCTCTTAATATACTTCTAGTTATAAATAAAGGTCTTATTATAATTTCTTCTTTGCTGCTACTTTCTTCTGATAAATAAAGTTCTTATTTATCCTTATAGTAGGTTATTATAGACTTTATTTAAATAATATAGTGTTAGAGTCTATTTAATAGCTTTTTTTTACTCTTTTAATATAGTAATTATAATATTATAGGTTACTAACTTACTTACGTATATTAAATTAGTAACTAGTTATTTAACTAATTATATAATATTAATTAGTTCCCTTACTTCCAGATTAGATAGCTTATTAGACTTAATAGAAGTTAGTTAAACTTAGTTAAAGTAAAAAGAAGTAAATATAATAAGTTAAAATTTAACAGGATAATATTAAACTATTTTACTTAAAATATAAATCTCAATTTTTAGAGTAACTATAAAGAATTATAAATATTCTTAAGTTATTTTATGTCTTATATTTATAGGAAACCCCTTATATATATATTATATACTAATTAAAAGTATATTAGATACTGCTAGAGAAGATAAGAGAAGATAAAAACTTATTTCTTTTATTAATACTTATTAAACTTATGTTTTGCTATAACTAGTTATCTAATCTATTTATTTAATCTAGGTATTATTCTCTATAAAACTTAAACTTACCTTAGAGTAATTCTATTTATAAATTCTGTCTTCTCTAGTTTACTTCTACCCTTTAGTATTATTTATATATTTCTTTATATTATATTTTTTATAATAAGGTCTTGCTATCTGTAGTTGTTTTATTATTATAATTTATAATATTATCCTCTTTCTTTAAGCCTTCAGCCTGAAGGTTATTCTGTTTTTTTTTTATAAATAATATAAAGGCAGCTAGTCTTCTGCGTGAAAGCTAAGATTATAAGAACTTTTTATACTTTTCTTATCCTTCTAATTTCTTAAGAATAACTTAAGTAGAATTATCCTTAATATAAGCTTATTATCTAGTTAAAAGGGTCTATAAATATAACTGTTAAATACTATCTCTATATTCCTATTACTAAAAAGGCAATTATATTTATCTAATAAATCTAGTTTCTAGGTAATATTCTAAGTATATTAATTAAAACATAAAGTGTAATCTTATTATATTATAATCTAAATAGAATTAATTAGATTATAATAAAAAAAAGCTTTAGTAATAGCTTTATACTATAGAGAAAAAGTCTATAGCTATAAAGTTTTATAAGCTTTATTTTTATTACTAACTAGCTTAAATAAATTTTTAGAAAAAAATAAAATATTCCAGCGTGAACTTACCTTAATTAATAAAGTTCATATAATAAAAAAAAAGGAGTAAAACTGTTAGATTTAACTTAGTATATTACTATTTATAGTATCTAGTATTACTTTACTTCTCTTTTCTAGTTTTAAATAAAACGTTCTATATTCTCTATATTTATTAGATATAGTTTTAGAGTAGGTGTTTACTATTCTATCTAATAATACTAGTTAATTAGCTTTAAATTATTTTTTAAGTTTCTAACTAGCTTCTATATATTATTTTTAGGTCTATTGTTTTTTTATTTAACTAAGTACTTTTACTAATATCTAAATTATTAATAGTCTAGAATCTGCTGGACTTTATACTTAGTAGTATTTTCTTTAAGTTTAAGTTTTATCTATAATTCAGCATCCCGTAGTGCTAGTTCTAGTCTTAAAATATAAAAAACTAAGTAAATTCTTATATTCTTAGATAGTTATAGTTTGTAATTTATAGGTTCTATTTATTATTTAATCTTAAATAGTCCTAAATTAATATAGTCTAGTTTTTTTTAATAGTTGTTTTATTTCTAAATTTTTTTATAATAATTTTTTTTTTATTTTCTCTCTTAAAGGTTAGTCTCTTAACCTTAGATTTATTTTTAACTTATTTACTAAGATTATCTTTATAAGTAATCTTCTGCGTGATTTTTTAGTAAAGTTATTATATTTCCTTAACTTTTACCCATATAGATTCTAATATCTTATTTAGTTTCTATAGTTCTTAATAAGCTATAGGCTTATAATTATAGTTTATATAGAATAATAATTTTTCTATAGTTAATAACTTTACAGAGTTGTATATAAACTTAGCTATTAATAGTAAGTTAATTTAATTATCTTATTATTTATTAATATATATTTATAGATATTATTCTAGTGTTTGATTTATCTATTCTATTTATCTATCTATTTATAGATAAAATGCTATTAAGAGATAGTATTTAGTCTCTAGCTTTCTAATAAATATTTTCTAGAAAACTAATGTGAATAGTTTGTCTCTATCTATAATAAATTTTTATAGTAATCTATATTATGTAATTAATAGTTTAATAAGTGTAGTTACTAATTTATCCACTTTAATTTCCGTATGTGTTAGTTTAAAGTATATGTATTTTATAAATTAATTTACTATAACTAGTATCATGTTATACTATTAACCTTAAAAGATAGTTATTATTAGTATTCTTATAATAAAGTCTATTATAACCAATTCCCATGGTAGGTCTGGTAAAAGAATTAGTTATATAAGTCTATATTTTTTATATTTTAATACTTTATCCTTTTTACACTTAATGCATTCTAAAAGAATAATTCTAACCTTTTTTTATATTCTAGGAATTTAGAAGTATCTGTTAATCCGTTTTATAGTTTTCTTAATTCCTTAATATTTATATATTTTAGCTGAATATTAGTTCTTAATGAGTTCCAGCTGTAATACATTTAGTATAAAAATAGTTTCTATTTTATACTATTATAGTTATCTATTATTATATTCTTTAATTTATTTTTACTATATGTTCTTAATAATGATTACTGTTTTAATATCTATTTATAAGCTTTCTAAAGATCTGTCTAGTCTTTATCTAAGTATTATATTATATATTTCTAGTATATTACTTATGTGATTTATTTATTAACTAAGTATATTAACTACCGTGTTTTCTTTTCCTAATTTATAAAGTATTTAAAAATTAAAAGTAGAAACTAATTCTTATTATCTAACTTATTATTAATTTAACTTCTTAATTATTGTAAATGCTGTTAGATTTTTGTGATTTAAGTATATAATAATCTAATACCTAGTCTCTTCTAAGTAATATTTTTATTTCTTAAATACTTAAACTATTACTAATAGTTTTTTATTATAAATATTATAGTTTAACTTAGTAGTTATAAGTTTATGAGATAAGAAATCTACTAAATATTTTTATTTATTATTTTATGTTTATAATAAAATGGCTTTAGTAGCTTTGTCTAATACGTCTATATATATCTTTATATAAAGTCATAAGTTAAATATTTTTAATATTAGTAGTTATTAGAAATTTTTTTTAACATTATAAAGGCGTTTTCCTCGCGTTATTTCTACTTAAATTATTAATCCTTTTTTAATAATTCTATTAAGGGTATAGTAATTTTTAAATAGTTCTTAATAAATTATCAGCAGAACCCTATAAATCTAAGGAAAAAATAAACTTCTTTTATGTTTATTAGTATTAGCTAATATAGTATATCTTTAGTTTTATTAAAATTAACTACTATTCCGTCTTAGGATATTAAGTATTTTAAGAATTTAACTTCTATTTTATAGAACACGTATTTCTTTGTTTAAATATATAGTTTATATTCCTTAAGCTTCTGTAATACTTTCTTAGTGTATTTAATATATTCTTTTAGCATTCCGTTCATATATACGAGCATATTATTAAAATATACTATTATAAATATGTCTAGATATTTTTTTAGTATATAATTAATAATTGTCTGGAATGTTACTGGTGCATTAGTGAATCCTATTAGCATAACTAAGTATTTAAATAATTTATATTTTATTTTAAATACTATTATATATTCGTGTTCTTTAACTATTTATATTTAATAATATTTATTTTTTATATTAAAGAGACTAAACTACTTAGCTCCTCTTAGCTTATTTATAAGTTCTAATATTAATAGTATAAAGTAATAATTTTTTATTACGGCTTTATTAAGATATTTGTAATTAATATATAACCTTAATTTTCTATTCTTTTTTAGTATAAAGAGTATTAGTAAGGCTATTTTATTTTAGCTTATTTATATATATCTCTTTTATTAGTTTTTTTATAAGAATTTTTATAACTCTTCTTATTAATAAATGGGCACTTGGTATAATAGTCTTAGTTTTAAATCTATTTCTTCTTTAAGCGTGATTCTATAGTCCTAGTCTTAGTATTCTAGTAACTAGTCTTTAGCTTTTTTAAAGAACTATTCTCCGAATTCTTCTTAGTATTCTTTTAGTATAATAAATTTAGTTCCATAAAGTGTCGTTATTTTTATTTATATTATTATTTATTATTACTATCCATGGTAGTTGTTCCTGATTCTTATGATTTTTTTTTCTAATTAATAATCTAGTTCTATTATGCTAGCTAATTTCATCCTAAGATAAAATCTTTACTACTTAGATTTATAATTTTAATATAACAGTTAATTTTATAACCTGCTGCCTAAATAGTTATATTCTATATTTTAAGATTAACTAGACTTTTTCTAAATACTACTAGACTATTATCTATGCGTTTTACTTATATAAGTTTATCTAAAACTTTAGTTAGTATCTAGTATCTCTATATTTACTTATTTAATATTAGTGTTTTACTAGCCCTACTGTTTATAAGCGCTAGTGTCTAGTTACTATTAATATATATATCTATATATAACTTATTCTCGTGTTTTCTTTAGTTTAGTTGTGTATATATAAGTATTATATTCCTTTTAATCTTTAGTTAGTTTTCTAATAGCTTAATTATAGTCTACTAGTTTTCTAGTTTTTTATCTGCGTCTAACTTCTAAATAGTAGTTATTTCTTTAGTATTTCTTTTTTAGGTCTGTAGATTAAGTATTTCTAGAGTTAACATACTTCCTTATTAAGTATTTTATATATATTTTTAGTTTATTTTTTATAATTCTTATATTTCCATCTTAAGAAGCACTTCTGATATATGAGTTTTTTATATAATTTTATAGCTAGCTATTTTTCTTAATAGTGTTTAGCCTAGTATAATTAATATTCTAGCTAATATTTATTCTAGATTAGCTATTTATATTTACTTGAGCTTAAGTTCTATAACTTATCTTCTAAATTTATATAAACTAGTTCTTATTATAAGTTAAGTTCTTTTTTGTTTACTAATTATTATAATATTTTCTTTATCTTTAGTCCTTTAACACGTATGGTGTGTTTATTTTATTTATAGTCTATTTCTATATAGTCTAATACTACACATATCTAATATTTTTTATTATTATTTTGTTTGTAGTATTATTGTCTTATATTTATAAAATTAGTAAAAAGACTATTTTCTTTTTTTTATTCTAGTTTTATCCTAGTTTTAGGCATCCGACAGGGTGGTAGTATGTTATATAAATTATAACTAATATAAATACTTATTAATAGATTTTATTTATTTATATAGCTAATTTTTATTTAGTTAATTTTCTATATTATTTATTCCCTACTAATTATAGTACTTATTAGTATTTATATATTCTATCTTTTAGGATAATCTTCTAGTATTTAGTAATATAATATTCCCTTTTATAAAACTCTAATCTATATATTTAATAGTATTTCTAGTGTACTTACTATATAATTATTATAGATATAAATTTCTTTCTATTTTCTATTTTTTAATTTTTTTGTTATCTAAATTTCAGATTTTCCTTTTTAAAGGGTCCTTCCTTTTTTTCTATAATTTTATAAAATCTTTATATATTCTTATAGCTTTTAGTGTTATGTTGTTGTATTATTATTTTTTATATTATAAAAATTATATTACTAGTAGGTTCTGCTAGATAATCCTTTACTTACTAATATAATATTTTATATTCTATTCTAAGGTATGTATAACTCCTATATATTTATTATTACTTTTTTTTTATTCTTTATATAATAATTTTCTTAGTGATTTAGTCTTATACCTGTTTTACTTAAACTATAGCTATTTTAATCTCTTTTAGTGTCTTAGTTTATATATAAGCTTTTTTAACATCTACATATTATTATTTATAGTCTTTAATAAAATATTTCTATTTTCTATACTCTAAACAAGCTTTTTATGTATAGTGTTCTATTTATTTCTTAGCTTATCTTCTCTATTTATTAATAAATACCTTATTATAGTTAATATCTATTTTATTATATATTTAGGTATTCTTTTTATTTTTTTTAGGTATATAAATTATAGGTCTTCTGCATATTTTCTTTTTTTATTCTTATTAATACTAATAATTATTAATAGTTACTACTTATTTAATGATTTTAAGTAAAATACTTAATTATTTATCTCTAGAGATTTTATTTTTAATCCTGTTTTTTAGTTCTTTATAGTATATTATAACTAGTAGTTAGTTTATTTAGTTAAGTTATAATTAGATTTATTTAAACTCCGCTATATAATTAGCTGTTAATATCTATTATTTAAGCTATTAAAGCTTTTAAATTACCTCTATTTCTTTATTAATTTCTCTAAAGACTATAATTATTTTCTTTTTAAAGCTTTTATAATTCTTAAAGGCTTATTATATGTTATTATTATAATCTATAAGTTTAATTACGCCTAAGTTAGAGTTTTTGTTTACTAGATAATTTCTAGTAAATAATTTAAACTATCTTATAGTTCTCTCTATTATATTCATATTAGCTACTAAAATTTAATTTTAGTTAGTTATAAATAAGGCTTAATTAAACTAATAGTAAAGGTTTATAGTTATTATAAAAATCTTAAGTTTATTTCTATTACTATTAAATTTTGCAGGAAGTTGTATTTTTGCTGTCCTTTTTTTTATAACTTTTTTTACTATTATTTATTATTATAAATTAACTAGAGCGTCGCGTAATTTTATGATAGCTATTTTTTATTTTTAAATAATTTACTATACACTCTTCTATCCTCCTAATATACTTTTAATTATAAATAAAAATTTTATTATAACTTCTTCTTCACTACTACTTTCTTCTAATAAATAAAATTCTTATTTATCTTTATAGTAAGTTATTATAGACCTTATTTAGATAATATAATATTAGAGTTTATCTAATAGCTTTTTTTTATTTTCTTAAGATAGTATTTATAATATTATAGGTTATTAACTTACTTATATACATTAAACTAGTAACTAGTTATCTAATTAATTATATAATATTAATTAGTTCTCTTACTTCCAGATCGGATAGCTTGTTAAACTTAGTAGAGATTAGTTAAACTTAGTTAAAATAAAAAGAAGTAAATATAGTAAGTTAAAATTTAACAGAATAGTATTAAACTATTTTACTTAAGATATAAATCTTAATTTTTAGAGTAACTATAAAGAATTATAAATATTTTTAAGTTGTTTTATGTTTTATATTTATAGAAAACTCCTTACACGTATATTGTATACTAATTAGAAGTATATTAGATACTGCTAGAGAAAATAAGAAAAAATAAAAACTTATCTCTTTTATTAGTATTTATTATGCTTATATTTTGCTATAGCTAGTTACCTAATCTATTTATTTAATCTAGGTATTATTTCTTATAGAACTTAAACTTACTTTAAAGTAATTCTATCTGTAAGTTCTGTTTTCTCTAGTTTACTTTTACTTTTAGTATTATTTATATATTTCTTTATACTATACCTTCTATAGTGATGTCTTGCTATCTATAGTTATTTTATTATTACAGTCCGTAATAAATAACCTAATATAGTAATTTATAAATAATTTTTAAAATATAACTACTATAGAAAAATTCTATCTCTCGAATCTAAAATAATCTATTATTTAAGATTTAACATAAACACTTATTATAAAAGCTTGAATTTAAAAAAAGAGTATTATTATAGTAACTATTTATAATATTTTATAAAAGCCTTTTAAGAAAGCTTTTTTTATAAGTTTTTTTATTATATTATATATTTATATATTAGTTTTATGCTAGCATATAAGCCCTTATCTAAATACTTTATTTATAATCTATTTTATTTATTTCTTTTTTTTACGTAACGTTTTAATTTATTACTTGGTACTATATATAGTAATTAATTAATTTTTTTTTAAGTTCTTAACTTTTTGTATATAGTAATTTTATAATAATATAATTTAAGTTACTTTACTACAATATAAAGTAGGTATTATAAGTAGTAATAAATAAAAAGCTATTACTAATAGTTATAACTAAAATATAGTAAATAGCTTAAAAAAATTACTAGCTATTAGCTAAAAAGTATACTAAAAAGTAAAATACTAAATAAAAAATAAAATAGTTACTTTAAAAAGTAAAACGCAAAATAAAGTTATTAGCTAATATTATTAAAAAACTTAATATAGTTAATAGTAAAAAAAATACATAATATTTTACTTATAAAATTATAAGTATAATATAAGTAATTAAACCTAATAAAAATTAAGTAGTTATATTAAACTTAAACAAAATCTAAATTATAAGTAAAAAAATTTTTATATAAAAAAGTGCTTTTTATAGTTTTAAATAGTTAATTTTTTATACTTATTTTCTTATTATTACTAAAAATTTTAGAAATAATTTATATAATAAATTAATTAAACTATTACTTAATATATTTTTATATTATTAAAACAACTTGTGTTAGTAAACTTTTATATAATAACTATAACTACTAAAATATTTAATATAGTTTAGTTAATATACTATTTACTTTAAAGTAATTAATAATTTTTTTTATAATATATAGTTAAGTTTATATAACCTTATTACATAAAATATAGGTAAGTAAAAGTTTTTTTATACGAACTTATAATATTATAAGTACTTATAAGTTATATAACTTGTATAAGTAATAATAAGTTTAAATAATATAGTTTTAATATTAGCTTTATTTATAACTTAAATTATATAGTAATAATAAGTATAAATTGTAAAGCTTTATTAAATAATTTAAAAGTTAAAAAATAAAAACAATTTTTAAATATATATATTAAGTACTAAAGTAAAACTACTTAAAACATTTAATAATACTAAAAAAAATTTTAAAAAATTTCTTATAAAAATAGAAATGCATATTTAGTTTAATAAAAACATTTCTTTAAAAAATTAAAATAGACTTTTAGTAGCTAGTATAAATATAAAAAGTAAAGCTATAAATTAGTTTAAGCTCTTAGCTAAAAATTATGTAAAAAAAAATAATAAATTAAAAATAATAAATAAAGTTAAAATAGTTTTTAAAAGTTACATAAACTTTAAAAAATAAATTACTATAGTTTTTAGTAAAGTTAATAAAAAATAGTTAAAAAAACAAAAAATTTAAAATTTAAAATAAAGTAAATTAGTATTTATTTACATAGTTAAGTTCCAATAACTATAGTTAAAAATTAATTAAAATAAAGTACTATTAATAGTAGTTTATTATACTAAACTTAAAAAATAAGTTAAAAAGTTATATAAATTTATAAAAACTATAGTTAAAATTAACAATTAGTAGTATAAAGAAACTAATTATTATTAATAAAAAAAACTTTAATATAATAAAATTAAGTATATAACTTTATAAATTTTAATGTTAATAAAGTTTAAGTAAAAAAGAAAACTTAAATTTAAAAAGCTAAAAAAAAATAGCCTATAACTTAAGAATACGAACGGTAACTTAAAAAAAAGCATGTTTAGAATATAAAAATACTAGATACTTTATAAAAAATTCCTTTAATAAAAAAAATTATAATAATTAAATAAAAACTAAAATTACTTAATAGTAAAACTATTAGCATAAAAATTTAAAATCAATAAATATTAAATTTATAAAAATAATAGTTACTATAAAAAAACTATAATATATATTATTAAAAAGTTAAAAGTATACTAACTAATAAAAGTATTAAAAAAACTTTATAAATAGTTATAAGAAAATAGTATAAAGTAGTAAGTACTAAAGTAAAAAACCTATTTATTTATAAAATAAAGTAAGAAAAAAATTATTTAGTAAAGTAAAATAAAACTTTAAACTTTTAGTATATAAAGCTTTTAAAGTTATAATAATAACCATTTAGTAAAAATTAAATAAAAATATGTACTAAATTTATAAAGTAAATAATTATACAAAAATAAACTATAAATTAAAACATTAAAAAATAGTGTTAAAAAATTTAATAAAAGTAAAATATAACTAAAAAAGTAGTAATACTATAATATAACAGTTTTATAAAAAAAATAGCTAAATTTTTAATAAAAATTTAGTAAAAAATACTATACTAGACAATAAAAAAACATTATATTCTAGTTTAGTAAAAATAATAAGAACTATTATATAATAGTAAAAAAAAATATAATAAAATATAATTACTTTTACTTATTATATATATTAAAAATTAAAAAGTATTTAATAAAGTAAAACCTTTTAAATATTAAATTTATAAGTTAACAAATTACTTTAAAAAAGTTTATAAATAGAGAATTTATTTAATTTAAATAAAAAGTTCTAAAAAAAAGAAAGTAAGTAAAAAAGTAGTTAAAAAAATAAGAACCTACTAACTCTAATTTTAATAAAAAAATGCAAACTTTTAATAATTAAAAAAACTATTAAAATTCTTAGTATTAGAAACTATACTAAATAATATATATACTAGACTATAAATACTGTAAAAGTAAAAAATAAGTAATAAAATAAAATAAAAAGAATTTAGTTTATTAAAGCATATTTTACAAAAAATGCTTTTTAAAATAAAATTATTTAATACATAAAAAAGAAGTAGAAAAAAGTATTAATAAAACTTTATACTAGATACTACTTTAATTAATATTCTATATATAAAAGAAATAAACAACTTTATATAAAATAAACATAAAAATAAAAATGTTAAATAAGTAAAATTTTATTAAAAAACTAGCAAACTACTAGTAAGCTTAAGTTAATAATATAACTATTAAAACTCTTAAATTATAATAAGTATAGTAAAAACTATGTTTTTATTTTAATATAAAAATAAATAGAAAACTTTTAAACGTACTAGTAAATAATAAAGTAAATAAAAGGTTTATTTTAAATTAATAAATTAAGTAAAACAAAGTATATTTAGAAAAAATAAGATAAGTAAATAACAAAATAATAATTTTTAGAAAGAATTTAATTAACTTAAAAACTATAGTAGTAAAGCTAAAAATAATAGAATATAAAAATAAACGTTATATTAATATTTTAAATATAAAAAACTTAATATAATTTTAAAATAAAATTAGCTTTTATTATACAATTTAATAATAAATTAATAGTAAAAAATAATTTACTAGTATAATTTAGTAAAAAAGGTAATATAAATAAAAAAACTAAAAGTATTAAAATAATATTTTAAAATTAAAAAAATCTTATATAAAGTAATATAACAACTATAATAAAAATAACTATAAAATATTAAAGTAATATAAATTTAAAAATAAAAGGTTAAGAACATTACTAAAATTTAAATACTTATAAAATATAGTAAGTTTATAAACTTATTTAACGAAAATAAAGAAAGTATATTATTAAAGTATTAACTTTAGAACTATAAAATATTACTTGAAAATAAAATTAAACTAAAACCTAAACCTATTTATTTCTTATTATAAAAATAATAAAAGAAACTAAAAAAGTATATTAAAATAAATTTTTAAAAAAGTACATATAACTAAGTAAAAGCTTAATAGCTTTACTAATATTATTTATACTTAAAAAAAAATAAAAAACTATAATTATATGTAGATTTTAAATAATTAAATAATATAATAAAAAAATTATTACTTATTACTACTAATTAGAAACTTATAAATAGACTTTAAAAAATAAGCTAATTTAGTTTATTTAATATTTAAAAAGAATATGATTATATTTAAGTTAAAAAAAGCTATAAATAGCTAATAATATTTAAAATAAAATATAAACTATTTAAATACTATATTATACTATTTAAATTAATAAACATACTAACAACTTTTTTAAAAATTATTAATTATATATTACATAAATACTTAAATATATTTATAATTATATACTTTAATAATATGCTAGTATATAAAAAAAAAATACTTAAACAGTATAAAGAATATATTAAAAAAGTCTTAAAAAAGCTCTAAGAATATGATCTCTTAATTTAGTTAGAAAAATACAGGTTTTATATTATAGAAATAAGATTTCTAGACTACATTATATTTCGAACAAGAATTTTAATAAATTTAGAAAAGTTAATAGAAATTAGAAACTAGTTACTTATAATAGTTAAAAACATATAACTTTTTCTTAATTTTATAAAGTTTTACTAAAGGTTTATTAAAAAATACTTAAAAACTATAATACTATTAACTAAAGTAATAAAAAAAATACTAGATTTTAATAAAAATAAAAATAGTAGTAAGTATTTAATAAACTTAAAAAAAAGTTTACTTAAATACTAATGTTAAAAATATTTATAATTCTTAAGATAAATGCATTTAATTATACTATTAAAGTAATTTATAATTAAAAACATAAAAATAAACGTTTTTACTTTATAAATTATTTATTAAAAAAACTTATAAAAGCTAAATTAAATTATAATATACATAATAAAAAGTTACTAGTAATTATAATAGTATTTAAGAAATTATAAATTTATTTTAAAAAAGCTAAATATTAAGTAGTAGGTTTTATAAACTATAAAAATTTAATAAGCTTTATAATAATAAAAAAGCTTAATAGAAATTAAATATATTAAATAAAAACTTTAGCTATTTATATCTTTAAAATATTTTATTAAAAAAATTAAAAAATGCAGTAATTAATACTTTTAGTTAATACTTAAATTACATAAAATAATATAAACTAATACTTAATATAGTATTATTATTAAAACTAAATAAGTTGCTAACATATAATTATTTAAAAATAGTAATAATTATGAAAATTAAAAACTATTAAATAAATTAAATTATATAACATTTTAAGTAAAAGCAAAAAAAATAAATAATAACTTACTTTAAAAATAGGTTAAATATATAAATAAACTTATATATATACTAGTGTTTTTGTATATAAAACTAATTTAAAAGAATTATAAAGCTATTATATATAAATACTAAAAGATAAAAAAGCCTATAAAGTAGATTTTTAGAAACAACTATATTGAAAAACTAAAACAAAAAGTTAGAAACATAGTTAAAAATTACCTAAAAACCAAAAAATTAAACTAATATAATGTAAGTTGTGATGACGGGCTCAGTCTTCACGCGTTGTTATATGGATACAGGTTAATAGAATAAGTTAGCTCTATTTTAGCTACACTAAGATAAGGAGAGAAGAGGTACAAAGGGGGCTCGCCTCTAAATAGGACGGTGTATGGCCTAAGCGTGAGCTAGCCATGCTCCGAGCTCTGCGCTAGGTCATAGCTAGCATAGCTAGTCGCGATATCATGTAGCCTACAGTGAGCAGAGCAAGCAGCACCGTTACATTACCCCCCCTCTAAGGGAGGCTCGTCCCCGAGTCTCTAGGTTATAGTCTTCTTCTTGCTAGTCTCTGTACCACTCTTGTCTTTAAAGCTGCCTTATTGTTCTCCTCTATTACGTCCAGGCCCTCCTCTGCTTCGTACGCTTTCAACCAGGCGTCTAGTCGTGCCGGTGGTCCTGCTTTCTCTGGATAGGCCTCATGGTAGTCTCTTATCTTGTATGGGGCGTTTATAAAGCCTTGGGCGTTGTACCAGGTAGGATCTGGGTCATAAGCTAGCCAGAATGCTTTGTACTGTAGTCGGCTATGGAATAGGCGGCTATCAAGGATTTCCTGTACTAGCCACTCAGGATGCCCGTTGATCTCAATAGGCGGTTCCTTAGGTTTAATTTGGCCAGGCAGTAGGCGAGTAGAAGCCTTCTATAGGTAGTCTATATAGAAGACGTTAAGCATGCGCATGTGTGACGGCAGCTTAAGGCAATAGAAGTGTCCCTTTATGCCTATAATAGGATAGGGTCCGTATATCTGCTGGTTAAGCTTCTGGCTAGGTCAGCTAGTGGTGAAGCCCTTAGGTGTAACGTATACCTTATCTCCTGTAGAGAAGTCTGGCTCGCGGCGCTTCTTATTAGCCTGTTGAGCCTGTCGCTCTTGTGCTTAAGCAATCCCTTATTAAGCTATCTCTATAGCTAGCTTTACCGTATTATGGTAAGCTTTAGCGTAGCTCTGCGCTTCCTTACGTGATATCTATTCGCAGACTATAGTAAATGCCTTCGTACGTTTCTCCCAGTCCCAGTGATAGATTAGCTAGTAGCTAAACTCAATTTGATAGGGTGATAAGCCTATAGTCTTATGCGGTAGAATTGCTTGGGCCTAGTCCATGCAGGGCAGCAGGTCTGACCAGTTATTCTAATAGTGGTTAACGAATAGGCGTAGGCGCTGGTCAATGTACTGGTTCAGGACCTCAGTGTTCCCGTTAGTTTGGGGGTGATACGGCGTTGAGAGCTTTTACTTAATTCCTGTTAGTCAGCATAGCTTATTTATGAATGCTGAGGTGAACTGAGGACCGCGATCAGAGACTATTAACCTAGGCAGACTAAATACTCGCTAGATGTAGTGATAGTACATATCAGCTGCCTGAGCAGCTATAGTGGTCTTGCAGTAAGGCAGTAAGAAGTAACGCTTGCTTAGCTAGTCCATGACAACAAAGGCGCAGTTATATCCTTTCTTATCTAGAGGGAAGGACTTAAAGTCTATAGAGACGTCTCATCATGCTCGCTTAGGGATTGGCAGTGATTTGAGTAAGCCTAGGGTTTTGTCGCGAGGTATGTAGCTCTATCTGTAAGCTTTACACGTAGCTACGTAGTTATCTACATCTTTGCTCATGCAGCCCCAGTAGTAGCGGTCGCGAAGTAGCTTATTTGTCTTTCTCTTACCTAGGTAAGCAGTCACCTGGGTAGCATGAATAGCTTAAATAAGGTGAGTCCTCAAGAAGTATATAGTAGGGACTACCAGCTTGTCGTGGTGCATGAGAAGGCCCTAGCTGAGTTTCTATGCTGGGTAGTTGCCAGAGAGGGCGTGCTCTCGGAATGGCTGTAGGCTCTCATAGCTGCGGTTCGCCTCAATAATGTGATTAATCAGTAAGTGAGGGTCATTTAGGGGCGGTGAGGCCATGAAAGTATTAGTAGTGACTACTTTAATTATATTAGTAGCTAGCATGCCTCTTACTGACAGCGCAGCTAGGTTATCGCTTACGGCCTTAATAAAGCTAACGTTGATTTGCTCTGCTAAGAGGAAGACGCGTGTTCAGGCTGCTTTGTTCTTGTCTTTCTGGGTCTTTAGTTCCTCTTGCTTGCGCAAGAGCGCGTCGGCTACTATGTTAACCGTGCTAGGGCGATAGGTAAGTATTAGGTAATAGTCTGCTACGCTTATTACCTAGCGCATCTAACGGGGAGTAAGCTCTCGCTTTATAGAGAAGTACTCTAGCGCGTGATGGTTAGTTAGGGCACTGAATAACTTAGTGGTCTGCAAGCCTATAAGCTGCAAGTGCTATTCTCGGAGGCCGTAGATTATAGCCAATATTTCTTTGTCGTGTATGTCGTAGTTCATCTGGGGCTTACTTATAGTCTTAGAGTAGAAGGCTACAGGTTACTAGAGGCTATCCTCTTGGAGCTGTGATAGTACCCCTGCGATGACTCTATTACTTACGTCTATCTCCATGCGCGTCTAACGATAGGGCGAGTAGTAAGCTAGGATATTATCTAATAGCATTAGATTCTTAGCTTACTAGAAGGCTGCTAGCTTACGTTCACTAAAGGCGTGCCATGCGCCCTTCTTAAGCAGCTTAGTGAGCAGTCAGATAATGCGTTTATAGTCCCTCAGGAAAGCTCTGTAGAAGTTGCAGAATCTTAGGAAGGATTACAGGCTTTTGACTAACGTAGGTACTGGCCATTCCTGTACAGCAGCGACCTTCTCAGGGTCCTTTTGGATCCCTTCTGTGCTGATGATAAGGCCTAGGAACTTCGTTCTAGTAACGGTGAACTCGCTTTTCTTGATGTCTACCTAGAGGCCAGCGTTCTGGAGACGTCTTAGTACCTAAGCGACATGCTCCTCATGCTGCAGCGGGTCTTCAGAATAGATTAGGATATTATTAAGGTAGGTAGTGTAGAAGTCGTTAAGTAGGCCATGAAGCACCTTGTTAATGTAGCGCTGGAATGTAGCAGGGCCATTACAGAGACCAAATGGTAGCACGCGGTACTTATAGTTCCTATACTGAGTACGGAATATAGTTAGATCCTCTATGTCCTTGTTCAGACGTATATGATAGAAGGCTTGTTGTATGTTAAGCTTGGTGAACACCCTTATACGCGCTAGCCGGGCAAGGGTCTCCTAAATCAGCAGGATCAGATAGGTGTCTTTCTTTGTAATGGCATTAAGCTTATAGTAGTTGACGCAGAAGCGCCACCCTTCTTTAGGCTTCTTGGTAAACAGTACTAGGGAAGCATACGAAGCGTTGCTGTGAGTAATGACCCCTCATCAAAGGTAGTTATCCAGGTAGGTCTTGATAAGCTATAGCTGCTTAAGAGACATGCTATACAGTAGGCTTAACGTCAGCGTGTTTTTGGCTGTTAGTTTAATATCATAGTCGACACCTTCGCGATGCGGGGGCAGCACGTCTGAGTCCTTCTTTAAGAAATGGGCCTGAGTTACGCCGGCGTAGCTAAGGTGGAGTAGCTTCTGCTTAATAAGCTGCTGAAGTTTCTCTTCTCTCGTGAGGTCCTTGTTTGATTAATAGGGCCCTTCTAGCGAAGCCTTCACCAAGGGGTTCTTAGGGTCTTAGGAAGAGGGCTTTAGGTCTGGTGGGCTGAGCTTATCTCTGCAGTCCTAGATAAGCTTATCTACTTTATAAATGCTGGTATGCCCTAGCACAGTTTCCTTCTGCTATGCGTGCATTATAAAGGCAATAGCTCCTATAGTATTAATCTCAAGGCCTGCCTTAGAGAGGTCTTCGCGTGAGACAGGCTGAGGACGGAGGGTTCGCTTACTTGGCTCTAGCTGCTGTCGTAGGTAAAGCTACTCTTCTATCTTTCTAAGGTTCTCTTACTGTACCACATGCTGGGGCGAGCGCTGAGGTGGCTTATAGATGTGCTGTAGAATTACTATATTTATCAGCTCATCACGTCAGTCGGCATTAGCTTAGTGTGAGGGGTTGATTTTAGTTAACAGGCCTCGCGTTAGAATGATGATGTCACGCTTATAGTCGATTAGCTTATTATCTGGCTATTTAAGTGCTCGCTTCTTATAGTTAATTAAAGCACCTACGTCTTCAAAGAGCTTGCGGCTGATTATAAGGTCATGGCGGCCAGTATTACAGAAGACGAAATAGGTTAGCAGGCGGTGGTTGTCTAGTACTAGATCTGCCTAGAAGTACTCGTCTACTTATCTGTTTAGTCTGTTATTGTAGCCAGCTAGGGGGATAGATTCTATCTGGTAAGTCTTTATCTTAAGCCCTTTCTTGATAGCGCGCATGTGCTTTAGGTGTACTAGGATAAAACTACTAGCTCCAGTATTAAAAAGGCCGCTTAGCTTGATAGCTAGTCCGCCAGTAGAGATACAGCAGGATAGGGTAAGAGTAGGTCCGCTGAATAGTAGTTAGTAAGAGTTGAATTAGCTAGTAGCTCTAGGGGGTAACCCTAGGAAGGAGACTTCCCCTAGGGTGAGTCTTCCCCTAATAGTTCCTCTGCAGCAAGCTGAAACTCCTCATCGTCGCTAGTGTCCTGGGGCGTATAGAGCTCTTTATTAGTATCTATAGGCTCAATTACTTTAGCTGTAGCTTGGGTAGATAGTCGGTAGTCTTTTGCAAAGTGGCCAGGTTTCCCGCAATTGTAGTAACTAGCTGGCTTGGGGATGGGTATTGGCAGGATGGCGGTAGTTGCTGCGCGAGTTAGGCGCTCGGCCTCTAGGCAAGACTGCTAAGTTAGCGGCAGCTAAGTCCTCCTAGTTCTTCTGTTAATCTACTCGGTAGCTTTCCTGGCGCTGAGAGCTAGCTCTCTGGTGAAGTCTTAGGCTAGGTCTACGTACTTATTATACTGGTCGCGGTACTGCCGTCGGTAGATGCCCATCTGCGTACGCAGAGCGTCTGGGAGCTTCTCATGAAATTCTTCTACCTATTAGTCTACAGGCAGGCTGTGTTCTTGAGCTAGGCAGAAGAAGTTGCCCTAGAATACAGTAAAGTTAGCAGGGTCTCTGAGGTAAAGCTTCTGGAAATCGCGGTGAGCGTTAAGTCTCTTATGTGAGTCACCATACGTCCTTTCTAGGCGATTTATTATGTACTAGTAGCTGACTAGCTGCTTACTCTTTCTTACTGTACGTATTAGTGTTGAGAGATACTGGTTGGCAGGACCCTCCGTACGCGTACGCATGTAAGAGATGATGTTCTCTTAAGTAGCTTACTTACTAACTCCAGCGAACTAGTCTTAGTTAGCGTGTACCTTATCCTCTAGGACATCTCTCTATTAATCAAAGGTGACGTCCTTGCCGTCCTTAAGCATTGGCGGATCAGGAAATTAGGCTGAGCAGCTGTTACCTTAATAGCTGCCTACAGTAGGCGTAGCTAGTGGAGTGGCTGGTACGTAGGGTAATACTCGAGAAGTTTAGTTACTAAGATCTCCTGTATTAGAACTATCGTCAGGTCCTACAGCTATATAGCCAGCCTAGTTCTGAGGAGTCTGTGGCAGAGCTATAAAGCGTGTCTTCTTTACTGGTGTCAACAATAGCGCTAGGCTGGCCTTTACAGAAAGGAAGGAGTATATATTATGCGTGAGTTTCTTTATTTGTACCTTTAGTATTTTAATCTCGTTCTCTTAATCTGCTACGCGCTTGAGCGTGTTGTTTAATAGCTAATAAAGCTCAGCAAGCTCATCTCTAGCCTTATTAAGCTTAGTTTCAAACGTGTTAAGCACTTTTCCTAGCGTATTAGCATGGTTGCAATGTGTGAGTACTTTGAGATAGCTACGCTCTAGCTCGCTAGCAATTATCGCTTAATTAAGAGTTATTAGAGTAGAAAGCGTAACCTCTATCTCCTGAGGCTCGTAGGTGTCGGTTCCTCAGGTAGTGCTCTTAGTAGTAGCCATAAAGGGTTTCTTATCGTGTCGTGCCTAGATACGGAGCTTCTTAATAGTGTAGTCTTCTCTAATCACGTTATTAGGGTAGTACGTGGCGGCACACCTAAGCGACTTAGGGATAGACGTGTAGTCGTTGCTAGTAGCTGTTACCTTAGAATTAACCTTTATCTCTAGCGTTGAGAGCTTTCCCATGGTCCTAATTTATCCGTCCTTGTATGTGTATAGAGCTTCTGGCCCCTAGTAGGGTGAAGTAATTAGCTGATTCTCTGGCGTAGAGAAGGCGAGCTGGTAGTGCTCACAGAGATCAGTTTCTCTAGTAGGGAGAAGGTAAGCTAGTGGTGCTCGCAGGGGTCAGTTTCTCTAGCAGAGAGAAGATAATAAAGGGGGGGGAGGAGAGAGTTCACTAGAGCTCTTATAGCTCTCTTCCAACCTAATAGGTACGTTGCCTACTGCTGTAGGTCTTCCGGTTACCTGCCGAGTCGCTCTTAAGGCCTGCTGCTGCAGGGCTTATACAGGCTATCACTTAGGGTTTCAATTGCCTACTGCTATAGGGCTTTCCGGTGGAGATCATATAGTTAACAAACTAATAACTCAGCGTAGTCGTGTAATTAATTCTCCAGGTGCGGTCGTTGATGAATTAAACGCTCAGGTTAATCGCGCGGGTTGACCTCAATATTATGTCACCATCATCCGGCTAAGTTAAATTGATCTTAGTGTAATGTGATAACGGGCTCAGTCTTCACGCGTCATTGCATAAATACAGGTTGACAAGATAAGTTAGCTCTATTTCAGCTACACTAAGATGAGGAGAGAAGAGGTATAAAGGGGGCTCGCCCCTAAATAGGGCGGTGCATGGCCTGAGCGTGAGCTAGCTATGCTCTGAGCTCTGCGCTAGGTCATAGCTGGCATAGCTAGTTGTGATATCATGTGGCCTGCAGCGAGCAGAGCAAGCAGCACCGTCACATAAGTTCTATAAATATTTATAACTATTAAAAGTACTAAAATAACTATAGTAGTTAGTTTTAATAAACTTTCTTATAAAATTATATTTATTTAGTAAAGTAAAAAATAATAAAGAGTATAATATAGTAACTAGTAATTATAAATAAATTAATAAAGTATATATACTTTATTTTATAGTTACATAATTATTAGTAAAAACCTAGCTTATAAAGTTTTAAAAAATGTAGTTTTAAAATATAAATTACTTAAAGAGTTTATTACTAATTAAAATAAATTGTTTATATTATATTTTTAAAAAACTTTATTAGCTAAATTAAAATTAAAGAATAAGCTTTTAATTAACTTTTACTTTTAAATAAATAGATAAATAAAGTACACAAATTAAACTCTAAAATAATACTTAAAAATATACATAAATTACTTTTAAAAAATTAAGTTAAGGTATTTCTTTTAGCATAGTTTACTTATAATAATATAAAGTTATTTATAACTAATATATTATTATTTTATACTAATTATAGTTATAAGCTAATAGCTTATTAAAAATTATAGAAATTGAAAGGTAAATTACACAAAGTTTATATAAAAATTAACTAACTTTAAAACTTATATAATAAAATTAGTAAATAAATTACTTTAAAAAACTTATAAACTATAGTAAATATAAATAAGTTTAAAGTTAAAAAACTAACTTTTAAAAAAATAAATAAAGTTTTCCTACTATATAAAAATTAAAAAACTAAAAAGCTAAGTAAAAAACAAAATTATATTTAAATTAAATTATTTAAAATTATTAAAGTTTAAAAACTAGTTAACTATAAGTTATAACTATTAGAAAATATAAGAATTTACTTAGTTTTTTATATATTACTATTTAAACTAGTATTACTAAATATACTACTAGTAATAAATATAAATATTAAGTTATACTAATTAAAGTATAAAGTTAAAAAAAATTTAAAAGCTATAATAATTTAAATGTTAGTAGAAATACCTAATTAAATAAAAAAACCTATAAAATAAAAAAAATTCTAAAAACTTATTAAGAACTTAAAATAATATTCTAAAATAATTAACTAATTTTACTTAAAAAATTTAGTAATATTAAACTTTAGAAAAAAGCTTATACAGTTTTTTAGTTAAAGAAAATATTTAAAGAAAAATTAGTAAAAATAGTAAATAAAAACATTATATATTATAATAGTTTAAATTTTTTTTTTTTTAATTTTATATTTCCTTAATTAAAGTAAGCTTATAAGTAAATAGCTTATACTTATAACTATTAATTAAAATAAGCTACTTATATAATTATTACTAATAAAACTTAGTTTTTAACTAAAAGTTTTAAGTTTACTTTAATTACTTTTATAACTAATACTTTTTAGTAAAAAATTTATTAAATTTCTAAACAAAAACTACTAAATTGTACTTTTAAAAATACTTAATATACTTAAAATAATAGTTAAATAAAAAATTTATAAAGTAATAAAGATTTTTTTTATATAAACTACATAAAGTTAGCATAAAATAATTATAATTTTGAATTATTTTTATAAGGTAATAATTGTAAATAGTTAATAACTTAATTTTAGGTATTATTAAGTATAAAAAAAAAAGGTTCTAAAAGTACTTATAATATTACAAAGAAAATAGATTTTTTTTATACTTAAAACTTAAAGTAGAAAAAACTTTTAAACTAAAAGTTTAAAAAAAAAGTAAGTATTATAAATAGTAATAATTAAAAAGCTGTTACTAATAGTAATAACTAAAATATAGTAAATAGCTTAAAAAATTATTACTAGCTACTAACTAAAAAGTGTGCTAAAAAGTAAAACACTAAGTAAAAAATAAAATAGTTACTTTAAAAAGTAAAACGTAAAGTAAAGTTGTTAACTAATATTATTAAAAAACTTAATATAGCTAATAGTAAAGAAAATATATAATATCTTATATGTAAGATTATAAGTATAATATAAGTAATTAAAACTAATAGAAACTAAATAGCTATATTAAACTTAAGTAGAATTTAAATTATAAGTAAAGAATTTTCTATATAAAGAAGTATTTCTTTTAGTTTTAGATGGTTAATATTTTATACTTATTCTCTTATTATTACAAACGCCTTTGAAAATAAGTTATGTAATAAATTAGTTACATTATTACTTATTACGTTTTTATATTATTAAAATAACTTGTGTTAGTAAACTTTTATATAGTAATTATAACTACTAAAGTATTTAATATAGTTTAGTTAATATACTACTTACTTTAAAGTAACTTATACTTTGTTTTTTATAGTATATAGTTAAGTCTACATAATTTTACTATGTAAGATATAAGTAAGTAAAAGCTTTTTATACTAACCTATAATAGCAAGTTATAAACTATAATTAACTAAATTAGTACTTTTATAAAACCATTTTTATTAAGTATATTTTAAAGTTCTTTTTTTCTTTTATTTATCTCTATATTTCTTGTTCTGTTCTTATTTTTAAATATATTCTTTAGCTTACTATTGCGTGCAACTTTTACTTTTAAAACTATTAGAGTAATAGCTATATAGTATGTATAGTTAAGATAATAGCAAGTAGTAGTAAAAGAGCTAATTTCCTAATTATTATAATATGAGCATATCCAAATCAAATTGCCGTGCTTCCCGTGGTGTATCTAATCTGTCTACAGCTTCTTTACATGCTCTCATGTTATTAAAAGCTGTCTGCTTTCGCTTTTATATGGTTGAGTTAGTAACTAAAGTAGTAAAAGAGCTGCTGGCACTAGAAAAAGTAGTAGAATCAGTCTTTGAAAGTAGAGAACCAGCCGTAGACAATAAATTGTTGTTAATAGCGACGCTAGTAGCGCTAAAAGATATACTGAAACATGGTTGCTAGTTTAGATGGAAGTTTGAAATAGTACAGAATAAAAATAATCTAGGTGGCAAGTATTACTAGATACGGTAAATATTGAACAGTAGTATGTAAAATGACTTACAGGTAGAAGTGTATATCTCTCTTGGTTCTATTATAGACGTGTATGCTATTCTTGCTTGTCAAAAGCAAAGAAGCAGTTACATAAGGAATGGATGCTTCCTGGCCAATCATTCTGCTAAAGGGTAAGGCTGAAAAGTGTCACTCAAAAAGAGTTTAAAGTAGTCATCCTGGTTACATAGCATGGGAACTGTATAGGGATAATTGGTGTTCGTTTAATCTTATCTGAATTTTGGCAGTAAAATACCAAGAATGCCTCAATATTGATTATGATTTAATACATTCAATATTGAGCTATGTTTATATTGAAAGATTCAATATCAATATTGATTATTGAATTAAACGGTATTGATTTATTGATTAGTATTGATTATACTGAATACAGCTCTGATTCTGATGGCAACAAACCACGGGTACTCACCTACATTGCAAAAAGGACGCGTCCTTGGATACGGAACAAACATGACCTATGGCTACAAGAGACATCCTATGGCTAGATGTCAATGGATACACTATTGTCAAAATCTACATTTCTCCTGACCAGGCTGGAGAGGACATAACAGACATATTACTTCGATGTACACCGCCGTACCGAACTGTGGTGGGAGGGGACTGCAATACACGTCAGCCAGAGTGGGAACCATGGAGCACAGCGAGCTTGAGAGGAGAAAATTTGGCAACTTGGGCAGCGGTGAACCAACTTGCCTACATCGGAGAGATAAGGGTCCCCACACATGAGAGCGGTCACGTCCTGGATCTAACTTTTTCTAACTTGCCGTTTGCGTCGGCAAGTATAAACGATCTCCTACACCCAGGAGCAGATCATGCTGCCATAGAAGCAGTAAGAAGACGAGCTAATAAGAGAGGACATTTAGCGCCATAGTGGACGGAGGAATGCATGCTGGTTGCAAAGGATATACCATACAGTACTACGCCAAACCGGTCGCAACAACACTTGTTACGGGTTATCCAATAGGTACGAGAGGGTCCTCAACACAGGAGTCACGATAGCATCAGTCCCAGTATAGGGATAGGTGATTGATTGAAAAGAAAAAAAAGCTAAAGTCTGGAGAGCTCAATTCTCTCGTGCTGACTGCCTTCATAATATCCTCTTTCTTCTCGGTCCTTGGTTAACCTTTCACGGTAAAAAAAAACTTTAGAAACACCATCAAACGGCGATAGAAGCACAACAACGACTTATCAACCAACCGGATAGCCTGAAAATAAGTTACAAGGTCCCTAAATGCCTGGTTATGGCTGAATTACTGCCGGTAAGGCAAAACGCAGGTGGCGGCAGTCAACCTCCCGCCCCACCGGCCGAGTCTTCAACCCCAGACTCTCGAACGCCCTCGCCTAGCAACAACAAACTCCCTAGGCACAGTCCAGAGGCAATCCGCAGTGCGATTAACGACTTTGAATGCTTTCGAGCTGGCAAAATAGCACCCTGGGCTATCGCGGATGCCGTGAGGACTGCTATCCTTATCCTACAGCAAGTCCAGGCTCAAGGTTATGGCAACCAACCCGGCATCGAATGACGACTCGACTCTATCGAGAACTCACTCCAATCGATCCACAGAGACATCGAATCTCGCAAGACTTATGCAGCAGCCACCGCTGCGACGACCACTGTTCGTGCCTCTAGGGCCCCTCAGATTGCCAAAGCGCTGTCACCAAGACACGATAGGGAGATCATTATCAAGGCCGGGTCGCCTGAAGGGCGCACCCACGCTGAGATTTTACGCAAGATAAACTCATCGACAGGCAGAGAAACCGCGGTAGCTGCCAGGAAACTCCTGAGCGGAGACTTCACCATTACCTGCAAGACCGGAGCAGAAAGGCGATCTCTTGAAGCCCACAGCGCCTGGTTAACCGAGGTCTTCAGAGAAGATGCTTCTATACAAAAGAGGAAGATCCTCGTCGTTGCCCATGGTGTAAATAAAGAAGCTATCGAACGAAGCGACACTCAGTTAACCGCCCAGCTCCACGACCAACCAGGCGGACCCCTCGAACACTAGAAGCTAAGCTCCCCCGCAGCGCCAAAGACTCGTCTAAGAAAGTCTCCGCACTGTATGTGGCAGTAGCTACGATTCAACAGGCTGAGCAGCTCTGTCGCGATGGCTTGATCTGGGAGTACGGCTACTACCCGTGCGAACCATGTGTGGAGGGAGCGCAGCTAAAGCAGTGCTACCGCTGCTTTAAATACGGTCACATAGCTCGAATCTGTCGACACAAGCAGAGATGCGGGCTCAGCCCCTCTACGAAGCACAAGGACAAAGAATGCCCGTTTAAAGGAGACTAGACCCGATACTGCCGCCCTGTGTGCCGGGGAGTTCACACGGCGTTGTCCAGAGGCTGCCCAGTCCGTAAAGAGCAAATCCAGATTGCTAAAGCTGGCTACATCTCAAGACCCAGAGGATTTGCAGTACCACTCCAGGAACAAAGGGGAGAAAATAATTGCTCTATTCGCCACGACCCCAGCAGCAGTAACGATGAGTAGACTGTACAGCCGCGCAAACGTCGAGCAACGAGTCGGCGGAGCCTCAGCACCCGCGGAACCCCAGGTGAGAGCGACAACCAATCCGCAAATGACGTGGAGGTGGATGGACCCGAAGCTGGGCGAGAAGGTATAATAGTGCAGCCATGACAGCACTACGTATTCTTCACTGGAACACGCAGAAAAGCAAGACGGCACAGCTATTAGCCGTCGACACCGTGAAAGAAGAATACGATATACTAGCCATACAGGAGCCGTGGAGGAACCCGCACAGAACGACTACGTACTGCCCTAGGTCCTCACCTTACAATCTTTTATACGCTTCGGAAAGAGGGAGGGCTAGCATCTATGTCAACAAAAGATACCCACTTGCATAGTGGTTTTATACGGCCGACCCTGACATTTGCCGTATCACGCTGCAGCTACTGGACGGTCCTGTAATGGTAATTAGCCTATATTCGCCGCCACCTGGATCTATCAGTAGACCAGATCTACCCCTTATCGAAGCCCTCCTTAGCGAACCACCGCCCACCAGGACTGTCATCGTCGGCGACTTCAACATTCACCATCCTGCTTGGGGCCTGCCGAATGTCAGACTACACAAAGCAGCGGATAAGCTTCTCCAGTTAGCAGCAGCATGGAATCTCCAGCTAATCACACCGCCTGGGTCGCCAACATGGACTCGTAAAGGATGTGCAGACTCCACAATCGATCTTGCCTGGGCAACATGCGACCTCCGCGTAGCCTATGATGGATACGCCCCCTTTTCAGGATCCGACCACCTACCACAACTCATACGAATAGCGGGACTGTCCTACGAAGTTAGAGAAAGGCCACGGCTGAACTGGAAGATGGCTGATTTCGACCAAGCAAAGGCAGAAGCAGCATACCTACCGCAACTGGGACTGCTTCAAACGCTAGAAGAAATGGACAGATACACGGAAGCACCAACTTCAGAGCTTACGCGAATCGCTAACCTCGTAGCGCGCCCTCTCCGATCAGGGCGGAGCGGGAGGACCTGGTGGAACGGCAGGACCCGAAAGGCAGCAGAGAGAAGGAAAGGATGGTTCAGCGTACATGGCTCTCGGAACGATCAACAAATGCCTGGCTAATACTAAGAAAAACGTGCCTTGAAAAGAAGAAAGTTATACGAGATGCTAAAACGGCGGCCTGGAGGAACATGCTCCACCAAGCGTCTCATCAACCGGCAAGGGTCTGGAACATCGCCAAATGGGCCAGGACCGAGGGGACAGCACCGCTATTACCACCGCTGTCCCTACGCTCCATACTGCTCGAGGCGAGGCGAAGACACACGAAGAGAAAACGGAGGTCTTCAGGGAAATGTTCTACCCGAGAGTAAAGGCCTAGCTAACTGATTTCCGCACGACAAACAGACTCGCGCCCCCGCTGCACATGGACATGGAGGTCAACCCCTGAGCAAGTCCGGGAGACTCTCAGAAGAACAGGAAAATGGAAGGCCCCTGGACCTGACCAGCTGCCAAACGGGCTCCTTCTTCGACTCCGTAAGCCTCTGTTTCACGCTTTGGCTTCCATGGCCTCGGCATGCTGGAATCTAGGGTACTACCCGAAGGCTTTTCGTAAAGCTGTTGCTATCGTCCTACGCAAACCGGGAAAGAAACCAGAAGAATACAATGAAGCCAGCGGATGGAGACCTATCGCCGTACTGAACGCTATGGGGAAAGACGATCGAGAACCTCTTTGCGCAGCGGCTAGCCAGCTTCGCGGAGGAGAACGGACTGCTACCGGACGAGTAGATGGGTAGCCGGAAAGGCCGCTCCACGGAGACCGCCCTACGGTTGCTCACAGACCTGGTCAGGACGGTCTGGAAATACCGGGCCATCGCGACTCTTCTATCTTTTAGACATCTCTGGCGCCTTCGACGCTGTCGACCAGGAAAGACTACTCGCCGATATGCGCTAACTGCGAGTCCCGATATGGGCCATAAAATGGATACGTAGCTTTCTCTTAGACCGCACGACAACCCTACTGTTCAATAGGCAAGAGTCGGTAGAGATACCAGTCCTAGTAGGTGTCCCATAAGGCTCGCCCTTCCCACCTATTCTGTTCTGCCTGTACACTGCCAGCCTGTACAAAAGCCCTTCGAGCCGTCCCGGGCGTGGCGGCTATAGCCTTTGCCGATGACACAAACCTCCTTTGATTAGGCCTGAACCCAGACTAGACCTGCGGACGGCTAAAAGCAGCCCATGACATCTGCAACCACTGGGCTGTCAGTCACGGCATGACCTTCGTTGTGAGAAAGTGCCACCTTGTGCACTTTTCACGCAAGCGCAAAGGGCCAGAAGACGGATTGACGCTGGAAGGTCATCCGGTCGGCAGTAGGATACAGGGCATCAGAGTGGCATAACTCTATTACCAAAAGCCAAGCGAAGTCACTCAGCAAGATTCAGACCGAATGCCTTCGGAAGGTCACAGGCGCATACAAAGCGACGGCAGCTGCCACACTGGAAACAGAAGCCTACGTATCACCACTCGAGGTCTGGCTGAACAGCAAAGTGGCAGCTTCGCAAGAAAGGTTACAACAGGAAAACATCGCATCCGTCATCCAGAAAATATGCGACGAAGTAGCGAACTGGATCAAAACGAGGCCCACACTTCGATGTTAGCTGAGTGGTCCCGACCTCCCCGACCGCAAGAAGCGGCTCGATAACTGGTTCTCCGGTGACTCCCGACGCAAGGCTGAGGAAAGAGACTGGCCGCAAAGGTGGCATCACAGTCAAGGACGGCGAACATCGGAAATTGCAAACAAGTCGCCAAATAGACGCGTCCTCAAGCTACACAAAGGGCTCCACAAAGCCGAAAGCTGAATCCTCATCTAGGCAAGAACAGGCAAGATAGTGATGAAAGATGAAGTTGATGAAGCTTGCTTGATTATTTAGGCTTGTGTGGGAGACTATATATACAGCCTAGGTCACATGTACTTGGCAGTGATTGCAATTTCCAACAGATAGAGCTACACGACTTCTTATACCACAGAAGAGTTCAAGATTTGACAGTCAATGGTGCGATTGCGGTTGTGGTAAAGAAACGGTTAGGCACATTCTAGTCTTCTGCCCAAAAGAGAGACAGACGGGAACAACTTATTCAGGCCCTGGAAGGGCCTATCGATATGGATAGCATGCTCGATAGCCCAGGAACAGCAGCGGTTATAGCGAGATGGCTCTTGGGCTCTGGCAGGCTAAACATGTTCAACCTCGCAAACCAACTTATTGGCTAGCTAGGAAGCGGGCGGCTGAGCCGGATCCTGGTACGCAGGCCAGACCACGAGGATGAAAGCGGCACGATGCAGCGGAACCTGGTTGTTTATCCGGCCGGACGTCGGCCCAGGACGGTTTTCCCAGGTAAAGACATGTATGTGTCATCCCCGCAGCCATAGGTGGGCCAGTGGGGTCGGTTCGCCTTGCTGCGGTTATCATCGCCATAATCTGCCCCTGCAAGGATCAACAAAAGAGCGGTAAACTACTTCCCATGGATGCCTTGGCCTTTGGTATGGACTTACGTACCTATAGAGACGTGCATGTTGGTTCAGCCAACGGGTTTCCCAATGTCAGTCTTTTTCACTCAGGCTTTGCATGATCACCAAGCACAGTCGTCCGGAGCTACTCTTTCCTATGTCGAAGGCTTTATTCCTTTCCTATACCTTGAAAGAGAGCACGTTTACGGCAACACAAATGTCCTCTCTCAGTCAACCGTCACCTGGCTCCGAGGAGTCAGGAGCCGGAGAATTGTATTTCGCTTACGGTAGCAATATGCACCTTCAACAGATGGCAGCGCGCTGTGGTGATAGCACGCTGTTTGCTAAAGGCATACTCCGAAATTACAGATGGCAGACCAATAGCCGCGGTGGGGGCAACGTGATCGAAGGAAACCAGGAAGACTTCGTGGAGGGCATCGTTTTCACGGTGTCACCCAGCGATGTCCGAGCTTTAAGACGCTACGAGGGAGTCGAGCAGCAGATCTTTGTTGAGAGAAAATTTGATATCGAAGTTGAGCGTGTCCTAGACACGGCACTTGAGGGTCGGAAGCCCGCCGATGTGGCTAAAATTCTGGCACAGTACAACTCCGGGCAAAGCAAAGTTCCGGACAAGTTTTCTCACGACAAGCCAAGCACGAGCAAAGCTGAAGAACCAGGTTCGCTCGTCCCTCACCGGTTCTAGACAACTCGGGCGTATACTAATAATAACAGAGGGTGAAAAGGTATTCCGTAAGGCACTGGTTTATATCAGTTACAAATACCAGTTGCCCGGCGACATTAGAGAGGAATACATAGCCCGTATGCAATTGGCAATGGCAGACGCTCGCATGCTTGGAGTTTCCAAAAATTATCTCGAGACTTCACTGTATCCCCAAGTTTTTGGCAAGCGAACTGGTGCTCGGCCGGATGAAATCCGATCTCTACAGCAAAGACCTGCTCCCAGGACTCCAAGCCTAGATCAAAGCCTGAATTCCGAACAATGACGCGAGCTGCTTCGTAAAGACGTAGCGGGGTCCAAAGAAGAGCGCTACAGAAGTCGCCACCACCAATCACGTTCAAGCAGGTTATCGAAGGAAGACGATGGATTCTCATGGACAAGGCTTCCGAGTGAGTCCGCCACAGGGAGTGGCTCAAAAGCCTCAAGAGCCCACCGTGAATCGGCCACAAGCGGACAACATCGCTGTGAAGCTATTGGCAGCGATGTTGCCGAGGATAACGAAATATTCACATGGTTGACTCGGCTATCCCTCTTTCGAGGCACTTAGTCTATAATGATGGTTATTTTTCCTTTGGGCTTTTGCGCACTCGTGCCTTTCTTTCATATCTTTTCATCTCACTCAGATAATAATCAGATATACTTGATGCTACACGTAGTCTCTTACGGCTTTCCACTTGGCTTGTATATATACTTGGATCATCCAGGTTATGGCCATCTCTAGAACATCGGATCTACGTTTATATGGACGAAGGGAAAAGATGTAGCAGCAACCTCATGAATTGAAAATTATCGATGGCTATCCTACTTAAATAATGAGCGAGATGAGTTGGAATGAGGATTCCTAACCTCCTGACGATTGACAGGGGAGGATGTTGGCGCACATTGGCGCATTGCAAGGCTACCACTGCTCGGATGTCTTGGCATGACTATGCTTGGTTGTTTCATGACTAATTGGTATTGTCACATGCTTGGGAGATGGACATATATTTAGTTCTTACTACCCTCTGAGCACCTTCTTACTCATGCAATCCATTATGTTACTTGCCGTCTTACCTGTTCTCCATCAGAGGATTTGCAATGTCCTGATAATAATTGAATGAAAACACCTACAGAATGAAAACAATTGAGCAATGCTCAGTTACAGCAAGGAATGCTGCTACCCGAGAGTCTAGTACCCGGTTACAGTTTATTATAATATTAGATCCATCAGCTGTGCAATTTTGGCCCTGTCAGGCAATTTCGCATTGTCTAGGAAATCTCATGCGAGTGTTGGTTGCTCGGTGTAGTGAGGTGGCCGCAATTGGACTACTCCTCTGCTACAGCAAACTTGACCATTACCTATTGATGAGTCTAATTACGGCGGTTGCGACGGGATTTGGAATGATTGGCCTATCTCTATTGGGCCCATTGTCCCCGTGTTACTTGGTAATATTGGTGGAGGTGAGACCATTTTAAGCTTAATAATTGGTAGAGGTGCCGACACATAACGTAGTTAATTACCGAACCGTGAGCGCATTTCTTACAGTAGCTTGTATAGACTCCTAAATATGTTGTAATAGCTCAACGCTCTAATCAACTATAAAACTCTTTCTTTAGGTAATATATTTAACCTTAATATTATGCTTATTAATTTTTTTAGCGTTATTAGCTTATAATTCTTTAATTTACTTATTTAAAATAGAAACTCTCTATAAAGCTGTTTTAGCTATTTTAACTAATTTAACTATTTTCTTAATTATAGGTAAAGTAAATTGCTGCTTAAGTTAATACTATTATAGTTTAATTACTATTTACTACTTTTCTACTTATTATACTATTTTAGAGTGTATAATACTAAATTAAAAAAAAAAAAAAAAAGCTAGTAAAAGTATTAAAAAGTTAAATTTACTTAATTTAATAAAAAACTTTATTTAAACTAAATACAAAAATGTCTATAACTTTAAAAGTACTTTTAATATTATTATTATTAAAAACTATTAGTTAAAGTTTTACATAAATATAAAAAATATTTATTATATTTAAACGCAATTTAAATTATTATAAATTAAGTTCTAAATACTATTAATAAAGATTTTTTTTTATAAAACTAAATACTTTAATATTTAAAGTTAAAAAAAAATTCAAAAAATAGTTAAATAGTTATAATGAAATAATATTATGCTTTTAATATAGTATTTAAAAGTTTAGCATAATAACTATTATATTTATTTATAATAAGTAACTATTTATTATACTAACTTTTACTTATATAGAATATATAAAAGTATTAGAGAGTAGTAGAGTATAGATAAAATTAATAACTATAATAATAGTATATAGTATAAAGTAGATTATAAAACTTAGTTTACAAAGCTACATATAGAAGCTATAAACAGAATATATATAAAATTCTAAAAATAAGAGAACCTGCATAGTTTGTATAAAAACTTTATATAATACTTAATTTAAATAAATTTAGAAATAATAGTTTCTATGAAACTATATTATAATATTACTTTTTTTCTTATAACTATAGTCTTTATAGTTACTTTAGAAGTTAGGCTTTTTAGAATACTACTAGTAAAATACTTAAATTATATTTATAATATTCTTTATTTAATAAGTAGAGGTTTTAGTTAGCTTGTTATATTTAATTTATTTAACTATATACTTTAGTTATAAAGTGCTCTTATGGCTATAATAGTTCTAATAAAAGTTAATAATTTTTTTTAATAAACTACTCTTACTTACTATTAATTTTTATTAGCAAGAAAAATAGTATTTATTAGTAGAATAATAAGTTAATTATAGTAGAACAGAATAAGCTAATATAGAACACATTATAAAAATAAAACTTATTTAATAATTTAAGATAATAAGTATATAGTAATATAGCCTTTATAACTTCAAATAAACCTAGATTCTTTTAATTTAGTTTCTTTATAAAATATAAAGTCTTAATATTCTAAGCGTTTAGCTATATAGAATCTCTTATATAAAATAAATAAACAAAACAATAGTATATGTTTATTTAGTTTTTATAATAAGTTTATATAGTTAACAGTTTAGTATGTAAGTAGTTTGTAATTTCTTATATTTTAATTATAAGCTTTTTAAAGTCTTAGTCTTATATAAAGTAATTAATAGCTAATAATTTAAATTTACTCTCAAGTAAAAGCTATAGTTTATAAAAAATAAAAAAATAATAGTATTTTTTAAGTAAATAGAGTTTAAAATAAACTTAGCTAGTGGTAGTTATTTAGACTAGTTATTTTATAAATAGCTAATATATAACTATAAATACTATTTAAGAACTATATTAGTTTATTTTAACTAGCTATTAATTTTAAGATAATATATAGTTAATAGTAGAATTATAATCTTTAGCTAGTAGTTTAGGTACTTTTAGAATTTAGAGATAAACTAGAGTCTATAGTTAGAAAGAATAGTACTTAGTAAGTTATAAAACTTTTATATATACATTAAAAACAAATAAGTAGTGTTTTTAGTATTATAGTATATTTAATAGAAAATTAGATACTTTATTTTTATTAAATAATAAATTATAGTTATTATAGTATTATAATAGATACTTAATAGTAGATAAATAATAAAGTCTATAAATATATTTTTCCAGGCATAGTTTAAAATAGGTAGTAGTTTTAGAACTTTTTAATAAGCTTCTCTTAATAGAATAATATAATAATAAATATAATAATTATAAAACTAGTAAGTAATAAAGTTATATATATAAAGTTAGTACTTATAAAATAGTAGTTTATATATCTTATTATAGTCTATATAGCTAGTAATAAAGCTTTTATAGTAGAAATAAAGTAGTTTAGCTTTTAGCTTATTTATATTAAATATATAGAGATTTTCTTTATACTATAAATATCTATTTATTTTAGCATACTTAGTTAGTATTAGGTATTCATTCTTATAGTTTCTATTTTATAAGTTAGTTAGTATAGAGTTAATTATAGAATTAGTATAATAACCTTTTTAGAACAGAATCTAAATTTTTAGTAGTAGTAAGTTTTTAATTTATTTAAATTCTAAAATAATAATAAGTCTAGTAATAGTAATAGTAAAAGTAAAAGTAAAAATAGATTTAATAAATAATAATAGTTTAGTAGCACGTTAGTAGAGCTGGTTATAGATTATTATAATAATTCTATAAATAAAAGTTTCTAACAGATTAGAAAAGTAGACTAATTTTTTCTTATAGTTAGTTATAGTAGATAAGGTAGTAGCTAAAAGTAATTCTAAGTTTTCTTATTTTAAAATAATTTAGCTTTAGTAGCTGAGCCTTTTATTTTATTTTTTTATAATAATTTAGCTAATTTTCTAATTAAAAAGTCTAGCTTTACGTCTTACATTCTAAGACGGTATATAATCTTAAAGTTAAAGTAAAATAAAAATTTAAGCTAATAAACTTAGTAATAGTTTAGTAACTTTATTATTATAAAGTATTTTAAATTATAATAGTTTATAATTACTATAATTAGTAAGGTATATTTCTTAAGTTCTAGCTACTATTTTTTAAAATAGTAAATAATTACTAGTAGTTTCTTATTATAGATTTTATTATTACACTCCATTATTAAGTACTTTTTTAAAAAGAATGTAACAGGCTATAAAATATTATTATCTTTATATTATAATAGTATTTCTATAAAGATATAGTTAGAAGTGTTTATTTTAATAATAACTTTTTTTTTCTAGTTAAATAGTACTAAAATAGGTGCTATAGTAAATACTATTTTTAATTTTTAAAAAGCTTTTTTATAGCTATTATCTTAGTTAAATAGTATATTTTTTCGTGTTAGGCAGATTAGCAAAGTAGTAATATAAAAGAATCTTTATATAAAGTAGTAATAGAAATTTATAAAGCTAATAAATACTTATATATTTATAATATAAGTTAGTATTATTTAATTAGCTACTATTTTAATTTTTTTTAAGTTTATATAGATACTATTACAGCTTATAATTAGACCTAGAAATTAGGTTTTAGTTATAAAAAACTTATACTTTTCTACTTTTACGTGTAGACCTGTTTTTTATAAACTTTTTAATATTAAATAAAAGTATTCTTTATACTTAGCATAAATATAGCTATAAACTAAGATATTATTTATATAGATAGTATAAAAGTAGTCTAGGTATTTCTATAAAATATTATTTATATACTACTAAAAAGTTATAAGAGTACTTATTAACTTAAATAGTATTACTAGTATTTTATATAAACTAAAATAAGTTTCGAATGCTGTAAACTACTTTTAGCTAGTTTTAATACAAAAGTTATTAAAGACTTATAGAATATTAATTTTAAAGAAATATTATATTTCTTTTAAGTTATTTAATAATTCTTTAGTTAGTAGTAGTAGGTAATACTTTTTTACTATAATTTTATTTAGTACATAGTAGTTAACATAAAATTAAAGTTCTTTATCTACTTTTTTTATAAATAGAACTAGAAATATAATTAGAAAGTTATTAAAGTAAATAAATTTCTTTTAAAAGTTCTTATTAAGCCATTTCTAAAGTACTTATAGCTTTATATAGAATATTAAGTATAAATAGCTAAAAGGCAGGGTTTTTCCTTTTATTAGCTAAATATTATAGTTATATAAGTAGTATAGTAATAAGTTTTCAGCTTCTTCTAATAAAAAGAACTAATAGAACTAAAATAGAAATTTTTAAGTATTAGGCAAAAGCTTTTTTTATAAGTTTATACTTTTAGTTATAATAAAAGCTTACTTAATATTCTTTATAAAAAATAGTAAATAAATAGTAGCTATTATAGCAAGCGTATATAGCATAAACTTTTAAGAATATAAAATAAGCATTTAGCTTTTTATAGTCTTTTTAGTTATAATAAAATTTAGAAATTAATTTCCATAAAATAAAAATAACTCTATAGGTTTATACTAAAGTAAATAAAATTTTATAATAGTTATAATAAAATAAGCTATTAAATATAAAAATATTTATAGTCTAGTTAATTTAAAGGTTATAGTACTGTAGCTAGTATACTCTTAGTATAATAAAATATAACCTTAAAATAGTTATAAATAAATAAATAATTTTAGTATAGTTATTAATATTGAACCTTATAGTAATATATAAAGTAATAAATTTACTCTAAAACTTAGTTTTATTTATAATATTAAAATAGAATAGATTTTTTAGCTATTCTAACTAAAAGCTTATAAAAATAGCTTAATTTTAGTTAATAAAGTCTCTTTTAGCTCTACTATTAATAAGGCTATAAATAATAATAGTATAGCTAGTAAACTATATTAAGTATCTAGTAATAGTAAAAGTTAGTTTAATAAGTAGTATAAAAATATAAAATTATAAATTAAGCTCTTCTTTAATTAATATCTTGTAAATAGTAATAGTGGAAATTTTATAAAAATATAGTTTTAAAGCTAGATTATAATTTAACTACAGCTTAAGGTTTTTACTAAGCTATATAATAGAAAATATAATAGAATATAAAAGCAAGTAGAAAGGTAAATAGAAAATAAAGATAGTAAACTAAATAGTATATAAATAAAAATACTTTAGAACTAGCAGGTATTAGAGTAGAAGTAATAGATAATAAAATAACTTTTTAAGTTATAATAGTAGTATTTACAGTGTTTCTTATAGCTCTAGCTTAAAGAATTTAGTTAATAGTAGTAGTTTAAATTTATAGATTTAATAATAAAGATAATATAAATAGCTATTAGTATAAAAATAATATACTTTTAGGTTATAGGCTAGATTTAAGAACTAACTATTAAAATTCTACTAGAAAGACACTAAATTCTTAGTTCTTTTAGTAAAGTTTATAGTACTAAAGCAAAAGTCTGTTCCTGCTATATTACTAAGCAGTTTCCCCACCAAAATCACCCTAACTTTGGAAGCAATTCGAATGTACTGAAAGGCCTATACAAGGCCTATTTTTGATGTACTAGCTTAAGGAGATTAATATTTCGTCTGCTATTCCCTCGCTTTTCTCACTGCCGCCAGCCTTCTTCCCATACTCTTAATAAGCTGTCGGATAAGCCTTTTTGGGAGCTTCTTCCACGCCTCCTTTAAAGCAGCTTGTAAAGTATCCCAGGCCTCTTGAGAAGCCCCCATCTTTTCAAGCTCTGGATGAAGTTTATGAACAAGCTTCTTAAGAGCCCACCAGAGGTGCTCTATGGGATTGAGATCTGGGGAATACGGTGGCCATTCAAGCGTCCAGATCCCGTGACTTTCCAACCAAAATTGAGTGTCTAAAGCATTGTGAATTGGAGTGTTATCTTGTTGAAACACCTGCCTAGGCCTATAATGAGGAAGAAGGCCTTCTTCCAGAGCTTTAATGTAAGATTGGGCTGAGTAGTCCCCCCTTTCTGCTTCTGGATCTCTCTCCATGATAATTAATTCACTTCTTCTAACCCTTCTGTTTGGGGTAAGCCAGATAGCCCCCTACACTATTTGAGAGATCTGTTTAGATTTATCCTTTTCCTGTATCATCTCTTTGTTCTATTTTTCCTACGGGTAATGAAAATACTACTCTGCTTCTTTGCTAGACCCCCTCTGAACAGAGCACTCATTAGAGAACTTGACCCCTCTTCTCTTCTAATTGAAATGGTGATACTCTTGACAGAACTTCAACCTTAAAGCTCTTGCAGCCGCATTAAGCTTTAGTCTCTTCTTACAACAGTGGTTTGTGAGGCCTTTTTTCTTAAGGATTTGATAGATAGTGGCCTTATGAAGGTGGAGAAGGCCTGCTTCCTCCATAAGCTTCCTATATTAAATCTTAGGAGTTTTTTGAGTAAGATGCTAAAGGAAACGTTTCTCATGACGCATAGTAAGCTAAGGACGTTCATTTTAAGGTAAGGATTCAACTATGTTGTGAGACTTCCACCTCTTAAGTGTGTTAGTGATGGTTTTCTCTGAGACACAAAACTCTACTGCTAAGTCCTTCCTTAAAACACTAGCCTCACGTTTTGAAATAATTGCTGCGCGAGCCTCAGGAGATAACTCATCATTACGGCTATAATTACCAGAAATTTCTGTCCCAAAGGACCTCATTTTGGTGGTGTAGTGTGGTGTTGAAGTTTGGTGTTAATTTTGTGTTAAAGGGCAGTGCATGGTCGCGGGAACAGACTTTTGCTTCGTGGCTATAAATAGATTTTATTAAATATTATAAGCTTAATTTAAGTTTTTATAAGCTTACTTTAAAATTTCTAATATTATAAAGTATTTTAGTAAATAATAGATACTATTAATAATATATAAAAAAACTTACTTATATAGCATACTTTTAAGTCATCTATTTACGTAGGCTATACAGGATTTAGTAGTAAGAAAATAGTTTTAATTTATAATTATCTTTATATAAATCTATACTATAAAGTATTAAAGGTTATTTTAGTTACTACTAAACTTATTAGAGTTAGGTAGATATTTAGAAAAGGTATAAATTAAAAAAAAAAAAATAGTTATAAATAATTTAGTTTTAGTTAAAACAGTAATAGAGATAAAAATAGAAATAGAAGTAAAAATAGTAAAAATAATAAAAATAATAAGTATTAGGCTTTTAGACTATAGCTATACGCGTAAATTTATAATATATTTTTAAACTTTTTATAACTTTTTTTTCTAGTAGTTATAAACTTCTTTAAGTATTATAACTTACTTATAAAAGTCTATTATTTTTATTATAGTAGTAATAAGTTACTATAGTTAGCTTTTATAAATACTATAGAGAACTATAATATAATTTAGCTAATAATATTAAAAAGCAATAAAATATAGACAAAGTTAGTAACTATAATAATAGTATATAATATAAAATAAATTATAAAATATAGCTTATAAAGCTACATACAAAAGCTATAAACAAAATATATATAAAATTCTAAAAATAAGAAGACTTATATGGTTTGTGTAAAAGCTTTATATAATATTTAATTTAAATAAGCTTAAAAATAACAGTCCTCACAAAATTATACTATAATAAAAAGTATTCTAATAGTTTAAAGTTTTTTTATATTTAATAAATTAATTTTTAAAAAAAGTTTAATACTATAAAATAAGTATTTATTTACTTATATTTATTTAAGCTATATATAGTTAACTTTAATATATATTATAACTAAAATAGTATATAAGTTGTTTTAATATTAAAAATAAGTTACATTAAATTATATACTTTAGTAATTATGTATATTATATAAAAATAATATATAAAGTCTAAATTAATTTATTATATAATAAATTTAAGTATTACTTTAAATATTAAAATAATAATAAAAACTTAACTATAAAAAAAGTAGTTTTATATAAAAAAAATTATATTTATATTTTATTTAATTTCTTTTAATTTTATTAAATTACTTAAATTACTTTAAATTACATACTACTTTTAATTTTACCTAATTTCTATTTTTATTAAAATTACTTAAATTAATTTACGTAATTTTATTTAAAATTCTTTAATTATTTATATAAATACTTTTTAGTATATATTAACTATATATTAAGTAAGTATATTTTTATATTTATTAATATATTTAATAATTAATTTTTATTACTCAATTTTTTATGTAAATATTAACTTAAATTTTGTAATTTAAGTTAGTAGTTTATTATATTTATAATGCTTACTTTTTTCTTACAAAAATTTTTTAATTTAAAAAGTAATTTATTTTTATTTTAAACTATTTATTCTATTACAAAACTTTTATTTTTATTTATTTTTTATTTTACGTTAAAATATTAACTAAATATAAATATTATTTTATAAAATTAATTTTAAATTATAATTATTTAATACTAACTTTTTATAATATCTAAAATTTTATAAAATTTATTACTTAAACTTTTTTAAGTTATTATATAAAATATATTACATATAATTATAAATACATTTTTTTAAATTTTTAATAAAAGTTTATTAAATTTTTAATTAAAATATATTGTTTAAAAGCTTGATTAATTTTTTTTAAGCTTTTACTTTTTATCCTAATACTTTTATTTTTAATAATAATTTAACTTTATAAATAAATGTAAAAAAAGTTATATTTTTATAAAATATTTATAATTATAAAAGTAACGAAATTAAGTTTTTTTTAAAAAAGAAACTTATAAAATAATAATTTTATTATTATTTATCTCCAATAAAAAAGCTATATAACTTTTTTTTTAGAAATTAATTTAGTATTATTAATTTTTTTTTACATAGATTTAGTTAATTATTTTAAAATCTTAATTTACAATTTGTATATATATATATATATATATATATATATGTTAGTTTATATTATAGTACTAAAATAAAAGTCTGTTTCTGCTATATTATTAAGCAGTTTTCCTACCAAAATCATCCTAACTTTAGAAGCAATTCGAATGTACTGAAAGGCCTATATAAGGCCTATTTTTAATATACTAGCTTAAGGAGATTAATATTTCGTTTACTATTTTCTTACTTTTCTTACTACTGCTAGCCTTCTTTCTATACTCTTAATAAGCTATTAGATAAGCCTTTTTAGGAGCTTTTTTTATGCTTCTTTTAAAATAGCTTATAAAGTATCCTAAGTCTTTTAAGAAGCCTCTATCTTTTTAAGCTCTAAATAAAGCTTATAAACAAGCTTCTTAAGAGCTTACTAGAGGTACTTTATGGGATTAAGATTTAGAAAATATAGTAGCTATTTAAGCGTCTAGATCCCGTGACTTTCTAACTAAAATTAAGTGTTTAAAGTATTATGAATTAGAGCGTTATCTTATTAAAACACCTGCTTAAGTCTATAATAAAAAAAAAGACCTTTTTTTAAAGCTTTAATATAAGATTAAGCTAAGTAGCTTCCCCTTTCTGTTTCTAAATCTTTTTTTATAATAATTAATTTACTTTTTTTTAACTCTTTTGTTTAGAGTAAGCCAGATAGCCTCTTACACTATTTAAGAGATCTATTTAGCTTTATTTTTTTTTTATATTATCTCTTTATTCTATTTTTTCTATAGATAATGAAAATATTACTTTGTTTTTTTACTAAACTCTCTCTAAATAGAGCACTTATTAGAGAACTTAACCCCTCTTTTCTTCTAATTAAAATAGTAATACTTTTAATAGAACTTTAATTTTAAAGCTTTTATAGCTGTATTAAGCTTTAGTCTCTTCTTATAACAGTAGTTTATAAGGCCTTTTTTCTTAAAGATTTAATAAATAATAGCTTTATAAAAATAGAGAAGGCCTACTTCCTCTATAAGCTTTCTATATTAAATCTTAAAAGTTTTTTAAGTAAGATATTAAAGGAAACGTTTCTTATAACACATAGTAAGCTAAAGACGTCTATTTTAAGGTAAGAATTTAACTATATTATAAGACTTCTATCTCTTAAGTATATTAGTGATAGTTTTCTTTGAGACGTAAAACTCTACTACTAAGTCCTTTCTTAAAATACTAGCCTTATATTTCAAAATAATTACTATATAAGCTTTAGGAGATAACTTATTATTATAGCTATAATTACCAGAAATTTCTGTCCCAAAGGACCTTATTTTAGTGGTATAGTGTGGTATTAAAGTTTAGTATTAATTTTATATTAAGGGGTAGTGCATAGTTACAGGAATAGACTTTTACTTCATAACTATATTTTTTACTTAACTAAATACTTTTATTAATATTTAATTTTTTTAACTTTATACTTTCACTAGTATAGTTTTATATTAATAATAATTATTAATAATATATAAAAAAACCTTTTTTTTTTATGACTTATAGTATTTATAATTTATTAAACAAGAATTTTATTACTATAATTAAAAATAGGCAAATTATTTTTTTACTACTAAGTATACTTTTAAAAACTTAGTTTAAATACTTTATAAAGCTATAATAATACTATTATAATATATAAATTAGTTACTAAACTTTTAAAACTTAGTTTTAAAGCTATAAACTTAATTTATATTATTATAAATAGTACTTTATAACTACATAACTAGTTTAAAAAAAACTAATTAAATTAATATTTTTATTTTTAGTTATAGTACTACATTAGTATATAAAGTATAATAGTAGCTTTATATAGTTTTTTTAATTATATTTTAATTTAGCTAAAAACTATAAAAATATTTAAAAACACTTTTTTACTATTAAAAACTATTTTATTACTTTTATTTTCTAAACCTTAATTTTAAAAATAAGCTATAGCTTTTTTTTTATACTATAATAGCTAATAACACTATTTTTACTATTATTATACTTATTTTTAGAGCTATTTCAACTTATTTATATTATAAAGTTATTATTTTTTAAACTACTACTTTTGTATAAGATTATAAAAAATTTATAAACAAAATTATTTAAGCTATAAACACATAAAAAAATAAGTATAGTAAGTAGAATTTTAATAGGTTATAAAATTTTTAGTAAAGACTTTATACTAACTATAAATACTAAAATAAAATAAAAGTTAAAAAAAACTAAAACTAGCTTTATTAAATTTATATAAAAATAAAACCTATTTATAAAAAATTTATAATTATTATATATAGTTTATAGTTATTTATAATTAACTATTTAAATTAAAAAATAATTATTTAACAACTTTATAACTAAAACTAGTATATTTAAAATTAAGTTAAAATCTTTAAAGTAAAGTAGTTTATAAAAGTAATTTAAAAGTAAAAAACTTTTTTTTTTTAATTATTAACTTTATTAACTTAAAATAAACTAACTTTTTAATAAATAAAACCTTACTTTTTTATAGTAAACTACTTTCTTATAAACTCTACTATAAAAACTATAAAATAACTTAATACTTTAACTACTACAAATATAGCTATGCTACTAGATTTTGTAAAGTAATAAAAAATATATAGTTTTTATAAATAAAAAAATAAAGCATATTATATAAATTATAAAAAGAATTATTTAGTATAAATAGTAGTTTACAACTTATAGTAAAAAAAAAAAGCTAAAAAAACTAAATAAGTATATACAACTAAGTTTTAAAAATTTACTATTAAGATTTATAAACTTATTATACTTACTTATAATTATTTAGTAAACTACTTATAGTAGTTAATAAATAAAACTAAAATAGTAAAAATATAAAAAGTTTTAAAAGTACACTTTTATAAAATAGTAAAAAGTAAAATAAAGTAAAAGTAAACCTACTAATACTATTTATAAAAAAGTATAATTTTAAACAACTTTTAAACTAGTTTATAAAACGTTTAAATAATTAAAATATTATTAAATATGTTTCTACTAACTTTTTATAATAGATATACTAGACATATACACTTAGTATTATAATAAGAAAAGATTCTATACTAATTATAGTTATTATATATTTATAATATAAAGCTTATAATTTGTATACTAACTTACTTATAAAAAAAGTAAAAAATAACTACTATAAAGCTATTTATAGTAAGTTTACTAGTAATATATAAACTACTAAAAGTAGTTAGCTTATAATAAGTATTAAAATTAAAATAAAAACTTTATAAAGTACTCTAAGTAGCATGTTTAAAAATAGTAATAATAAGAATACTTAAGCTAGTTTAAGTAACTTTAATTTTATAAATAAACTATAATATAATATTTAAAGTATTAATGTTTTATAAAATTTAGTTTTGTACTAAATTTTAATTATTTTAACTTTATTTCTATATAAAATACTATACAAAAGTAGTTAATTATATTAAACTATAAAATTATATTAAGCTAAATATAAATTTAATTACTTTTAATTACTATAAAAAATAAACGCGTAAATTAGCTTCTTATTATTAAATATATATTAAAAAACTTAGCCTAGATGCTTTATAGAGTTGTGATGACATTATTATAGTATAGAAACTAGTAACTAGACTTCTAGAAACTAGCTTTAAAGCTATAAACTTAATTTATATTACTATAAATAATATCTAGTAGTTATATAGCTAGTTTATAAGAAGAAATTAATTAAATTAATATTTTTATTTCTAGCTACAGCACTGCTCTAGTTTGTAAGATATAATAATAACTTTATATAACTTTTTTCTAATTACATTTTAATCTAGCTAAAGATTATAAAAGTATTTAAAAATATTTTTCTACTATTAAAAACTATCTCCACGCTCTTATTTTTTAGATTATAACTTTAAAAACAAGCTATAGTTCTCTTTCTTATACTATTATAGTAGCTAATAATACTATTTTAGTTACTATTACATCTATATATAAAGCTATTTTAACTTATTTATATTATAAAGTTATTATTTCCTAAACTGTTGCCTTTATATAAGACTATAAAAAGCCTATAATAAAAATTATTTAAGCTATAAACGTGTAAAAGAAACTAAGTGTAGTAGATAAAGTTTTTATAAATTATAAACTCTTTAACAGAAACTTTACACTAACTATAAATACTAAAATAAAAAAAATAGTTAGAAAAGAATTATAACTAGCTTTATGAGATTTATATAGAGATAAAACTTATTTATAGAAAATTTACAGTCATCACATACAGTCTCTAGCTATTAATAATTAACTATTTAAACTAAAAAATAGCTATCTAAAAACTCTATAGCTAGAACTAATATATCTAAAACTAAAGTAAAATTCTTAAAGTAAAGTGGCCTATAAAAATAATCTAAAAGTAAAAAACTATTTCTTTTCTAATTATTAACTTTACTAGCCTAAAATAAGCTAACTTTTTAATAAATAAAAGCTTACTTTTTTATAGTAAACTACTTTCGTGTAAACTCTATTATAGAGACTATAAAATAACCTAATATTTTAACTACTAAAAATATAGTTATATTGCTAGATTTTATAGAGTAGTAAAGAAATATAGATTCTACACTAACCTAAAATACTTAAACTATAAATATAGTCTTTATAACTAGGTGTTACGGTGCTGCTATAAGTAAAAAATTAAGTACTTAATAAAAAGTATTAATTAATTACTAAGTATAATACCAAATAATAAGTTAAGACATTACGTGAAATAAAGAAGAATATAATAAATTATAAGCTAAAATATTTAGAGCAAGAGCTTATACGCTAGTATAAAACTAAAATATAAATATATAATATAAAAAAAAAGCTTATAAAAAGGCTTTTTTAGAAGGCTCTTATATTATAAATAGTTATTATAATAGTACCCCTTTTTTAGGTCTGAGCTTCTGTAAAAAGTATTTATATTAAATATTAGATCTAAGTTAGTTTAGGTTTTTAAAATAGAATTTTTTTATATCAGCTATATCTTAGAGATTGCTTATAAATTCCTATATTAAATTATTATATTTAGTTTATTTAACTAAATATATATAGCGTTTCCGCCTGTAATTTAGGTATATTTTTTTAATTTATTTAATATAGTATTTAGTTTCCCTATTAACTTTAATAGGTTTAGATGGTAGGTTTTATTAATCTAAAAAATATTCAGATTTAAGCACAACAGGCCGAAGTAATAATACATAAAAGACTAAGTATATATTTAAGGATTTAGAGAGTTTAAGTTAGTACGTGTATAAAAAAATTATCTAAAAGATATAGTATTTCCCTAAGGCCTTTAAGTCTAGCTTTTTAGAAAATTATTTTATTTAAATATTTTATATATTAAGCTAGACTATATCTCTTATCTAATAGTTAGGTGTAGATGATTGTTTTTGGTTTACATATTTTTCTTAAAAAGCTTAAGCTTAAATTATTTCTTTTTAGATTAATTATTAGATATTAGCTATTTTCTCTACTATATAGTTAGCTTTTAAGGCTTATAATGCTTAATAAAAACGTCTTTAAATTCTTATAAAAGATTTAAAACCCATTCAGGGATGTTAACCTATATTAGTCAAAAAATAATAAAACTTTTATAAATTTAGATATAATATTATTAGCTTTAAACTGTGCTAAAAGGAGCCAGTTTACTTAGTTATCTTACTAATAGTTTATATATATATATATAGGACTTATTCTATTATACTATTAGCTCTTTCTATTTAGCTATTAGTTTCTAAGTAATATATAGAAAACAGTCAGGGTTTAATTTATAGTTATTTATAAAGTTTATTATAAAAAGTAAAGATAAATTATGTTTTTTAGTTTAATATAATTATTTCTAGAAGACCGTAGTTTATCTATATGTGCTAATAAAAAAAATAAGTAATATCTATAATAATTATCTTACTATAAAGAATCAGGTATCTGTATTTTATAAGATAATTAATTATAACTATAATATTAATATAGTCTTTAGATTCTAGGAGGTTAGTAATAAAGTCTATAGAAATATCCTTCTATCTTCTTTTCGGAATAGGGAGAGGTTTTAAGAGGCTATAGTATTTTTTATAAAAAGCCTTAGATTTTTAGTAGGTATAGTAATAAGATATATATTAATATATTATTTTAAATATCTAGGGCTAGTAGTATTTGTGTTGCAGGATTTTAAGAGTTTTTCTATAACTAAAGTAGCCACTAGCAGGAGAATCGTGCGTAATTTAAAGAAATTTAATTTTAAATTTATTATTATTTAATATTACTAACTAGTCACGATAGTATAATTGGCTTTTTTAGTTTTTATATTTACTTAAAGAAAGCTTTTTAAAGCGTTAGGTTCTATTCTATATTAGTAATAAAATTTCCTAAATAAACTCATTATTTAGGTATTTATTATTAATAATCTATTAAATTAATCTATCTATCTTAGTTAAGTTTAATTCTAGAGTATTATTAAATAGTTTAGGATGGAAGAGTATTTATTATTAAGCTTTTCAGACTTCTTCTTAAACTAAAGTATTTTATATATAGTGAGTAAAAGTATCTAGTTTTTCACCCTACTTACCTAATTAGTATATAATAGTAAAGTTAAATTAGAATAAATATTTAGCCTAATAAGCTTATTAGTAACTAAGTTACTTTATTATAGTAAAGTACTAAAGATTTTTATAGTTATTTAGTACTTAAATTAGGAACGCAGCACCTTCTAATTCAGGTCTCTATTATTTAAAGCAATATATAATAGCTAGTAGTTTCTTATTATATATATTATAATTATATTTAGTAGAATTTAGTCTCTTAGAAAAGTAAAATATAGGTCTTAGTTTATTTTATTTATCTTTCTAGAAAAGGACTTTAGTAGTTACGTAGTCTAAAAAGTTAGCTTCTATAATAATCAATAACTCAGAATTAAAGTATTAGAGAATTAAGATAGTTATAAATACATATTTTAAGCATTTAAACACCTTTTAATAAGTGTTATTAAATTTAAATTAAATATTCTTCTTCATTAAGGCTATAAGCAGGGACGTAAGATAGAAAAAGTTATTAATAAATTATTAATAGAAGTTAGTAAATCTTAAGAATGCTCTTATATCCTTTACGTTCTTAAAAAATTCCTAGTTAAGAATATTCTTTATTTTATTTAGGTTTATACTAATTCCTCTTGTTAAGATTACATACCTAAGATAAGTAACTTATATTTATTAATATTAAGTTACAGGCCAGCTTTATCTAGGGCTTTTAAGACTTATTTTATATATTATTAGTATTTATATAAAGAATTACTGTAGATTAAAATATTATTAAAATAGGCCGTATAAAATATATTAAGAAATAGTTAAAGGATATTATTTACATAGTATTAGAACATCCTTAGTGCGTTAGCTAGTCTAAATAGTATAATAAAATATTTAAATAAGCTATATTAAGTTTAAAAAATAGTTAACTATTTATCTTTCTTTATTATATAGAGGTAGTTAAAAGCTAAGATAATATTTAGCTTTATAAAATACTTCACCTTACTAAAGCAGAACAGAATTTCTTAGATTAATAAAATTAGATAATAGTTCTTAATAGTAATAGTGTTTAAAGCTTAATAGTCTATATAGAATTAGAAATCTCTATTAAGTTTCTTTATAAAGATAACTGGTGTAACTATGGGAGATAAACTTACTCTAATAAATCCTTTAATAAAATAGTTATTAAAATACTTTCTAAGAACTTTTAGTTTATTTTAGGATATTTTATAAAAAGGTCTAAATCCAGGTTACTTTCCTTCCTTAAGGATAATCTTATAGTTATATAGATAATATTCAAGTAGTTTATCAGCTTTCTTATATAAAAATATTTAAAAAATATTATAATACTTCTTTAGAATCTTAATAGCTAAATTAGTATAAGTTTTTAGAACTAAAGCTTTATTAATATCAGCTATTAAGATAGTAAAGATTTTGTATTTATGTTTTTAGGCTATTTATATAAAGGAGGCTGCCTTAATTAGGTAGATATTTATACTTAGTTTAGAATTCTTATAAAAGCCTTCTAGTAAAGTCTTTACTAAAGAGTTTTTAAGATCTTAAGAAAAAGACTTCCTTATAAGGTCCCTATTTAGTTTAGTGTTAGATTTAAGTGTAAATTTAGATTATAAATAGAAACTCTTTAAAGAATAGTTTATTAAAACATTCTCTAAATAAATATCAGGTTCTTATAATTAATAGTTTATTTTAGTTAACTAGTTATCGCGTTAAGTTTAGATAGTTAGTAATAACTTTAAAAAGCAGGTCTATAAATACTATATATAGATAGTATTAAAATAAAAGCTTTTTAGTAAAAGGTTTATTAGAAAATCCTTTCGGCAGATAGCATTTTCTCTTAAATAAATAAAAAATTAAAATAAGTATAGATAATAGGCCTGGTAATAAGAAGTATTAAAAAATAGCTTTTATAAATTATAGTTAAAGTTAATCTTATATTTTCTTATTTAAGATTAGCTAAAGATTAATTTATGGTTTCCTATAGCTATTATAAAGAGACAGATTTTCTTAATATAATTTATATAATAGAGAGTTATACTAGCAGTATATAAGATATAACCCTCTTTAAGATATTTACTATTAAAACAAGTAGGATATAAGACGTTTAGAAGTAGTAAAAGATAGAGTTTCTAAATACTAACTAAAAATCTACTAATATAACCTATACTAGTTATTCTAGTATTAATTAAAGTAGTAATAGAGTAGAATAAGCTATCTTATTAGATAATACACAGAATATTCACTTAATAGTTCCAAGAATTAGTTACTAGATAAAAAGTCTAAAGGTTAATAGAAATCTAGTATTAGAAATATTCTAAAGAGTAACTTAATACTAGAATAGAGCTTTTAATAGGCTAGCTTAAAAAGTTTAAAAACATTTTTATTTATAAAAACATTTAGATTTAAAGAAAGAACAGAAGCAGGTTACTTATTAGAATTAAAATAGACTTATAAATTAGAGTTCTAGCAGAAAAATAAAGTAGTTTTAGGAAATATAACTATATTTATTATACTTAAAATATTAGCTATTATGCTTCTGGGCTTCTCGTTTAGCTAACTTAACAAAACATAATTAGAGATATTAATTTCTATAATATTAAGATCTTTTTATAATACAGGTTATAGCCTAGCAAGATATAATAAAAAAAGATACTAAAGATTATTATTATTATTATTTCTATTTACCGCCTAATTCGGTCTCTCTAATAGGTCTATATAGACTAATTCCTTTTATAAGAAAAACTTACTAATAAGAAAATTTATTAATATGCTATACTAGAAGGGCGTTGGTGCTCTATTATTATAATATTTTTTTCTTATCTTTTTATTTTTTATATAGTCTATAATTTTAGCTATTATGCTTATGTCTTATAAATGATTTTATTTTATTTTTTTCTTTTTACCCTTTTTTTCTGTCTCCTACTAATTGTCTATGCTCTAGAATAGGCGGAAGTTATTTATTTTCTTAGTATTAATTACTTTTACTACTTAGAACTAAGTAAGTAATTTCGTTTTTATAAACTATCTTACTACTACTTAAATACTATCTCTTTAGCTTAGTATTTTTTCTAGTTATTCTAATAAAAATAATACTATTAGTTTAGTGTTCTCTAGTTTAAGGTAGTAAAAAAAAAAATATAGTATATAGTTTACACTAGCTAGCTACAGTTATACTATAGAAATTTATTTAAAACTTCTATTTTTACTAGCCAGGTGTTAAGGCTAAGGACTTTTGTATATAGTAAAAATAGAGTAATAGCTTCTACCTTTAAGAGTTCTTTATAGAATAGGATTATAGATATTTTCTATAGAATATACTAGATAAATACTATCTATTTTTTTACTACACTTTACTATTAATATTACTATTTTATATTTATTTACTTTAAGATAAGGGTAGCTATGCGCTAGCAGTATTAATAGCTATTAATATAATATACTTATAATTCTTCTATATATCTCTGTCCTTGCTGGTATTAGTGGTTTCTAGAGTTTTCTCTTATAGAATAAGCTAGAACTTCTTTCTTACATTCTTTTACCTAGTTTTAAAGCTTTTCTAGTGGAGTTAGTAGTTATATTACGGTCTACTATTAACTTACTAATAATACCTAGATATTATTTAAAGTACTTATTATCTTTTTTTTTATTAGATCTTAGCTAGTGTCTAGAGTCCTTTAGAGAGCTATAGTATTTATATAAAATATAATTAATAAAACTACTATCTCTCTTTTAATAGCTGCTATTAGTATTCTTTTATATACTTCTATTATTTTATAAAGGCACTAGTTTTAGGTCTTTTAGAGTAGCTAGATAAAATTCTTTACTATTAAATTATTATTATTACGAGTTTCTTATATCTAGGTATTGTAGAGTATTATTAGGTGGATGACTACCGTATATAAAAAATATAAACATATTATAAATAGGCCTTATATTAATATAATAATTTATAATATAGCTTTAAAAACTACTATATTCTTTTCTATTACTTTATAGATATATTCTTTCTATTAAAGTTTTGGGTCTACTTAGACCCTAAGTATGTACATACTTAAGCTTTAGAGAGTAACTTTATAGCTAGTAATTTATATAATTAATACTAAGTCTACGCTATTATAGCGTTTTTTTCTAGTAAAATATATAAGCTAATATTTCTTTAGTGTGAATATAGCTCTATAGTATTTTACCTACGCTATATATTAATTATATATAGTTATTAGGTATTAGTAGTTCTTAGTAGTAGAGTTTCTTTATAAAATAAAGTTTATATTATTAATAAAGCTAAACGCTAGTATATTACTATTTAATCACTAAAACTCCTCTAAAAGCTCTAATATAAAGAAGAGGAATAGAATTAGTAAAAATAAAAATCCTTATAGGATACCTATTTATATTTAAATCTACTTACTTTAATACCTAGAAAATATGATACGTATTTATTAAGTAATTAAAAAGCTTTATATAAAGTAAACTATTTATTCTAGTAGTCTCTTCTTTCTTAAAATATATAGCAGGTGTTTATGAGAGATATTGTTAAAAACTTTAGTTAAATTTAAGCTTAGTATTAAAATAACACAACCTAAGCACACTCTTCACGCTGTTTAAATACTAAAAATAAGTATACTAATTACTAAGAATATTAAGCACTTCTTTCTTATTCTTATTTAGTTTTATAAAAATAGTTTATATTTCTTAGTAGCTGTTATTATTAAGTTTACTACTTATTTTTTAATTACCTTAGCTAGGGTGTTTTCTAGCGTGATTAATTAATAACTTTTTTAAAAAAAAAATTCTTCTTACCTTCTTTACGTAGAGTAATTATAATTAATTTTTTAAAATAAATTAGTATTATTTTACTTTTAAAATACTAATAAACCACCTATGTAAGCTCCTAAGCTATTAATAGAAATATAATTTTTAGAATCTTATTTAGTATATTATTAGGGCCTGGGGCTTTTCTATTTAGAAGTTTTATAATTAGATTACTTATTACCTTCTTAGATATATATAAATTAATGTTAATTTAAGTGTGCTTTAGCTGTGCCTTATTATTAATATCTTTAAAATCTATTTTATCTATATTTAGGAAAAACTTTCTAGCTAAAATCTCTATTTTTATAGCGTTATTTTTAGTGAGGTGGTTACTAATAAAGCTTTTAAAATTAGAAAAATAAAGATTATTCTTTATTATATTAGTACTTTTTTTACTCCACTTTAAGAAAGTCTATAATCTCTTATTATATAGTTTTATAGGGTTTGCTGTAAATTCTTGTATGAATTACTTTTAGTTATTTTTTTTTTTTACTTTTTAGATTTTTTTCTAAAGCTAGTTGGACAGCGCCTTATAGCTCTAGTAGTTATAATTCTTTTTATAATTATAATATTAGTATCTTATTTATTTAATACTTGTAAAAAGCTGGGCTATTTTTAGTAATTATATTTTACACACTTATAAGCTAGGTCTTACGTGTAAATAGTAAAACTTAAGAGTATATATAATTTCTTTCTAAAAGGCTTTTAGAGATTCCGGGGCTGTTATCTACTTAAGAATTTTAATATCTTAGAGGAATTCTTTTATATCTAGTTTTTTAAGCACGTAGCGTTTATTTTTCTCTTGTAAGTAAATAACAGCATTTATTTAAATTCATATTAGTATATAGTCTTTTATTAGAGTCTATCTATCTTCCGTTTTATAGAAACTAACTCTTTTATATATTATATTTAATAGAAATATAAGGTTAATAATACTCTCTTTTTATTCTCTTTTTTAAGTTAGTTTATCTCATAATGTAGTGAGTCAGAGTTAAAGACCTTATGCTTTTATTTTAAGAAATAGGTATTTTATTTATATTTTACTTATAATATAACTTCCTCTCTATATTAGATAGTGTGTGTTAAAGTCTTTAAAGAGTATAACTTCTTTTTTTACTTTTTTAATAGCTTTATCCACCTCTAGCCAGGTCCTAATCTGTTAGTAGTTTTTATATAGGTTATAGATATTAATAATAGTAGTCTCTAACCCCTCTAGGCTAAGCTAAAGTATTATAATAAATAGACTATATTATTTATATTTCTAATACATAGTGTTAATGTTTTAGCTAATTATAAAATATACTTTTATTATAGGGCCTTTTTCATATACTAGAGTATATCTACATAGGTAGTATATTAATTTAGTGTATTTATTATACACTAGTTCTTAAATACTAAAAATTATTATTATATAAGAATATTAGATTAGTATAGTTATTTAATATATTAGAGATTTTAATATTTACTATTACCTAGTAGAGATCGTTATTTAATAATCTTCTTAGCTAAATAATTAAATTAATTTCATTCAGTCTAATATCAGCAGCTAGTTTATAGAATTTAGTAAAGTAAATAATAAAACTTTTTTATTCTTAGTAAAATAAATTAAGCTTACTTAAAATAGTAAGTTTTCTATTTAGGTCTTTATATATAGCTTATAGAAAAGTAATTAATTATTCTATTAAGTATATATTCTTATTTATAAGAGGGTTTATAAATATTACTGGGTCCTTCTCTAGCCTTAAATATATATATAAAAGTTAAGAATGTTTAGTAGAGTATTAGTTAGTATTATCTTTAAGCTTATAATTAAGTTTTCTAATAAAGATATATAGGCCTTTTTGTTTTCCGGTAAACATTAAGGGATTAGGCAGGTAGTTAGATTTCGTTATTATTAATAATATAGTAAATTCTAGTATAATAGTTAATCTCACGTTCCTAACTATAGATTAAAGAACTTAAAAATAGGTACTAGTTATAGTTATAAGTAGGATTAGAATTATAAGACTTAAGCTATTTTTAGATAAACTAGTAACAAGAGCTAGACTTTCTTTAATAGGAGAGATAATAATAATAGAGATTAAGCTAGTAAACACTTACTTTATTTTATTAAACTTAATATAAAAAGCTTTTATACTCTCTTTATATTAGGTTTTTTATTTTATTAAGGTATCTATAAGTAATTTATTACTTACCTTTAGAGTCACAAGTTAAGAAATAAAGTCTCTAAGGATTTTAGTAAAATCCAGATTATCTATTATAAGAAATTAGTAAAGATATAATATAATATCACGGTAGTACTACAAGCAAAGAGTTAAGTACTTAATAAGAAATATTAATTAATTACTAAGTATAGTACCAGATAATAAGTTAAAACGTTACGTAAAAAAAAAGAATATAATAAGTTATAAGCTAAAATATTTAGGGCAAGGGCTTATACGCTAGCGTAAGACTAAAGTATAAATATATAATATTAAAAAAAAACTTATAAAAAGGCTTCTTTAGAAGGCTTTTATATTATAAATAGTTACTATAACACTAAGAGAATAAAGCCTATTACATAAATTATAAAAAAACTACTTAATATAGGTAGTAGGTTATAACTTATAGTAGAAAAAAGCTAAAAAAAACTAAGTAAGCTTATATAAATAAATCTTAAAAATTTACTATTATAGTTTATAGACTTATTATGTTTATTTATAGTTACTTAATAAACTACTTATAACAGCTTACTAAGTAGAATTAAAATAGAAAAAAACTAAAAAGTATTAAAATTACACTTTTTTAGAATAGTAGAAAGTAAAGTAGAGTAGAAGTAAGTTTACTAATACTATTTTTAAAAAGATATAGTTCTAAGTAACCTCTAAATAGGCTTATAAAAAGCCTAAGTAATTAAAATATTATTAAATTCCTCTCTATAAACCTTCTCTAATAAATACGCTACGTATTACTTAATATAATATATAGAAAAGTAAAGATAAAATCATAACTCTATTAGTTTATAATTTTAAAAATTAGTAAGATATTATTGCTATTTAGAAGCTATAGTAGAATAAACGTATATATACTATCTACTACTTTATAAAGTATTTATTTTAGCTAGTATATCTTCCGTCCTTCTATAGTAGGGCCTGTTTTCTTATTAATAACTAACTTCTACTAAATATATAATTAATAAAATACTATAAACTAAATTCCTCCACTTTTATAGTTTATACTAGGTAGTAAATACTTTATATTTATAATATCTACTTAAAGTCCTCTAGTAAAAACTAGTGTAACTTAAAGTTTTTTATTTTTTATTTTTAAGAGTAACTTATAGAGCCTAGTAAATACCTCTTTTTAAAAATTTTTAACTTATACTACCTACTATAAAGTAGTATAAGATGCTTAATATAGTATAAAATAATAAATAATCTTATTTAAACTATTATAAATATAAACCTTAGTTTTTTAACTTTGCTAGAAACTATTATATGGTTTATATAAAACTTTATTAGTATAATTAATCTTACTTTTACTACTCTAAGTATTTAAGAAAAGTTTATTAAATATAGTATTAATAAAAGTCTTTACTATAAATTAGACTACTTATCTGTCTTATTTTTTTTTTAAGTTATAACTTATTATAAACTTCTAAGCTAGTCAACAAAAGCCTATAACTAAAAGAAAATAGATATTAAAAGAATTTCTAATAGTATATAATATTTTTTTAGCCTATAAGAAGACTTTAGTACTTTAGAAGTAATTAACTAATATATAAAATACCTTTAGGTCTTTCTAGTTAACTTTATTTAATACACTATACTATTATAAAAAGCAAAACTAGATTTTAACTATCTATAGTAAACTTAAGAAGTTATAAAGGCAGTAAAGTAGTAAAAAATAACATAAAAACGTTATAAATTTATAAAAGTACTTTATAAGCTAGTATAAATAAAGAAAAGAATTATTTATAATGCTAAAAAACAGTACTTCCGAAATTAAATTTATAAAGTAGTAGTTAAAAGAAACGACATTTAAAAGCTAGTAGCATAAGTAAAAAACTATAGCTATATTCTTTTTAAATCTTCTATTCTTTTTTTACTATAAACTTAAAATAGGACGGCCTAAAGGTATAAAAAGAAAGTAAAAATTTTATAAAAGTAGTTTTTCTTAGTAGAGCTAAATATAGACTTTTTAAATATTATAAAATTTATATATCTCTTATAAGTTAAACAGCTCTTAGAAATTACCCTAAAAACTATTAGAAAGGTAATAGCTAGATAGTAGATATTTAGTATACTAAGCTATAAGCTTTTTCTTTTATATAATTATAGTAGAAATTACCTAGACATACTAGAACCTAGTATACTATTTATAAATATTTAAAATTACCTGTACAGTGGCTCTGCGGAAGCTTAGAAAAAATAATTACTTAATTTCTAAAATATAATAGCTTATCATACTTCTAAATACTACTATAAAAGTTATAGAAGTAATTATAGTAGAGTAGTTAAGATAAATAATAGAGTAATATAATATACTTTTAGTTTAGTAAATAAGTATAAAATAGTATAGGTCTATAAATACAGCTCTTAACTTTCTTATAAACTAGGTTTATACTATTTAGAAAGAAAAGAGCTTTGTTATAACTTTTTTAGCGCTTAATATCTTTAGAGTATTTAATAAAATAGTTTATAAAAGACTTATACACGTCTTATAAGTAAAGAAAATCCTATAATAACTTATTTTACTAAATTAAAGCATTTATAATAAACTAGAAAATAATAATTATTCTCTTAAACTATAAGATAGAGCTTTTTAATATACTAGCTAAGATTCTATAAGGCTTCTTTTTTTTACTAATTTTTTTTCTATTCTATATTATAGAGCTTCATAAGGCTTGTAGTAACATCTATAAAAATATATATATTAATAGTTTTATTAATAATACTATACTTTTTATATCTGGTTTCTTAATAGAAGTTAACTACTATACTTTTAAGTATATTTATAATTATTATATTAGCTAAACAGCTTATTACAAAGTAGTCTTTATATTAGAAAAGTATAAACTAATATATTTATTATAAAACTTAAGATACTTTAATATGGCAGTTTCTGTAAACATTAACAGTACTAAAAAAAAGCCTGTAAAAGATATTTAAATTCTTAATATCTAGCTTAACCTAGCCTTTTACTAAAGTATATATATCTAAAAAACCTTTTAAAAAATAGAAAAATAGTAGTAAGCTCTTTATTATCTTATTATATTAATATAAAAAGCTATTTTTTTATAAGTAAAATAGATTTATAGTATTATAATACTTCTAGTACTTACTTTTAGTACTATAATCTAGTACTAGTTTAGTTAAAATAAGTTTAAAAAGATTAACAGCTACTTAAATTAATTTTATAAATTTTAGATAAAAGGCTTATAAATAATTACTAGAGTATACTAAGCTATACTAATAGTAGTACTTAAAACAAAAACCTTTATTTTTTTATTATAAATTATTTTTAATATAAAGATTACTAACTATAGGTATTATATAAAGACTTTAAATATAAAATAGAAAATTACACAAGTCTGCGTAAAAATCTGAGATAAAATTTAAAAATAATAAAGCCTTATCTACCCACGTATAATAAGAGAAAAGTGTATAAATTAGACTCTAAAGTAGTTTACAAACGTATAAGAATCTATTAAAAGCTAGGAATAAGTAAAAGTAGATATAGAAAATATATAAATTAAACTATAAACTACTATAATATGTAAATAGTAGTAAGAGTAAATTACCTAAAAACATAACTAAAGTTTAGTATGCTAATAGGCTTTAGAAAAAAAAGTTCTTAAAACTTATATAGAATTCTATAAAATAGAAAGTTTAATTTTTATTTAGGTTTACATAGAATAAATTAGACTTATAGTATTTTTTATAAAAGTTTAGTTAAAGAATTTTCCTACCACCACATACATCTATAGCTGTAGATAGGAGATAGTAAAGTATATTATCTTATATTATCTTTAGTTTATAGATATAAGAATAGCTTTATGAGATATAGAATTTAGTAAAATTAATTTCTAGTATTTTATAAGGTTAATAAAAGATATAGCTAAGCTCTTATACTAGCTTATATAAATAGATATTTTACTATAGTTTTTTCTAGCTATAGAACTACTTTATAGGGTAAAGAATAAATAGGAAAGTACCTATAATAGATAGGTAAAGTGCTATAGTTAGAGTTATAGACTTTTTTTACTTTATAAAAAGTACTATAAACAGCAAGGAAATAAGTTATATATAATAAATAAAAGAAATAGAGGTTTTTTTTTTTAAAAGCAAAAGCCATATACCCTATAATAGATTTTTTTTTATATAATTAAATCTATAAAAGGTCTATATAGCATACTATTATTTAAATTAACATAAGAATAATAATAATAATAATATTAAGCTAAAAGGCTTTTATTTTACAAGAACCTTTTAATAAAAAAATCGAAAATTAATTGCAAAAGCTTAAGTAGTACTTATTATAGTTTATAAGTTTTTTTATTTTTTAACTAATTTTATTATAAAGTTTTAAAGTTATTTAACTTTACTATAAGTTTTTTATTAGTTATTTACTTATAATCGTAATTAATATAAAATAGTAATATATTAATTATTAATAACTTTATATTATTATATATAAATTATATTATAAGTAATAATATAACCTTTTTTTTTAAAAAAAGTAATTAATGTATGTTTTTAAATATTATTTTAAAGTTTAATTAGTATATTTTATTTATTTATTTATTTAAAAGTAAAAGTTAGTTAATAACCTACTTTTTAACTTTAATTTAATTAATAAAGTATTTTAAAAAAAAATTAAATAACTTATTATATTTAATATTTTAAAATTAATTTTTTTTTTAGAAATTTTATTTCCTAGTTTATTTACTAATAAGTTTATAACTATAAAAAATAGAGTATATATACTTACTTAATTTATTTATAATTACTAATTTTTATAATTATTTTAGTATTTTTAATAATTATAAAAAGTTATAAAATTTATATTAAAAAGTTGTAAAATTTATATTAAAAAGTTTAATTTTTTAACTTTATATAGTTTTTTATTATTTTAGTAATTTATTAATACAATTTTAAAATAAAGTATCTTTTAAAATTTTATTTTAAAATTTTTTAGTATTTATTTGTAATAGTTTTATTTATTTATTTTAAATTAATTTTATATATAGTATACTTAATACATACATTAATTTATTTATATATTAAAATATATTTTAGTATTATTTTAAAAACTAACTAAATTATAGCTTTTTATTTTATTTATTTAGTAGTTTTTAATACTTAGTTCTTTTTTTCAAATTATATTTACTTATTTTTATATTTTAATTATAAATTACTTTAATTATATAGTTTAATATAATTATTTTAAAATAATTAGTAATTTTAAGTTAAATATTTTAAGTACTATAATTAAAGGTATTTTTTTTAAGTTTTTAAATTATTTACTTTTATTTCTATTTTTATTAAAAATTAAAGTTATTATATATATGTTTAAGTATTTATAAAATATATAATTAATAACTACTTATAATATTATTAGTATGTTTGTTAATTTAAATAATATAATATAATACTTATAGAGTTTTTATTTTATTTTAAATATTATTAGTTATTTATAACTTTATCTAACTTAAATTTTATAATCATATTTTTAAATATTAAAGAAGTTAAATAAATTAAACTAATTTACTTTTTAAAATCTATTTAAAAGTTTTAAGTTAATAGTAATAAATATTAATTTCTTTATATTTATATATAATTATAATTTTTTATTAATTTTTTTTTAAAAATATAAATAATAGTAGTAAAGTTATTAAAATTTTACTTAGTTATATAATTTTTTTTAATAATATATATATTAGTTTTAATTAAAACTTTTTTTATAAGTTATATTTTATAAATTTAAAACTAATACTTTAGTAATATATGTTTTAAACTTTTATTAAATAAAAAATATAAATTTTTTATAATTTTTAAGTATTTATTTTTTATTAATATTTATAATTTAATATTTAATATATATTATTTTTATTAAAGTTTTTATATTTAAATTACTTTTTTAATTAAATTTTAAATAGTCTAATATTACTAATATATTATATAATTATATAATAAAAGTTAATTTTTTTAATTTATATTAATTTTTTATATTAAAAATGTTAATAGTATAAATATTTTTATATTTTAATACTTTTAATTCTATTATTATAGTTTTTAAATTAATTACACTTTTTTTAAAAGCTATTATATTATTTTTTATTTACTTTACTTTTATTAAGTATTTTTAGTTTAATATAATAAATTATTTCTAGTAATTTGTTAATTAAAAATAAATGTTTTATTTACTTTACTATTTACTAGTATTTTAAACTATTTTTTGTTTACTTTAATATTAAAGTAAAATTATAGTTTTTATTATATTTATTATATTTTTAAAATTTTAATAGTTATATTATTAATAAAAACATTTTACTAATAATTATTTAGTTTTTTAATAATAATTTATATACTTTATACTTTTAAATTTATTATTTATTAGAGTATTTTTTTAACATGTGTGAAATATTAATTAAAGTAAAATACTATTTATAACAACTTTTTATATTTTTATTTTATTTATTTTATATATAATATATTCCTATTTTTAAAAAAATATAAAAAAGGTTTAAATAATTTAAATTTTTAATTTTATTTTATTTTATTTAATTTTGTTTTTTATAAATATATATTAAAAGTAGTATATTATTTATATATACGTAGTTTTAATATAACTTATTAATATATAAATTTAATGTTTTTTATTTTTATTTTATTTTATAAAAACAATGTTATATTTAATTTATATAGTAATAATATTTTTACTTTATAAATTTATCATTAGTACTTTTTTAGTATAATATTATATTTTTATTAAATAAAAAAGTATTATTTTTTATTATTTTTAGTATATTATTATAGTAATTACTTGTAATACTTTATAAAATCTTTTTAAAAAACCTTTTTTATAAGCTTTTTTATTATATTATATGTTTATATATTAACTTTATGCTAACACACAAGCTCTTACTTAAATACTTTATTTATAGTCTATTTTTTATATAATACTTTAAATTATTACTTAATACTATATATAGTAATTAATTAATACTTTTTTTAAGTTCTTAAATTTTTGTATATAGTATTTTTATAACATATATATAGTTATTTTTATTATAACTTTATTAAAAATTTAATTTTTTTTAAAAACTATTATATTATAAAATACAATTTTTTTTAACTAGTTTTAATTTCTATAATTTTTTTTAATACTTAGTATAATTATTTAAACTTGTATACTAATTTAATTTAGAAATTTAATATATACATTTTTATTAAATTACTACTTAATACTTATTATTATACTTTTTAAAACTTTATGTATTAAATTTTTAATTTCTAGTTTAACTTTATAAAAAAAGTATTTTTATGAAATTTTTTTTTGTAATTAAAATTTTAGTATTATAACTTACTATATTATACTATTTTTTATTATTTTATAATTTTTTTTACTAACTACTTATTTTTTTATAATTTATATTTAACGTTTTAATAATATATTTTATAATTACTTTTATTTTTATTTTTTTAAATTTATAAATTAAATATATATTGTTTTTAAATTTTTATTAATAGTTTTTATTACAAGTATTAATATATATTATATACTTTAAATTTTTAACTTAATTTTTTTTTAATTTATTATAGCTTTTTTTTTCAATAATATTTTATAAAATATTTAGTATTATTATATTTTAAGTATACTTCTTTTTAAACTATTTTTTACATTTTTATGTTATAAACTTTATTATTATTATTATTATTATTATTATTTTTAAAATTTTTACATATTTATAAAGTTATATACTTAGTTTTATTATATTAATATTTTTTTATTTAAATTTTGTTTTTATAATATTAGTTATTAGTTTTTACTACTATTTTAAAAAAAGTATATAAGTAATTTTTTTAATTAATATATTTTTTTAATATATTTTTATTTTATTTTATTAAACTTTTTAAGTAGCTTTATTTTAATAACTTTAAAAAAATTAATAAAAAAATATCGAACTAAAAAATTTAATAATTAAAAAAAAATTAATTTATATATATATATATATAGTTATAATTTAATAGTTATAATTTAAAATCAATTAAAATAATATTTTAGTTATAAAAAATAAATATTAAAAAACTATAAAATAGTTTAAGTTTTTATTTAAAAATATATAAATAAAAATACTACTTAAAAAGTATACTTAAATTTTTTTATACTTATTTTTTATTTTAGTTATATAGTTTATACTTTTTTAAGTAAAATAAAAAATTATATACTAAATTTTTTATAATTATTTTATTTATAATTTTATTTATTTATTTATAATTTTATTTATTTATTTATAATTTATTTAATTTTTTAAATTACTTTAAATTACTTTAAATTATATACTAACTTTAATTTAATTTAATTTTCTAATTTTTAGTAAAAAATTTTAAATTTATATAATTATATAATATTTTTAATAGTTATTTAAATAAATACTAAATAAGTGTATTTTTTATATTTGTATTTTATAATATATAAAAATTTAAAATAAATATAAGTTTTAGTAAATAAAGTAAAGTTAAAAATAAGTTATTAAATTTAAATAAAGAAAAATTTATATAATTTTTTTTATAGTATTTTATAGTATAATTATAATTAATAGGTAGTAATTAATTAAAATAAAGGTTTAATAAATTTAAACTATTTTTTATTTTATTTAAATATATATTATATTTAAATTTAAGCTTATTTTTTTACATATATAATTTATTACTAATTTAATTTTTTATTTTTATATTTAAATATTACTAGTTTATATTTAATAATAGCTATTTTTTAATTTACTTTTTAGTTAAATACATAATTTTATTTTATTACTAACTATTAATAGTAATAAGTACTTAGTACTTTTATTTTATTTTATAGTTTTATTATTAAAAATTATAATATTTATAATTATTTATATATTATTATAATTTATAAAACTATTTTACTTTTATTATATTTTTAGTATTTAGTTGTACTACATTTTTAAACTATATAAAATTTAAGTAATTATTTAGTTTTTTAAAATACTTTACTTTTGTAAATAGTTATAATAAAAATAAAGTATTTAATTAAGTTAATATACTTAATTACTATAATTTAGTTATAATTACTAAACTAAATATAGTATTTTATACTATTATAGTAACAACGTTAGTAGATTTAATATTACTTTTTTAGAAGCTAATTTTGTTTATATTTGTTATAGTAACTACCCGTGATACTTTATAAGGGCCTTCTGAGAAAGTCTTCTCTATAAGCCTTTTTATTATATTATGTGTTCACGTATTGGCCTCGCGCTAGCGCACGAGCCCTTGCCCAAACACTTTATTTACAGCCTATTTTGTTTCTTCCTTTCTTCACGCAACGTCTTGAATTATCACTTGGTACTGTACGTAGCAATCAATCAACACTCCTTTCTGAGTTCTTGACCTCCTGCACGTAGCACTCTCGTGACAATATTATAAAGTATAGATATCTTTATCTTGAATTCTACACTTATTTGCCACATTTTTTAGTAGCCTAAAATGCTCTTAAATTACCTTAAGATCTTCCTGTTTCGCTCGCTGGTAGTCGTACTTCTTTAATTATGTAATTTGAACCTCTAGAGTGCGCTTAATATAGCGCTGGAACCACCTGCCTACTAGCTTCTTTTTCTTTGATAGTAGTATTATATTGGTGGTGTCCTCTACCATCTACTTATGAGGTGGAAAACCGCGAGAGGTAAGATCTAGGATCTATTCCGTTAATAAGGCTTCTTTGTTGTGATTAAGATTGCAGTTGTTTGCAAGGGTATCTGCTCGACATGCGCGTTCATTCATGCGATATTTGTGGGTATCGTAGTTCACGCGATAAATGCGCGACGCCTGGTAGGCATTGGGAATTTTGCCCTTTTATAACGCGTCAATAGCTAAAAGGAGCCTCACTTCCCTTTTCTTGAGCAGTATTAAGGCGTTTTGGAGGCATAGCATTGATGCATAGAGAGTATGTTGAATGTTTGGCGATGGCTTGGCATGCGCTCACGGTTTGGGTGATCTTCACGGTTCGGTGATCAACTATGTTATGGCGAAGACAGCGCCATCATGGGATAACGCCCGGCACTGATCGTTAAACCAATGATTCAATTAACTGTATTAAAAGGAGACAAGCAATGACTATGTAGCATCGAGTTTTGAAGCTCGATTCCGTGTTTTTTTTTTTTAATTAAAAAAAAAGGATCGAAGTTCAATCAAGTAGATCCCGTTTGACAGTAGCATATGAGGATGTCGATATCGGCGAACCCATACAATCCCAGGAGACTGGCTTCGAGGGTTGCGTTCTAGGCAACGGAAAATCGTAGTATCCTAATTTTAGATTTAAGCTCTGTCTCTAAGAGAAATATGATCTAACGAACCCGGCCAAGTTCCTCGCCATACTAACTATATAGTGTGTACGTCTATTTAGCCATACAGCTATAAGTCTGCAACTATAAGAACCAGACAGTCCTTGCTGCTTGACTCTGATTCCTTGTTACAAGCAGTTCTCCAAGGCACCCCTACCAAACTGATACCCTCGGATCAGTTGTTTGTACTGTGCCCCATCCACACTTCGCAATTCCCGGGCACACTCTTCCAGACTCTGCCTCTCTCTCGCCACAATAGCCCCCAACACAAGCCGACTCTCCTGACCCAGCAGCCTAGGCGCCCTCGCAATAGCATCCTTGAGCTCCAAGAACGCCAACGCCAGGCCCAGAAGTAAGCCAAGATTCGCGCTGGGCCGCGCTCCCCAGCGCAGCATATCGTGTGCCAGTCCTGCGCTCTCGTCACCCTGGCCTTGACTGCCCGTCAGGAGAAAGACGTCTTGCAGACACGAGGGCTTAGCACTAGTGGCCCACCCAGCGCGGAAGATCAGCTCTAGGCCGATGTCGACCAGGCTGGGGCATGAGAGCCGCTTCATCTCGTCCATGGCGGCCACGATGTGGGTTTCGATGGCGAAGCCGGCTTGGGCGCGCAGGAGGCGCACGATGCTGGCGTAGAGCGGGGACGCGGTCCGGGAGGGTGTGTTGATGGTGTTTTCTAGGAGGCCGATATGCGCGAACCAGAGGGCTATTACGTCTGGTAGTCGAGCGTTGGATGGTGGGGTCAGGGGGTGTTGTTCTATCCGAAGCGCTGAGTCAGAGTCAGATTCCTGAGATCCTGTCGTGAGGCCCCCTGTATCTGTCTTGTCCGCATCGCAAGGCATCACAACCGGATGATGACGAACCGGGTCTTGGAGCTCGCCCACGGCGTCTTTGGAAGCCAACGGCTTTCTGCGAGTGAAGCTCCAGTACAGCCAAGCGTTATTCTCGGGGCCCAAAGAGTCGATCCATGCAGTGAGAGCAACGACCTCGTTGTGTGTGAAAGCGCCAAACATGCGTCCTTCCCACGACAGCTCCCGCACTAGCAGGCTCTTCCTGCTCGCCCCGGGATAGATCCACGGCTTGGCCTGGCTCAGTGCCGTCAGAAGTTTCAGGTGTTGCCGCGGGTGCGGATGCGTCCACATGCTCGGAGCCAGCCACTCGGCCAGAGTTTGGCCCCCGATACGTGCCCGGCTTTGGCAGTGGAATTTGTGTGAGACTGACGCTTTGGCTTTGAAAATGTCGATCACACGGGCGCTGAGGGGGTCGAGTGGTATGTTGGGGGCCGCGAAGCCTGATCCCGTGACCGCAGAGCTTGAGCTTTCTCGTTCATGAGAAAGAGAACCTCCCAGGGCCTGAGACAAAGTGTACCCAACCTGGACACGCTTCCACGCCTGCTCTAGAGCCGCCTCACCCTCAGTCGCTCGCACCATGTCAAGGTAGCGCGTGACGGTGTGCGTGGCCATGGCCGTGTGTCCGGAATCAGCATTGTCGATGGAGATGTGGATGAGGAAGTAGTAAGGGTTGATGCCGAGGGCCTTGAGCTCATGAGCTGCCCGCATGGTGTCCAGGGTGATGAGCTCGTAGTGCATGTTGAAGCCGAGGATCTCGGGGAGGAACTCGTTGGGGAACAGTGAGATCAGAAGCTGGCCTACGGCAGCTTCCCAAGCATCGCGATTGTCCACCCTATCCCAGTGGCACGGCTTGATGAACTCGGCGCTGTGGCCATCTGGAAGGGGGCATCCGATATCCTCCAGCAATTGGCGGTAGAGATAAACATGGTGCTTGGAGAGATCGCCATCACCGAGCTCTTCCGACAGGACCTGCCAGGCATCTTTGGTGACGCTCCGGAGGGCAAAGGGAGTTGTGATCTTGTGCATATGAGCAAGCCAGGCGCCGTCGACGAACTTGACGGGAGCCTGTTGGACCAGCCATGCCTTGGCGGCTTCGGCTGTCGCGAACAGCTCAGGGTCTTGTCCCTGTTTTCTTCGCTCTAGGTAACTCCCCCACTTCGTCAGGACTTTTTCATGCTCGTCCTCGATGAAGCTCCAGACCCTCTTTGCATCGTAGTGCTCGATGGGAAGGATACTCCCTTGGGGCTGTTCGAGGGCGAGTGAAACGGCCCGCGAGAACATGGCCAGGAGTTCATCTCGGGCTGGTTCGAGCACAGCTGGGTGGTCTTCAAGATGTTGAAGCTGGAAGAACAGGTTCCGATACCATTGTGTTGGTTTGGAAGCTCTGGATTTTGACCTCGAATTCTTCACATCTTGGGACGTGGCAGCTTGGATATTGCTAGTCGACGCAAAAGAGTCTCTTTTCTTACTCAGTCCGAAGTAGTAAAAGACGGCGGGCAGCAATACAGCCAGGAGAAGAACGAAATAATAGTGAGATATCATAAAAATGCCTGGAAAATTCATGTTGAAATCCATTCTGGTTGAGGAGCCTTGAGACGAATGAATCTTCTTTTTCTGCAGCGGTCCTGATTTTCACGGTCAGGAGAGTCTCGGGCAGAGCATCAAAGTACTTGTTCCTTGGGCACATCCCTACATATGTATCCACCCTGGCCATTGTTGAAGACCGCATATCACGCCATTGACCCATTTTTTTTAACAAGTTTTCACATCTAGGTAGCCGATACAGAATCCAAGGCTTAAGATCTGAGTTCCATGCCGTCACACACGCTAGCACTTTGCCCACACGCACGCAGACGGATTCGTCTTTGTCACCCCCTCTCAGACCTTCACCCTTGCATCAAGACGGTTCAGATCTTGAAAATCATTTCGTAAGGTAATGAAGTAACAAGTTGTTTCAGTCATCAGTAGGAGAATCCTTATTGGGGCTATATTGCTGCCTGTTGGGGTGTGCACGGTGGAGAAGTAGCCCCCGCATCGGGGCATGTTCCCGTATGGAGTGCTGTAAGATCCATAGATCTCCACTCTAAGCGCTAGACGTTGAATCTCCAGTCTAAACGCTAGACGTTGAACCTCCAGTCTAAACGCTAGACGTTGAATCTTCAGTCTAAGCGCTAGACGTTGAGCCTCCACTCTAACCGCTAGACGTTGAATATTTGTAGCCTTTCAGGTTAGCCTGACAGCCTCCGTCCTTCCCCACGCGGGTGCCACAGCGTCCCGTCCCGGCCGACGACGCCCCATGCAGGTGACTGTAGGCGACTTGCATATATAAGTGCTGACTGTCCTTACCAGGGACGTGACTCGTAATATGAGAACTCCCCGTACTTTTATATAGTCCGGAAGAGGTAGCCCCCGGATCGGGGCATGTTACCGTATGGAGTGCTGTAAGACGTTTATCTGTACGCGGGGTAGATTGCAATCCTCCGTACAGGGGAGGCTCCCTGTTACTTTGTGGAGGAAGGCTTCTGAGGAAAGCTTCTGTAGGCCAACTTCACCTGTTTGCCGAGCGTAGGATCTAGATGTTGCAGTATACAGTTAATCTCTGGTGTTCCTCGTGATAAGTGTACTACTAGTTTCGAACCCTAGAGGTTAATGCGTGAAAGTCTACTCTGTGGCAATTGGCCCGTCTAGGGTCGTCACTTGACAGGAATTTCGATCAGCATGTGCGGCCGGGATAGATTTGATCATCATCTGGCGAAAGGCCCCTGTGAATTTGGCAGGCGCGACCTAAATTGTGAAGGTACTATCTCTATCTCTACTTCGTGTTTTCCAGCTTTAGCTCATAAGTCGAATCCCCACATGTGCAGCAGTCTAAGCCTTGTACGGCCGCAGAAGATAGATAATTCCATTTCTCACTCTCTTGGCACCCGGCGGAGCCACCACGCGGTGCACAGTCGAGTGCAGACGTCCTCCAGATTTTGCCGCAAGCTCATCGGCGACGTTGATGAGAACAGAGCCTTCGATGACGGGGACCGTCTCCCAAGCCTCAGTCTGGTCCCCATTTTCATCGTAGATGGGCAGCTGGGTGGTCACCTCGTCGTACCACAGCAGCGTGGCCAGGCCAAAATCGGTGTGCCACGGGTGAATCACCTTGCCGGCGTCGTGGATTGGGGGCTTAAACACCAGCTTGAGAGCCGTGTCGCTGGGAACGGTGGGATCGTCGCTCAGCTCGGGAATCTTGATGTCTACGGCAGCACATAGCTCAGCGAGGACCGTCTGTACGGCATCGTTGAAGGTCTTGATTGTGCGGGTGATGCGCTCCTTTTGCGACTCGAAAGTGGCAGGCAAGATCCATTTGCCGAGTTGAAACTCATCCCGCGCAATCTGTGATGGATCAATCAGAAACAGGCCATGACAAGAGGTTCCCCAGAGCACAGACCTCATAATACTCGAACCCCTTGCCGACGTGGTAACTGTATTCAAGAAGAATTGTCAGTCTAGACGGGAGGCTTGCATGTGATGATGTCTTCCCTACCCTCGTTCCATTCCCTCGCGAAGGCTTTGAGTCTTCTCCTCAGAATCTTGAGGAAGATTGAAGAACTCATGCCCGGTTTTGAAAATGATCGGCACGTCCTCGAAGATGGCCTTCGTCCTGGGACCTCGGAGGTCTAGGTAGAACATGCCCACCGTCTGGCTGGCCTGCACGAGCTTCTGGATCTCGGCGGCATCTTTGTTCGCTAGTGCTTCGTAGTCGACTACGGCCAGAGAGGCCATCTTCTCCGGAGGAGTGTTGACGGTCATGGTGACCTTGAGTAAGAAGAATGAGGGCTGACAATAGAATCTTGGGACTGTGATGAGCTGTATTCAAAGCTACCAAGTAAGAAGGTTGGAAAGTCAAATGTACGAGGCAAAAGAGAATCACTAAGAATCCAAAGACTTAAAGAAAAAAGCGAATAGTCTAGCTTGCGGATTACTGCAGACCAAGTTACGAATAGTTGTCAATTCAGCTTCTACGTGGTCATTTTGGGTTAACAATTACCCTTTTACTTCCCCGCGTGGGGGCATACAGGAGCCGGACTATACAAAAGTACGGGGAGTTCTCATATTACGAGTCACGTTCCTGGTAAGGACAGTCAGCACTTATATATGCAAGTCGCCTACAGTCACCTGCATGGGGCGTCGTCGGCCGGGACGGGACGCTGTGGCACCCGCGTGGGGAAGGACGGAGGCTGTCAGGCTAACCTGAAAGGCTACAAATATTCAACGTCTAGCGGTTAGAGTGGAGGCTCAACGTCTAGCGCTTAGACTGAAGATTCAACGTCTAGCGTTTAGACTGGAGGTTCAACGTCTAGCGTTTAGACTGGAGATTCAACGTCTAGCGCTTAGAGTGGAGATCTATGGATCTTACAGCACTCCATACGGTAACATGCCCCGATGCGGGGGCTACTTCCTCCGGACTATATAAAAATACAGGGAGTTCTCATATTACGAGTCACCTTCCTGTCAGGGACAGTACGCACTTCTATATGCAAGTACATAAGGGTGACGTGGCACCAGCGCGGGGAAGGGCGGAGGCTGACTAACCTGAAAGGTTATATATATTCAACATCTAGTGCTTAGAGTGGAGATCTGTGGATTCTCTACTGATCCTTCTGCTAACCCTTTCACCGCCAACCCTTTCACCGCCAACCCTTTCACCGTCAACCCTTTCACCGTCAACCCTTTCACCACCAACCCTGTCACCGCCAACCTTTTCACCGCTAACCTTTTCACCGCCAACCCTTTTACCACATCGGTGCTGCACCATACACCAGAGCCGGCGAGATGTTCAACCGCCATGTCAGCATTCGAGCCCGGGGGGCTCTATGACTGACAGGGCTTGCATGGCGACTGCCTTGCGTTGCCGCACGTGTTCTATTCTTGAAGGAGTTCTGGACGCACCGAGAAAACCCAATACGAGATGGAAATCCTTTGCCACTGACACAAAAGGAATACCGTCAAATCTCGCGAAATTCAACAAACGCTAGCAAGGGGGGTTGCGGCATCTAGCCATATTGGGTAGGCGGTTAAATTCTGCCAACATCAACAAACCGAACGCGTGTGTCAAGACTCGAATATGCTTCTAATCAACCTCTTCATCAAATGCGTCTTATTGAATACTTCAAACGTCTCTCCAAGATATTAGTGGCAATATTCAGCATGCTCCACCCTCCAAGAAGCGCCCTGGGCCAAAAACTACACCATTAGATGCCCGTCCGTACAAACACAAGCCAATTTCCCGTATTAAGCAGAGCTATCCCTTGGAGCGGAAAATACAAGTTCTTCTATTCCTTATTCACCATCGAGTTAAGGATGACTAGAGACGTCGAGTACGAGCCGGCTGCGCGAATGCTGAACCTGAATTGCCTGACGACACTGTTATCGCCCTCCTACCGCTGCTGAAGCGTCAGCTTACTAGAAGATACCAGATCCAACAATAAGAGCTTGGTGGCGACAAAGGGATAAAATTGTAGAGTCAAAAGCTGGGACTAAAGCTCTACCTAGACAAGATTGGACCTGCCAATGGCTAGAAATAGAGAAAGTTATTTGATACATTCTGTGCACGTAGATCAGCTGGCTAGCTTGTTCAGTAGAGCTGGCTCTGACGGACATTAAGAGAGCTCTTTGAGCGCTATTACCCAAACTGTGGACATTTATTTGTATTCTCATATGGCTAGTTCAACAATTTTATAAGGAGATGCGGAATTGCACGACGAAGAGTTACAAAACAAGCCTCCAAGTTTCCAGAAGAATATGTCAAAATTGTCAACTCTTTCTTACTGTTTATTCGCCGGAATTCACAGCCTCACGGTCCTCAATCACTACGCCAAATAATGCAACCAAATCGTTTTTATTTATCTGCTGTCCTTAACCTTGATGAGACCCCAATTCCATTTGGGTATCTGGATGGCCATACATACGATTTCTGTAGAGCCAAAATAGTTGCTGGTAAATGCGATCAGAGCGGATGGAATAAAGGCAAGCAACACTTATTCTTTATATCTTTGCAGACGGTGTGCAAAGAATACGGCTAAAACTCAATTTTCATGGCACCGACCCTACCGGACAAATTTATAAACGGGAAGGCCACCAATACAATAGGGAAGTTACAGTCGCCTACAACGAAACAGCGTACAAAAATGAAGAGCTGTTTGATGAGTGGATTACTAAAGAGCTCTGCCCGTTACTTAATAGCCTCGATAATCTTGTTATAAACGTGGTCTTATTCCACAGGACACAAGTAATTTTACAAAAGCTACGTGATAGCAATGTTACTACAGCTCTAATTCCAAGCGGCTGTACGAGCCTTCTACAGCCACTTGATACTGCAGTTAATAAGTCTTTTAAAGACTGGCTACGTGAGGCTACTGAAGAGTATCTTGATGGTCTGTCTAAAGAAGATATTACTAAATGGACTGTGTCAGATCAGCGGGTAATGACTACATATGTGGTTGCTGCAGCAGCAAAGAAGCTTACTCAGAAAGCAGATCTTGTACGTAAGGCTTTTATTGAGCGTGGAATTAGTGTTCATGCTGATGACAGTCAGGATCATCTTATCCGAATTAAGGATATATCAAGTTCAGACATTAATCTTATTGAATGGGAAGCGCAGGAAGATCTGTAAATAAACAAGAAGGTGAGGATTTCAAGGAGTTTTCAACAGTTGGCGATATGTTTGATGAATTTGTCCTCCAACAGGAAGAGTATCTTCCAAGGAATAACTACAGAATACTGCCAATTAAGCAGCTGAACGACCTTTGCAAGCAACGAGGCATTGCAGTTTCTGGAGTAAAGAAAGTTCTTATTGAGCGTCTTGAGCAGGAAGAAGCTAAATGTAAAGAATAAACTCCTTTAAAAAGTATTCAATAAGACTCATTTGATGAAGAGGTTGATTACAAGCATGTCTGAGTCCTGACACGTGTTCGGTTTGTTTTTGATGTTGGCAGAATTTAACCGCCTACCCAAATACGGCTAGATGCCGCAACCTCGCTTGCTAGCGTTTGTTGAATTTCGCAAGATCTTCGGTACAGTCCCTTACAGAGCATTTGCCGCCGACAACGTGTTCATCTTGCCGATGGCGTGATGATTCGTGAGACTGATGAAGCGACCGATCACACCGCCAATTTACGTAACTCCGCGGGGCTTCTCCCCTGATCTCTGGTTTCCGAAAAATGTTGGTTGCTCTAGTCACCGACTTGGCGACGGATCTAGATCCAGGACGCGATTGCATGGACAAGGGGGTATGGGTACAAAGTTTTACGGCATTTCTTTGACTGGCACCATTGCTCCTTTCTCGGACTCCTGGAGAAGACGCAGCTGCATTTACATCTCCGCCGTTCTCGTCCATACCACCACCACAGGAAGCCACTGAGAATCACTCCATACTCAGAAACACGGTGCACTTATCTGAAATCAGTACTGCCGTCATGGTCGAGAACATGGTAAGTCGTTGACTCTATCACATATCATAGTAGCTGGCGAGCCCCTTACACGTTAACCAGACCAACCCAGCGCGTCACGCCTTGAAAGGGGAGAAAGTGACCTTTGATGCCAGAGTCAACTCAGTCTTGAAGTCTGAACTTCCAGGACTGCTGAGCCTGGAACTCAGAATCCAAGAGACATTCCTGAAAGCCAATGTAGACGCCAAGGCCATTGGAGAGGCAGCATGGGAGAGGGCTCTGAAGTTGACCCCTGAGTCCATCGTTCGCGTGGCAGGCCACGTTCATCTGCTTGGTGACAAAGCTGAAGCCAATGGTGACAAAGCTGAAGCCAATGGTGACAAAGCTGAAGCCAATGGTGACAAAGCTGAAGCCAATGGCGACAAAGCTGAAGCCAACGGCCACAAGGACGCAGCTTCAGACATTGCCTACGCAGTCCATGTGGCCGACTTGGCTGTAATCGCACAGGCGTCTCCGAACCTGCCCTCATTCCACAGAGATGAACTGTCCGCACTTGGACTCGAGGAACGCCTCAACAACCGCATCCTCGACGTGCGAAACGCCGCCACCGGAGCCATCTTCAAGCTCCACTCGGGCATGTGCCAGCTGATTGTCGAGTTTCTCTGCTCGAACGGCTTCCACTGGATCCATACGCCGCGCATCATAAGTGCCACCATAGCGGGCGACAACGAGTACTTCCATCTGCCCTATTTTGGCCGTGATGCCTGGCTGGCCCAGAGCTCGCAGCATCACAAGCAAATGGCTCTTTCCATGGATATGCAGCGTGTGTTTGAGATCGGTCCCGTGTTCCGGGCCGAGGTCAAGTCTCGCGCATCTGCGAGGCATATGACTGAGGTAGGCACTTCTTTCCCTTGTTCTATCTCCGTTTCTCCTGGCCCTACGTCATGATTGATAATTACCGTTGACCCGCGATTTACTACAGTTCACTGTCCTGGACATAGGCATGGTCTTCCGGGACGACTACCATGAAGTGGTCGAGATGATCGAATCGATGGTAGTATTTGTCTTTAGGGGCCTCCAGGAACGCAAGCAGTATCGATATCTTACCGAGATCGTCAAGAGACTCTATCCCTCTGCGAGGCAATTCCGTATCGGTCTGGATGAGCATGGGAAAGTCCCACGTATCACCTTTATAGAGGCCAAGCGCATCCTGCGGGAGGAGCTTGGCTTCGAAGCGGATGACAAGAAGAATTTCACGTGAGTAATTCATTGATGCCCTCATGATCCTCCGTCTTCTCCCCGTCTTTCCCAGCGCTGATGAAATGCTTCTACATATAGCGACCAAGAAGAAGCCGCCCTTGGCCGGCATTTCCGCGCGTCTCCTCACCTTGGGCAGACGGACGTGTTCACCATCGACCAGTATCCAGCATCCATGCGCCAGTTCAACTCGCAGGCAAACCCGGATGCTCCCGGGCTCTCCAACACGTGGGACACCATCGTAGGTGGACGCGAGATCTGCTCGGGCAGCCACCGCATCAATTCGTACGACGAGCTGTGTGAGGCCATGCGAGCGGGTGTGTGTGGCCCGCCGCTGGACCCGGAGGCCGAGAAGTGGCAGACCTACTTGACCGCTTTCAAGGCCGGCATGCCGCGACATGGAGGTTGTGGCCTGGGTGTAAATAGGCTTCTACAAGGATTTCTTGGCCTGGATGATGTTCGTGAAGTCACTTTGTTCCCGAGGGATGTGAATAGGCTGGCTCCGTAAAGGGGTCGTTGAAACTGTCAATGAAGACATGTTGAAAAGTGCTGTCACGTGTTACAGGCTGGAACCTGCATATTGGTATCGGACTAATAGTCGGTCCGGTATCGTACGGAAACGTACGTGGGAGGTTCGATCCCAACTCTATTTGTTTCTTCTCTTTCTCTTCTTTAGAATGGTAATAAACAGCATTGTGCTGTTATTACATACCGTACATATAGTATAACTCGTTACATTACGTACATATAGTATATACTTAATTAGCTTAAAATAGAATAAAAGTTTATATACAAAATTTAAATATACTTTTATATAAAAATAGTTTTAGTAATTTTAAGTTTTTTTTTTATTAGTTATAACCTTAAGTTATTACTTTTATTTAACTTTGTTTAAACTTTAAAGTAGTTTTTAAAAAAAAAAATTTTAATTAAAAAGTTTTTAAAGCTAGCTATATTAGTATTGTAACGGTATGCCGTTACACATACCACGCTGCACGCGTGGCCAGCTAGCCAGCTAGCTAACCAGTGTTAGTCATCAGCCCCTATATCATCCGTTTGCCCCGCATGAGATTCTCTCTTTAGTAATTCCTCTTGTAACCACCTGAGTCCTGTACGTAGCAAACCAATCCAACTTTGCCGCAGGTTCGGATATTACTACTTACAGCCTCTCGTGATATTAGGAATTACTCACCCTGCCCGACAACGACTACAGTCAACTAGCTGTTGACCCAGACACTCCACGAGAGTCCTTGTTGTATTCAGACGCCAGATTTTTTCTCTTACTAGTATGTTAAATCAAACCCCAGACTAGTCAACCCTTTTTCTGCTAGTGCAGCAGCTTTGGTAAAAGCTTCAGAACCAGCGTATCGAAATCTAGTTGCTTTGTAACGACGTTCTATTCCTCTAGACCTAGACCCAGACTTATTCCTCTACGTCTAGACTCCGTCTCCCTAATCCTCCCCGCTTTAATGGCAAGCCCTATACACTGCGCACCTAGCTTCCATCTATTAAAGCCAAACTTCGATCCGACCAGCTCACAGGGGAAAATGCTTTTAACTATGTGTGGGACCGTCTAGAGCAGCCACGGTAGGCCTCTATTCTACACCTCCACCAGTCTACTAAAGAGACCCAGTCTTGGGACCCTAAAGCCATCTTCTCCTTCCTACATCTCTGCCACAACCCACGCGAATAACAGGAATCAGTCCAGCGTTTTACATCAGTTCGACAGCGAGAGGAAGAGTCCCTAGTTGCGTACCTAGCTCGCTTCAAGTGGCTAGCCTACAAAGCTAGTGCTACTTCCTGGCCAGATGTATCCCACATTACCACCCTGTATCGTGGACCCCGCCACAGCCTCCGCCAGCATTTTAAAGAGTCAAGCGACTCCCTGTTCAGCCTTCCCTACAACGAATACGTTGAGCTAGTACAACGTATAGACCATCATACCTGACGCCCTTATCCAGCCTAGAAATCAGCCCAGAAATCAGCACCTGAACCAGCTAAATACCCAACCTCTTACGACACAGAGCCTATGGAACTCAACCATCTCAGTCACACTAGGTTTATCCCCCCAGCCCCCTCTCAGTCCTCTTCATTAGCCAAACGCCGTTCCTATCGTCTACAGAACGACCTCTGCCTCTGCTGCAGCTCCCGATATCACTGGATTACCGATTACTTAGTATCTAATCCTTAGCCCAGTCCCTGCCCCTACTTACCTACCAAACTCCCTAATAAGCCCCGCAAGCTCACTGCTAAGAGTGAGTTCTTGACTACGCTACGCGCAGCCGCCTAGACGGGGGTACTATAACGGTATACCATTACACATGCAACACTGCACGCGTGGCTAGCCAGCTAGTGTTAGTCATCAGCTTCTATATCATCTGTTTGCCCCGCATGAGATTCTCTCTTTAGTAATTCCTCTTATAACCATCTGAGTCCTATACATAGCAAACCAATCCAACTTCGCCGCAGGTTCAGATATCACTACTTGTAGCTTCCCGTGACAAGTATTTATATAAAAAAAGTTATTTAACTAATATTACTTATTTTCTTTTCAATTTTTTTCAATTTTTTATAACTTAAATAAAGTTTATTTAACTAAAATTTTAATTAAATTTTAAAGTTAGTTATTTTTAAATACATTATTATAATATGATAAATATAAACTAAAAGTATTACTATACTTTATAGTTAATTAAAGTTAATACTATTTTAGTAAACTTATTAACTATTTTTTAAAAAAAGTATTACTTTACTAAAACTTTTCTTTAAAAGTAGAAAAATAAAATAATAAAATAAAAATATAATATAAGTAAGTATAATATTAAATTAATTAACTTAAATAAAGTTAATAAAAGTAGTAGTTAAAAAAATACTTATACTAGTTTATATTTATAAATTTAAAAAAGTATACTATTATTTAATTTTTAAAAATTAATTAAAAAGGCTTTTATTTTTATATATAATAAATAAAACTAAATTATAAAAGTATTAAAAAAAATTTAAATATTTAAATAAAAATATTAATTAATTACTAAATATTATCATAGCTAGCATGAACCTATTGGTAATTATAAGTAGTTATAAGTAATAAGATGCTGTTTTAGAGCTACTCTAGTATAAAAAAAAGAGAAAAAAAAGAGTAGAAAAAGAAAGGAAAATAAGGCTTTTATAAAGTATTTTTAAAATATATATAAAAGTCTAGCACGTAACTTACAAGCATAATAAATAATTTATATGTAAAATACTTTACGTAACTATAGTATATAACAAGCTATTACGAATATAATACTAAATAATAAGTTAAAATATTATATAAAAAAACTAAAAAAAGTATATTATATTTTAAAAATAAGTTATATATATAAATAAAGTTATATATTTTTATTAAAATTGGTTTTTAATAACTATATTAAACAGTAATAATAACTTTTAAAAATTTAAGTATTAATTTATATATATATATATATATTATAGCTACTATTAAATTTGTATAGTAATATTTTTACATAATATTAAGTTATTAGGCCTAAAAACTAATTTACTTTTACTTATATTTTAATTACTTATATTATTATAATTATTATTATATAAATTATAAAAACTTATATATAAATTATTTAAACTATAATATATATTATATTAAAATTTTAAAGCTATATTACTAGTAGTTTTTAAAATATTAAAAAATAGAACCTAAAATTTATTATATTTTAAGTTTTTAAATTATATATAAAATAGTTTATATTTAACTTTTATAAATTATTATATAATAATAATAAAAATATAAATAGTTTAAAAGTAGTTTAAAATAAAGCAAATTTTAAGCTTAATAACTTAAAATTATGTAAAAATATTATTATATAAATTTAAATTTAAATTTTTAGAAAAAATTATTAATATATAATAAAGTTATTAAAAAACTATTTTTTTAGTAAAGTATATAACTCCTTTATATATACAACTTACTTGTAAAATATAATAAGTAAAAATATATAAAATAAAAGCTTATATATTAATATAAAATTAATATATAATACATAAAAAAAGCTTATAAAAAAACTATGTTAAAACTTTTATAAAGTATTATAAATAATTATTATAATAAGTTAAAGTAAAACTTAAAATATATATTATAATTTTTAAAAGTAATATAAATATTAATAATTATATATAATTTTTATTATATTTATTAAAGCTTTAACTTAAATTAAAATGTTAAAAAAAAAATTATTAACATAATAATTTAAACTAGTAATAGTAAAAAATTACATATAAAATAATTTTAATAAAAATTTAATTATAAATATTATAAAATTATAATACTTATTTTTTATTAAGCTATTAAAGTTATATAATTAAGTAAAAATTTAAAATTAAAATAATTATTTTATTTAACTATTTTAAACTCTAGTTTATTATATTATATATTTTTTTTTAGTTATATACATTTCTAACTTAAAAATATAAAAAATTATAATAAAGTAATTTTTTATAATAAATAATATATAGTATAATATTTTATAGTAATTAATTTAAAAATAAATTTTGTAGTATTAAAATTTTAATATTTAATAAAACTTTAAAATAGTTTTTGTTTACTATATTTAATATACTTATATTTACTTTATTTTACTTTTTTTATTAATATAATACTATAATAAACTATTTAAATTATTTAATAATATTATAGTAATTATTTGTAATATTTTATAAAAGCTTTTTTTTATTATGTATTTATATATTGGCTATATACTAGTACATAAACTTTACTCTTAAATATTTTTGCTTATAATATATATTTTTACGTAATATTTTAAACTAGTATTTATTATTATACATAGTAATTAATTAACACATTTTTTTTAAACTTTTAACTTTTTATATATAGTACTTTTATAATATTATATTATATTACTATACTAACTTTCTATAAAATAAATAACTTAAAACTTATTAAAACTTTTAGAAACTTTACTTCTTAACTTTTAACTTTAAAAGTAAGTAATAAATTGCTTATAAATACTTTAATTAAATAAAAAACTTATTACTAAAAAAAATATAAAAGTTTTTTTATAAAAAACTTTATAAATTAAACTAAGTATTTATTTATTTAGTTTCTACTATTACTATTTTTTCTGTTAATAAAGGTTTAGCTCTTACTACTAGTATATTTAGAAATAGCTTGGGTTTTATAAACTTAATACTTATAGTAACTTTAACTACATTTTTTTTACTAACTTTATTAAAATAACTATCTAACTTTTTTATATTTTTTATTAACATGTTAAATTACAAATATTTATTAAATAATTATATAATAAGTTTATAAGAAATAAAATTAGTATTTAACTAAATAAGTTAATTTTTACTATACTATTAGCTACTTATAACAAAATGCTTTTAATTTAATAAAATTATTTTAACTAAATATTATATAAAGTTTAGTAAACTTACTTAAAAGTATTTATAAAAATTTAAACTAAAAAGCTACTATATATAAAATTTTAGTTTATATAAATTAAAAAACTTAAGCTTTTTTTTGTAAAATTCTATAAATATATTTAAGAATTTAAATAAAATAACTTTACTTTAATTATATACTTAATAAAAGCTTTTTACTTTAACTTTTACTATATTTTAATTAAAGTTAACTTTTTTAATAATTTTGTTAAATGTGTAAATATAATTAGTAAATATTATAATAATATGCTAATATTAGTTTTAAAAGAAATTAATATAACTTATATTACTTAATTATAAAGCTAAAAACTATACTATAAAAAATTCTAATACTATAAAAATTATTGTTATAAGTTATATATCTTTTTATTTAATTTAAAAAAAACATATTTAAGAAAATATTTATTTTAAATATAGTAAGTATAGTTACTTTATTTAAAATTACTTATTTTTTTTTAACTTAAACTTTAATTTAATAGTTTATTTTAAAAAAAAAATTTAAATAATTATTTTATTTATTAAGTTCTAATAAATTTTATAATTAAAAACCTAACTAGTAATCTAAACTTAATTAATTAAAAGTCTTATTTTAAAATAAGTTATTTTTTAAAATACCTTTAATACTAGATTTTTATTAATTTATAAACTTTTTATTTAATAACTAACTTTTAAAATTATTAAGTAAATATTTTGTATATTACTTAATAAAATAACTTATTTTACTTTATTACTATTTTAATTAATACTAAAATAACTAGTATAAGTTATATTAGTAGCTTTCTAGTTAGTACTTAAAAACTTTATTTTTTACTACTTTTATATATTCTATTTTTTACTAGTTTTAATAAAAAATAACTTAAAAAAAGTTACATTTTATATACTACTAATGTAACTTTTTATTACGTAAATTACGTTAAAAAATAGATTTTTATATAATAGCTATAAAAAACTATAAATTAATTTTTAGTAAACTTTAAAGAAAAAAGTATAAAGTTAACTTTAATTATAATATATAAAAACTAGTTTTTAATATTTTTTGTTATTAAGCTTACTACTTACACTTATTTTAATTACTAAAATTTTTAAAAGAATTTACTAACTACCTAAAAAGCCTTTTAGTAAAGCTTTTACTTTAATATTATTTACTTATTTTATTTTTAAACTTACTTTCTAAAGTTACTATTAACTACTTAAATATAATATAATAACTAGTTAACTAAAATAAACTATTAATTATAAAAACTTAATACCTATTTAAAGAATCTTTTAGTAAACTATTTTTTAAAACACTTTTACTTAAAGGCTAAATTTATATTTAATTATATACTTAAATTTAATACTAAGTTAAATAAAAACTTTGTAAAAAAGTCTTTTTTAAAACTTTACTAAAAACTTGAACTTAATTTAAATATAAATATTTACTTAATAAAAGTAGTGTTTTTTATTTAGCTTACTTAAAAACATAAATATAAAATTTTTACTATTTTAATAATTAATATTAATAAGGCTCTAGTTTTAAAAACTTATACTAATTTATTTATAAAAGTTTTAGGAAAATACTATAATATTTTTAAAATATTTTCATATAAAAAAGCTAATAAATTACTTAAATACTAACTATATAACTATAAGATTATTTTTTTTAAAAAAAATTACGTAAATTTGGCCTTTTCTATAAAATGTTTTAAAATAAACTTAAGATTTTTAAAAAGGATTTTAATAAATACTTTACTAAAGAATTTATTAAAGCAAGTTTTTTTATATTTATATTTTTATTTTTATAAAAATACTTAATAAAGGTCTATAATTTTATATAAACTATTAAGCTTTAACTACTATTACTATTAAAAACTATTACTTAATATTGTTAACTTAAGAAACTTTATTATACTTTAATAAAATAAAGTACTTTATAAAACTTAATATTATCTTAGCTTTTAACAACTTTTATATTATTATAAAAAAATAGTTAACTATTTTCTAAACTAAATATAGCTTATTTAAGTATTTTATAATACTTTTTAAGCTAGTTAATATACTAAGTACTTTATTATATTATATAAACAACGTTTTTTAAATATACTTTAATATATTTTATATAACTTATATTAATAACATTTTAATTTATAGTAACTTTTTATAAGAATACTAGTAATATATAAAACAAATTTTAAAAGTTTTAAAAAAAAGTTAGTTTATAACTTAATGTTAATAAGTATAAATTCTAGTAAAAATATGTTATTTCTACTAAAAAAAAATTGGTATGAATTTAAATAAAGTAAAAAACATATTTAATTAAAAAAAAAAATTTATAATGTAAAGAATATAAAAGAATTTTTAAAGTTTACTAATTTTTACTAATAATTTATTAATAACCCTTTCTATATTATAGCTTTACTTATAGTTTTAATAAAAAAATAACACTTAATTTAAATTTAATAATACTTATTAAAAAGTATTTAAAATTTTAAAACTTATATTTATAATTACTTTAATATTTTAATATTTTAACATAAAACTACTAATTATTATAAAAGGTAATTTCTTAAATTATATAACTACTAGCATACTTTTTTTTAGAAAAATAAACAAAGTAAACCAAAACTTATTACCTAATTTTTTAAAAAAATGTAAATTCTACTAAATGTAACTATAAAATTTATAATAAAAAATTTCTAGCTATAAAATATTGTTTTAAATAATAAAAACTTAAACTAAAAAGTACTACTTTTTTAATTTAAATACTAAGTAACTATAAAAATTTATAATATTTTAATATTGTTAAGTAGTTAAGCTACTAATAAGCTTATTAAGTTAAATATTTATTTTAATTTAACTTTATAATTATGTACTAATTAAGTAAATAAAAAAGAAAACTAAATACTTTTACTTACTATATATAAAATGTTCTAGTTTAAAAAAAATTTATAAAGTTTAATAACAAATACTTTTTTACTTAAAACTATTTAATAATATATTAGAATTTAACTTAATTAAAATAAATAAGCTTATTTAATAAATTATTAAAAATAAATACTTAAATAATAAGCTTATTTAGAAAACTTTATTACTAATATAAAATAAAACTTACTACTTTAAGAAAATTTCTTTAAGTAAATATAAAAACTAAAAAGGTTAGCTATATTACTATAACTAACTAGTAATACTTAATAATAATAAACTTAAAATTAAACTAAAAAAATTATACATAATTTTTTTACTAGTAACTATTTTAGTTATAAAAGAACTTTTAAAATTTTATAATATAAATACTACTAGCTTTAAATACTTAAAATAATACACTAATATATATTTTATTACTATATTTATGAAAAATTTTAAGGCTTTTTATACAAAGTACTATAGTTTTTTAAAAAAATAAAAGAATATTTTTGTAAATTTTGTTACTAATTTTTTAAACTTTAATAGTTATACTAATATTATAAAAGTAGTAAATTACTTTACAAAATACTAATATATAATTTTTGTAGTAAAATAACTATTTTAACTATAGTCTACTTTTTTTGCTATTATATATAAGTAAACTATAGTTTTTTAAAAATAATTATATTAAATTAAAAAATATAATTTGTTTTTACTTTTTATAATAAACTTTATAAATAACTATAAATTAAACTTTAATTATTTTTTACTTATTATTTAAAAACTAATAGTTAAATAAAAAAAAGCTAATAGCTTAATAAAGTAAGCCCTATATGTATATATAAACTATTAGTAAAATAACTAAGTAAATTAACTACTTTTAGTATAATTTAAAATTAATAATATTATATTTAAATTTAAATTTAAATTTTAGCTAATATAAGTTAATACTTTTAAATAAGTTTTAAACTTTTTATAAAAGTTTAAAAATATGTGTACTAAATACTATAAGCTATAGAAGTTAATTATATAATAAAGAAAATAGCTAATATTTAATAACTAGTTTAAAAATAATAATTTAGGCTTAAACTTTTTAAAAAAAGTATGTAAACTAAAAATAATTATTTGCTTTTATTTATTAAATAAAAGACATAATTTAGCTTATTATATAAAACATTTAAATAAAATAACTATTTAAAAAGCTAGACTTAAAGACTTTAAGAAAATAACATATTTTTATTACAGTAACTATTTATAAAATTTTATAAAAGTCTTTTAAAAAAGCTTTTTTTATAATTTTTTATTATTATGTATTTATATACTAGCCGTGTACTAGCGTATAGACCCTATTTTAAATATTTCTACTTATAATTTATTTTATTCTTCTTCTTTTCTTTATGTAATATTTTAAACTATTATTTAGTATTATATATAGTAACTAATTAATACTTTTTTTTAAGCTCTTAACTTTTTATATGTAATACTCTTATAACATTACGTTATATTACTAACTCTCTAATAAAATAAATAACTTAGAACTTGTTAAAATTCTTAGAAATCTTACTTTTTAACTCTTAACTCTAAAGGCAAGTAATAAATTACTTGTAGAGACTTTAGTTAAATAAGAAACTTACTACTAAAAGAGTATAGAAGCCCTTTATAAGGAACTTTATAAATTAAAGTAAGTATCTACTTACCTAATTTTTGCTATTATTATTTTTTCTATTAATAAAAGTTCAGCTCTTGCTACTAGTACATTTGGAAATAGCTTAAGTTTTATGAATTTAATATTTATAGTAATTCTAACTAAATTTTTGTTACTAACTTTATTAAAATAATTATTTAATTCTTTTACTTTCTTTAGCCAACGTTCTAAATTATAAAAATTTATTAAATAACTATATAATAAGCTAACAGGGAATAAAGACTAGTATTTAATTAAATAAGTTTATTTTTACTATACTATTAGCCGCCTACAAGAAAAAACTTCTAATTTAGTAAGATTATTTTAACTAAATATTATATAAAGCCTTATAAATCTACTTAAAAGTATTTATAAAAATTTAAACTAAAAGGCTACTATGTAAAGAAAGTTAGTTTATATAAACTAAAGAAACTAAAGCTTTTTTTCTTTTTTTTTATAGAATTTTATAGATATGCTTAAAAATTTAAATAGAATAACCCTATTTTAATTGCGTGCTTAATAGAAGCTTTTTATCTTAATTTTTATTATACTTAAAGTTAATTTTTTTAACAATCTCATTAAATATATAAACATAATTAGTAAATATTATAATAATATACTTATATTAGCTCTAAAGGGAAACTAATATAACTTATATTACTTAATTATAAAGCTAGGAACTATATTATAAAACAACTCTAATATTATAAAAATTAATACTATAAGCTATACTTCTCTTTATTTAGCTAAAAAAGAGAGACGTGTTTAAAAAAATCTTTATTTTAAATACAGTAAATATAGTTACTTTATCTAAGATTATCTATTTTCTTTATTTAAACTTTAATTTAATAGTCTACTTTAAAGAGACATCTTCTAATAGTTGTTTTACTTATTCTTATTTAGTTTTAATAAATTTTATAGTTAGAAACCTAACTAGTAATTTAAATCTAACTTGTTAAAAGCCTTGTCTTAAAAATAAATCACTCTTTAAAATACTTCTAATACTAGATTTCTATTAATTTATAGATTTTTTATCTAATAACTAATTCTTAAAACTACTAAGTAAATGTTTTATATCTTATTTTATTACTACTTTAATTAATACTAGAGTAACTGGTATAGGTTATATTAGTAAATTTCTAGTTAATACTTAAAACCTCTATTTCTTATTACTTTTACACGTTTTATATTCTACTAGTTTTAATAGAAAATAACTTAAAAAAAGTTATATCTTACATACTACTAATATAACTCTCTATTATGTAAATTATATTAAGAAGATTTATTTCTATATAATAGCTATAGGAAATTATAAATTAACTTTTAGCTAACTTTAAATAAAAAAGCATAAAGTTAACTTTAATTATAACACGTAAAAACTATTTTTTAATGCTTTTTATTACTAGGCTTATTATTTGTGCTTATATTAATTAGTAATACCTTTAAAGAAATCTATTAACTACTTAAAAGACCTTTTAGTAAAGCTTTTATTAAAAGATTCTTATTTTAATACTACTTACTTACTTTATTTTTGGATTTGCTTTTTAAAAATACTATTAACTACTTAAGCATAACATAATAACTAGTTAGCTAAAATAAACTATTAACTATAAGAACCTAATATCTATCTAAAGGACTTTTTAGTAAACTGTTCTTTAAAAAGCTTTTACTTAGAAACTAAATTTATATCTAAATATGTACTTAAATTTAGTATTAAGTTTAATAAAGATTTTATAAGAAAGTTTTCTCTTTAAAGCTCTAAAGACCTTTTAGTAAAGAATTTACTAAAAAGACTTTACTAGAAGCCTAAACTTAATTTAAAGATAGATATTTATTTAATAAAAGTAGTATTTTCTACTTAGCTTATTTAAAAACATAAGCATGAAATCTTTATTATTTTAATAGCTAATATTAAGAAGACTTTAGCTCTAAAACTCTATACTAACTTATTTATAAAAGTTCTAGAAGAATATTATAATATACTAAGAACTGTTTTATATAAAAAAGTTAATATGCTATTTAAATACCAGCTTTATAACTATAAGATTATTTTTAAGAAAAGAAAGTAACCTAGATTTAGACCTCTCTATAAAATGTTCTAGAATAAACTTAAGGTACTTAGAAAGTATTTTAATAAACACTTTACTAAAGAATTTATTAAGGTAAGTTCTTTTCTAGTATTTTCTTCTATTATCTTCATAAAGAAACCTAATAGAGGTATCTAATTTTATGTAAATTACTAAGCTTTAAATACTATTACTATTAAGAACTATTACTTAATTTTATTAATTTAAGAAACTGTGTTTTGCCTTAGTAAGGTAAAGTACTTTATAAAGCTTAATATTATTTTAGCCTTTAACTACCTTTATATTATAAAAGAAAATAAATAGTTAACTACTTTCTAAACTTAATATAGTTTATTTAAGTATTTTATTATACTCTTTAAGCTAGCCAACGCACTAAACACTTTCTAATATTATATAAATAATGTTTTTTAGCTATACCTTAATATATTCTGCATAGCTTATATTAATAATATTCTAATTTATAGTAACGTTTTATAGGAATATTGGTAATATATAAAATAGATTCTAAAAGCCCTAGAAAAAACCAGCCTATAACTTAATATTAATAAATATGAATTTTACTAAAAACAAGTTACATTTCTTAGATACGTTATTTCTATAAAAAGAATTAGTATAAATCTAAATAAAATAAAGGACATTCTTAATTAGAAAAACCCCTATAATGTAAAGAATATAAGAGTATTTCCAGAGTTTACTAATTTTTACTAATAATTTATTAATAACTTCTTTTACATTATAGCTCTATTTATAGCCTTAATAAAAAAAATACTTAATTTGAATTTAATAACGCCTATTAGAATGTATTTAAAATTCTAAAACTTATATTTATAATTATTCTAATTCTCTAATATTTTAATTTAAAACTACTAATTATTATAGAAGCTAACTTTTTAAACTATGTAACTACTAGTATACTTTTCTAGAAAGATAAATAAGATAAACTAAAACCTATTATCTACTTCTTAAGAAAGCTAGATTCTACTAAATATAACTATAAAATTCATAATAAGAAATTGCTAGCTATTATACGCTGATTTAAATAATAGAGACTTAAACTAAAAGGTACTGTCTTTTTAATTTAAGTACTAAATAACTATAAAAATTTATAATACTTTACTATTATAAAGTAGTTAAGCTATTAATAGGCCTACTAAGCTAAATATTTATTTTAGTTTAACTTTATAATTACATACTAACTAGATAAATAAAAAGAGAAACTAAATGCCTTTATTTACTATATATAAAATACTTTAGCCTAAAAAAAAACTTATAGAGCTTAATAATAAATACTTTTCTGTTTAAAACTATTTAATAATATATTAGAGTTTAACTTAATTAAAATAGACAAGTCTATTTAATAAATTATTAAAAACAAATATCTAAATAATAAGTTTATTTAGGATGTTTTATTACTAATATAAAATAAAACCTGTTATTTTAAGAAAATTTCTTTAAGTAAATATAAAAACTAAAAGAGTTAATTATACTACTATAGCTAACTAGTAATATCTAATAATAATAAATTTAAAATTAAATTCTTTTAAATAGCATATAATTTCCTTGCTAATGGCTATTCTAATTATAGAAAAACTTTTAAAATTTTATAATATAAATACTACTAGCTTTAAATGTTTAAAATAATATGTTAATATATATTTTATTACTATACTTATTAAAGATTTAAAGGTTTTTGTAAAAAGTACTATAACTTTTTAAAACTTTGTTTTATTCTTAAAAGAAGGTGGAAGGATATTTTTGTAGATTTTATTATTAATTTTTTAAAATTTAAAGGCTGTATTAACATTATAGTAGTAGTAAACTACTTTATAAAATATTAATATTTAATTTTTTATAATAAGATAACTATTTTAGCTGTAGCTTATTTCTTTTACTATTATATATAAGTAGACTATAGTTTTCTAGAAATAATTATATTAAACTAAAAAACACAATTTGTCTCTGTTTTCTATAATAAACTATGTAAATAACTATAGATTAAATTCTAATTATCTTTTACTTATTATCTGGAAACTAATAGCTAAATAAAAAAAGCTAATAATATAATAAAGTAAGTTTTACGTGTATATATAAACTACTAGTAAAATAACTAAGTAAACTAGCTATTTTTAGCATAGTTTAAAGCTAATAATACTATATTTAAATTTATAAAAGTTTTTCTATTTTTGGCTAATATAAGTTAACACTTTTAAATAAGTTTTAAACTTTTTATAAAAATTTAAAAACATTTATACTAAGCACTACAAGTTATAGAAACCAATTATATAATAAAGAAAATAGCTAATATTTAATAACTAGTTTAAAAAAAATGATTTGGATTTAGGCTTTTTAAAAAAAGTATATAAATAAAAAACAATTACCTACTCTTAACTACTAAATAGAAGATATAGTTTAGTTTAATATATAAAACATTTAAACTAAATAACTATTTAAAAAGCTAGACTTAAATATTATAAGTTATTAACTTACTAATGTAATGTTATACTAGTAACTAGCTATCTAATTAATTATAAAATATTAATTAGTTCCCTTACTTCTAGATTAGATAGCTTATTAGACTTAGTAGAAGTTAATTAACTTAGTAAAAATAGAAAGAAGTAATATAATAAGTTAAGGTTTAATAGGATAGTATTAAACTATATTACTTAAGACGTAATTCTTAATTTTAGAGTAACTATAAAGAATTAAAACTAAATAATAATAAAGGGAGAGCTCTTTTAAATACTTAATTTCTTATAGCTATAAACTAATTAATCTTTATTTAGATTTATTAGGTAATGGTTATTACTTATATATAATAATACTTTAGTACTTTTATTTAGTATTATTATATTATATATGTCTAGACCTTATATCTTTTAGCTCTTATAGCTTCTTCTTTTAGCCTAGTATTTTTTTTCTTAGTTAGCTTCTTCTTAGCATGACTGAGACTTATTATAAGTAAGTTAATTTTTTTAACTCTATTCTTATTTTTCTTAACTATTTCTAGATACTCTGCTTCCTAGTTAATCTTATTAGTACTATTATTTTATAATTATATTTTATAGTCTATAATATTTGCTCTCTCTCTTAAAGTATTATTATTCTAATAATTATTTTCTGTCTTTAGCTTTTGGTGGGTGTCCCGTGCGTTTTTAGTAAGATATTTTTAATATAAGTCTTAAATATAAGAGTAGCTTATTCTTAATATGGTTTTATATTTTCTTTTTCTTTCTAATTTACTTTAGTAAACTTGTTTACCTAATTCTAATAATAACTAAAGCTAAGTTCTTAATTGTCTGTTTTTATTATTTTATTAAATTAATTTATAACTGTAATTACTTGATGCTAACGCCGTGTAAAAACTGTTAGAAATAATAGTATTATTACTTAATAAATCTTTCCTTAAATCACTATTCAGAATACGTTAATTATAGTTTAAAGTGTGATTTTATAATAACTTAACTAGAATTAGATTAGAATTTAACCGCCTGTTGTTAGATTCTTTCTTAAATTTATAAAGCTAAGAAGTTTTTATTAGTAACTTATGCTTATACTTAGCGCCTATATTATAAGCTTACTTAAGTTAATTCTAAATATTATAAGATAGTAAACCGCGAGATAGAGTCTATTAAAGAGCTAGGAAAACTAGAGAAAGAGAAAAAGTTTTAGTAAAAAACTATACTACTATAATCCTTAGCTCTCTTTAATACTATTATTTTCTTATTCTTTAATTTTAACTAGAACGTGTTTTAATCGCCTTCCTTTTAGGAGCAACCTATAGTTATTCTTTCTAGTAATACTAGTTAATTAACTTTAAATTATTTTTTAAGTTTCTAACTAGCTCCTACGTATTATCTTTACGTCTATATTTTTTTTATTTAACTAAGTACTTCCACTAACACCTGAATTACTAGTAGTTTAGAATTTATTAGACTTTATACTTAGTTATGTCTTTTTTAAGTTTGAGTTTTGTGTATAGTTCAGCGTGTAGTAGTGCTGGTTCTAATTTTAAAATATAAAAAACTAAATAAATTCTTATATTTTTAGGTAGTTATAGTTTGTAATTTATAAGTTCTATTTATCACTTAACCTTAAATGGTCCCAATTTAATATAGTCTAGTTTTTTTAATAGTTGTTTTATTTTTAAATTTTTTTATAATAGGAAAATTTTATTCTCCTCCTTAAAAATTAGTCTCTTAACCTTAGATTTATTTTTAATCTATTTGCTAAGATTACCTCTGTGGGTGATTTTTTATATAATTTCTTAATAAAGTTATTATAGTTTCTTAACTCTTATTCTTGTAGATTCTGATATTTTATTTAGTCTCTATAGTTCTTAATAAGCTGTAGGCTTATAACTGTAGTTTATATAAAATAGTAATTTTCCTATAGTTAATAACTTTATAGAGTTATATATAAACTTAGCTATTAGTAATAAGTTAACCTAATTATCTTACTATTTATTAACATATATTTATAGGTATTATTTTAGTATCTAGTTTGTTTATTCTGTTTATCTATCTGTTTGTAGGTGAAATGCTATTAAGAGGTAATATTCTACCTCTAGCTTTCTAATAAACGTTTTTTAGAATATTAATATAAATAATTTGTTTCTGTTTATAATAAATTCTTATAGTAGCTTATATCATGCTATTAGTAGTTTAATAAGTATAGTTACTAATTCATCTACTTTAATTTCCGTATGCGTTGGTTTAAAGTATGTATATTTTATAAGTTAGTCTATAATAACTAGTATTATATCATACTATTAGCCTTAAAAGGTGGTTATTATTAGTATTCTTGTAATAAAGTCTATTATAACTAACTTTTATAGTAGGTCTGATAAAGAAATTAGTTATATAAGTCTATATTTCTTATATTTTATTATCTTATTCTTTTTGTACTTAATATACTCTGAAAGAATAGCTCTAACCTTTTTTTATATGCCTAGAATTTAGAAATGCCTATTAATTTATTCTATAGTCTTTTTAATCTCTTAGTGTCCATGCATTTTAGCTGAATATTAGTCTTTAATAAGTTTAGTCTATAATATTTCTAATACGAAAATAGTTTTAGTTTTATACTATTATAGTTATCCGTTGTTGAATTCTCTAATTCATTTTTACTATGTATTTTTAATAATGACTATTATTTTAATATCTATTTATAAGCTTTCTAGAGATCTGTCTTGTTTTTATTTAAGTATTATATTATAGATCTCTAGTATATCTTTTATGTAATTTATTTATTAACTAAGCACGTCAGCCGCTATATTTTCTTTTCCTAATTTATAAAGTATTTAAAAGTTAAAAGTAGAAACTAGTTTCTACTATCTAATTTATTATTAATTTAACTTCTTAGTTATCGTGAATGCTGTTAGATTTTTATAATTTAAGTATATAATAATCTAGTACTTAGCTCCTTCTAAGTAATATCTTTATTTTTTAAATACTTAAACTATTATTAATAGTTCTTTATCATAAATGTTGTAGTTTAATTTAGTAGTTATAAGTTTATAAGATAAAAAGTCTACTAGATGTTTATACTTATTATTTTGTATTTATAATAAAATAGCTTTTATAGCTTTGTCTAATGCATCTGCATATATCTCTATTTAAAATCATAAGTTAAATATTTTTAATATTAGTAGGTATTAAAATATTTTTTTTAATATATTAAAAGCGTTTTCCTTACTTTATTTTCACTTAAATTATTAATCCTTTTTTAGTAATTTCATTAAGGGTGATGTAATTTTTAAGTAATTCTTAATAAATTATTAGCAGAATTCTATAAATCTAAGGAAAAAATAAACTTCTTTTATGTTTATTAGTATTAGCTAAGATAGTATAATTTTTATTTTATTAGAATTAACTACTATTCCATCTCAGGATATTACATATCCTAAGAATTTAACTTCTATTTTATGGAATATATATTTCTCTGTTTGAATGTATAGCTTGTATTTCTTAAGCTTTTATAATACTCTCTTAGTGTACTTAACGTATTCTTTTAGTATTCTATTTATATATATAAGCATATTATTAAAATATGCTATTATAAATATATCTAGATATTCTCTTAGTATATAGTTAATAATTGTCTGGAATGTTACTGGTGCGTTGGTGAGTCTTATTAGTATAACTAGATATTTAAATAATTTATATCTTATTTTAAATATTATTATTTACTTATGTTCTTTAGTTATTTATATTTAATAGTATTTATTCTTAATATTAAAAAGACTAAACCACTTAGCTTCTCTAAGTTTATCTATAAGTTCTAATATTAGTAGTATAAAGTAACGATTTTTTACTATAGCTTTATTAAGATATTTGTAATTAATATATAACTTTAGTTTTCTATTCTTTTTTAGTACGAAGAGTATTAGTGATATTATTTTATTTTAACTAGTTTATATATATCTCTTCTACTAGTTTTCCTGTAAGAATTTTTATAACTTCTTTTATTAGTAAATAGGTACTTGGTATAATAGTCCTAGTTTTAAATCTATTTCTTTTTTAAGCGTGATTTTGTAGTTCTAATCCTAGTATTCTAATAACTAGTCTTTAGCTTCCTTAAAGAGCTATTCTCTAAATTCCTTTTAGTATTTATTTAGTATAATAAATTTAGACTCGTGAAGTATTACTTTCTTTATTTATATTATTATAAATTATTATTATCTATAGTATTCATTCCTATTGCCTATAGTCTTCTTTTTTTAATTAATAGTTAGGTTCTATCGTGCTAGCTAGTTCCATCCTAAGATAAAGTCCTTACTACCTAAATTTATAATTTTAATATAATAGTTATTCTAGTAACCTGCTACTTAGATAGTTATATTCCGTATTTTAAGATTAATTAGACCTTTTCTAAATGCTGCTAGACTATTATTTATATATTTTACCTATATAAGTTTATCTAAAACTCTAGTTAGTATCTAGTATCTTTATATTTATTTATTTAATATAAGTGTTTTACTAGCCCTACTGTTTATAAGTGCTAGTGTTTAGTTACTGTTAATATATATATTTATATATAGCTTATTTTCATGTTTCCTCTAGTTCAGTTATGTGTATATAATTAATATATTATTTCTAACTTTTTCTTAGCTCTTTAGTGGCTTAATTATGGTCTACTAGTTTTCTAGTTTTTTATATATAGTTAACTCCTAAGTGGCAGTCGTTTCTTTAGTATTTTTTTTTTTAGGTTTATAAATTAAACATCTCTAGAGTTAGCATACTTTCTTATCTAGTATTTTATATACATTTCTGGCCTGTTCTCTATGATCCTTATATTTCCATTCTAGGAAACATTCTTAATATATAAGTTTCTAGTATAATTCTGTAGCTAATTATTCCTCTTAGTAGTATTTAGCCTAGTGTAATTAATATCCTAGCTAGTATTCATTCCATAACAGCTATTTATACTTATCTAAGTTTAGATTTTATAATTTATTTTTAGAGTCCGTGTAAACTAATTTCTGTTATAGATTAAATTCCTTTTTATTTATAAGTTTCTATAATATTTTTTTTGTTCTTAATTTCTTGATATGTACTACGTGTTTATTCTATTTATAATTTACTTTTATATAGTCTAGTACTATATATATCTAATATTCTTTTTTTATTACTCTATTTATAGTGTTGTTGTTTTGTATTTATAATATTAATAAGAAGGCTGTTTCCTTTTTTTTATTCTAATTCTATTTTAGTTCTAAATATTTAATAGAATAATAATATGTTACGTGACTCATAACTAGTATAAGTATTTATCTATAAATTTCGTTTATTTATGTGGCTAGTTTCTATTTACTTAGTCCTTTATACTACTTATTTCCTACTAATTATAATATTTATTAGTATTTATATATTCCGTCTCTTAAGGTAATCTTCTAGTATTTAGTAATATAATATTTCTCTAAATAGTACTCTAATCCGTATATTTAATAGTATTTTTAGTGTATTTATTATATAATTATTATAGACATTAGCTTTTTACCTTTCTTTATTTCTTAATTTTTTTTTATCTAAATTTTTGGTTTTCCTTATGGAAGGGTTTTTTTTCCTGTTTTATAATCTTATAGAACTTCTATATTTCCTTTTTAGTTTTAGTATTATGTTATTGAACTATTGTTTCTTATATTATAGTAATTATATTACTAGATTATTTTATTAGATAATTCTTAACTTACTAATACAGGACCTTATATTTTTATTTAAGATATATATAATTTCTATATATCTAGTATTATTCCTTTTAGATTTTTTTTGTGACTATATTTTCTATTACTAAGTTTTATACTTACTTTACTTGGATTATAGTAATCTAAATTTCTTTTAATACTTTAATCTAAACATAAGCTTTTTTAATATCTATTTATTATTATTTATAGTTTTTAATAAAATGTTTTTATTTATTACATTTTAAGCAAGCTTTGCGCGTGTAGTGTTTTATTTATTTTTTTAATTCACTTTCCTTACCCCTTACTAATAAACATTTATTTAATATTAATATTTATTTTATTATAGGTTTGGTTATCTTTTTTATTCTTTTTAGATATATAAATTACTAATCTTTCACGTGCCTTTTTCTCCTGCTCCTGTTAGTACTAGTAATTATTAATAGTTACTACTTATTTAATAATTTTAAGTAAGATACTTAGTTATTTTTTTTCTAGACATTTTATCCTTAATTCTATTTTTTAATTCTTTTTAGTATATTATAACTAGTGGTTAGTCTACCTAGTTAAGCTGTAATTAGATTTATTTAAACTCTACTATATAATTAGCTGCTAATATTTATTACTTAAGTTATTAAAGCTTTTAAATTACCTCTATTTCCTTATTAATTTCCCTAAAGACTATAATTATTTCTTATTTAAAGCGTTTATATATCTTAAAAGCCTGTTATATATTATTATTATAGTTTGTAAGTTCTACTACCCCTAAGTTAAGATCTCTATTAACTAGGTAGTTTTTTATTAAAGGTTTAAACTATTATATAGCTCTTTCTATTATGTTTATACTAGCTACTAGAATTTAATCTTAGTTAGTTATAAATAATGCTTAATTAAATTAATAGTAGAGGTCTATTATTACTATAAATATCTTAAGTTTATCTTAATTACTATTAAACTTTATAAGAGGTTGTATTTTTGCTATTTCTTTCTTTTAACCTACTCTAACTTATTATTACAAGTTTACTAAGGCGTTACGTAGTTTTATAATAGATATTTCTAATTCTTAAATAATTTATTATATACTTTTAGTTTCTTTTAATATATTTCTAGTTATTAATAAAGGCCCTATTATGACTTCCTCTTTGCTGCTGCTTTTATTTAATAAATAGAGTTCTTATTTATCCTTATAATAGATTATTATAAATCTTATTTAGATAATATAGTATTAGAATCTATCTAACAGCTTGTTCTACTTTTCTGAAATGATAGTTATAATATTATAAGTTATTAACTTACTAACATAATATTATACTGATAACTAGCTGTTTAATTAATTATATAACGTTAATTAGTTCCCTTGCTTCTAGATTGGATAGCTTATTAAACTTAGTAGAAGTTAATTAACTTAGTAAAGATAGGAAGAAATAATATAGTAAGTTAAGATTTAATAAAATAGTATTAAACTATATCACTTAAGACATAATCCTTAATTTTAGAGTAATTTATAAAAAATTAAAACTAAATAATAATAGAGGGAGAGCTCTTTTAAATACTTAATTTTTTATAACTATAAACTAATTAACCTTTACTTAAACTTATTAGGTAATAGTTATTACTTATATATAATAATACTCTAGCACCTTTACTTAGTATTATTATATTATATATATCTAGACTTTATATCTCTTGACTTTTATAGCTTCCTCTTTTAGCCTAGCGTTTTTTTCTTAGTTAGCTTCTTCTTAGCATAACTAAGATTTATTATAAGTAAGTTAATCTTTCTAACTCTATTCTTATTCTTCTTAACTATTTCTAAATACTTTGTTTTCTAGTTAATCTCGTTAGTGCCGTCATTCTGTAATCGTGTTCTACAGTCTATAACATTAAAGTTCTTAGAAAAATATTATATTTCTTAAATAATTTCTTTATACGTATACTAACTTAAACTTCCTGAATTTTTAAATATATATTTGGTTTTCTATATATTATTGCTTTAGCTTACTATACTTAAATTTAAATATTTTTTAAATTAATAAAACCTACTACTTAAACTTGTTAAAGTTAATAGTAAAACTAAATACTATATTAAATAAATTAAAAAACTATACTTAAACTGTAGGTAGAAATGCTATAAATATTTAGTTAAATAAACTAAATATAATAACCTAATATAAGAATTTGTAAAAAACCTTGAAATATAGCTATTATAAAAGAATTTTACTTTAAAAACTTAAACTAACTTAGACTTAATATTTAACATAAATACCTCTTACAAGAGCTTAAATTTAAAAGAAAAATATTTTTATAATAGCTATCTATAATATCTTATAAAAGCCTTTTAAGAAAGTCTTTTTTATAATTTTTTTTTAATTATATATTTACACACTAGCTATACGCTAGCGTATAGACTTTATTCTAAATATTTTTATTTATAATTTATATTATTCTTCTTCTCTTCTTTACGTAATGTTTTGAACTATTACTTGGTATTATATATAGTAACTAATTAATATTTCTTTTTAAGCTCTTAATCTTTTACACGTAGCACTTTTATAACAATTTTTTTAATAGTTTATATATATATATATATTAACTTAAACTCTCTAAATTTCTAAATATATACTTAGTTTTTTATATATTATTACTTTAGTCTACTATACCTAAATTTAAATACTTTTTAAGTTAATATAACTTACTACTTAAGTCTATTAAAGTTAATAAAAAAACCAAATATTATATTAAATAAATTAAAGAACTATACTTAAACTATAAATAAAAACATTATAAATACTTAGTTAAATAAACTAGATATAATAACCTAATATAAAAACTTATAAAAAACTTTTAAAATATAGTTATTATAAAAGAATTTTACTTTAAAACTAAAATTAATTTAAACAAAATATTTAAATAAATACTTTTTATAAAAACTTGTTTTTTAAAAAAAAGTACTATTATAATAACTATTTATAAAACCTTATAAAAGCTTATTAAAAAAGTTTTTTTATAAGTTTTTTTTATTATGTGTTTATATATTAATTATATGTTAGTACATAGACTTTATTTCTAAATATTTTTATTTATAACTTATTTTTTTTATATAATGTTTTAAACTAGTACTTAGTATTATATATAGTAATTAATTAATACTTATTTTTTAAGTTCTTGACTTTTTACCTGTAATACTTTTATAACAAATAAATATTTTTTTATTTAATTAGAAAAGTTTTATTAATTATAAAAGTATATAAAACTATTTTTAAATATATTTTTATTTTTTATTTTAAGCATTATATTTTTTATTATTATTACAAAAGTACTATGTGTAGAAAGTTAAAAACTTAAAAAAAAAGTATTAATTAATTACTATATATAGTACTAAGTAATAATTTAAAATATTATATAAAAAAAATAAAACAAGTTGTAAATAAAGTATTTAAGTAAAAACTTATATACTAGTATAAAGTTAATGTGTAAATACATAATAATAATAAAAAACTTATAAAAAAATTTTTTAATAAGTTTTTATAGGGTTTTATAAATAGTTACTATAATAGTACTTTTTTTTAAATTTAAGCTTTTATAATAAGTATTTATATTAAGTTTTAAATAGTAAGTTAGTTTAAATTCTAAAAGTAAAAATTTTTTATAATAATTATATTTTAAAAACTGTTTATAAATTACTATATTAAGTTATTATATTTAGTTTATTTAATAAAGTATTTATAGTATTTTTGTTTGTAATTAAAATATAGCTTTTTAATTTACTTTATATAGTATTTAGTATTACTATTAATTTTAATAAGTTTTAGTAGTAAGTTTTACTAACTTAAAAAGTATTTAAATTTAAGTATAGCTAGCTAAAGTAAAAATATATAAAATATAAGTATATACTTAAAAATTTAGAAAGTTTCAGTTAATATATATATAGAAAAACTACTTAAAAAATATAGTATTTTTTTTAAGGCTTTTAAGTTAAGTTTTTAAAATAATTATTTAGTTTTAATATTTTATATATTAAATTAAACTATGTTTTTTATTTAGTAGTTAAATATAAGTAACTATTTTTAATTTACATATTTTTTTTTAAAAACCTAGGCCTAAGTTATTATTTTTTAAACTAGTTATTAAATATTAGCAATTTTTTTACTGTATAGTTAGTTTCTAAAACTTATAATATTTAATAAAACTATTTTTAAGTTTTTATAAAAAATTTAAACTCTATTTAAAAGTATTAACTTATATTATTTAAAATAGTAAAATTTTTATAAATTTAAATATAGTATTATTAGCTTTAAATTATCCAAAAAAAGTTAGTTTATTTAGTTATTTTATTAGTAGTTTATATATGTACATAAAACGTATTTTATTATACTATTAACTTTTTCTATTTAGTTATTAGTTTCTAGATAGTATATAAAAAATAGCTAAAATTTAATTTATAGTTATTTATAAAGTTTATTGTAAAAAGTAAAAATAAATTGTATTTTTTAATTTAATATAATTGTTTTTTAAAATTTATAGTTTATTTATATATACTAGTAAAAGAGGTAAACTATATTTATAATAGTTATATTAATATAAAAAACTAGGTATTAGTATTTTATAAAATAATTTACTATAACTATAATACTAGTATAGCTTTTAAATTCTAGAAAATTAGTAATAAAGTTTATAAAAAATCTTAAATTTTAATAAGTATAGTAGTAAGAAATGTATTAATATATTATAGTAGTAAGAAATATATTAATATATTATTTTAAATATTTAAAGCTAGTAGTATTTATATTATAAAATTTTAAAAGTTTTTTTAAAACTAAAGTAACTATTAATAGAAAAATTATATATAATTTAAAAATTTTAATTTTAAGTTCATTATTATTTAGTATTACTAATTAGTTATAATAATATAACTAACTTTTTTAGTTTTTATACTTACTTAAAAAAAGCTTTTTAAAGTATTAAATTTTATTTTATTTTAGTAATAAATGTTTTTAAATAAACTTATTATTAAAGTACTTATTATTAATAATTAGTTAAATTTAATTCTAGTATTTTATTAAATAGTTTAATATAAAAAAGTATTTTTTTATTAAGTTTTATAAGCTTTTTTTTAAGCTAAAGTATTTTATATATAATAAGTAAAAGTATTTAGTTTCTTACTTTATTTACTAAGCTAGTATATAATTATAAAGTTAAATTAAAATAAGTATTTAATTTAGTAAATTTATTAGTAGCTTAGTTACTTTATAATAATAAAGTACTATAAATTCTTATAATTACTTAATACTTAAATTAAAAAAGTAACAGTTTTTAGTTTAAGTTTTTATTATTTAAAGTAGTATATAATAGCTAATTATTTTTTATTATAAATTTTATAGTTACTTTTAGTAAAACTTAACTTTTTTAAAAAGTAAGTAATAAATTTTAGTTTACTTAATTTTTTTTTTAGAAAAGTACTTTAATAGTTATATAGTTTAAGAAATTAATTTTTATAATAATTAGTAACTTCAAATTAAAAATTTAAAATATTAACTAAAATTTTATAAAACTTTTTTTTTACTAATTTTTGTTTATATTTTAGAATTTTATAAAACATGTAGTAATATTTATAAAAATATATATTAGTAAATTTAATTATAATATGATATATTTTATATACAGTTTTATAATAAAAACTAACCACTATACTTTTAAGTATGTTTATTATTATATTAATTAAGTAGTTTACTATAAAGTAGTTTTTATACTAAAAAAGTACAAACTTATATATTTATTATAAAATTTAAAATACTTTAATATAGTAGTTTTTATAAACATTAATAGTATTAAAAAAAAGTTTATAAAAAAAAGTAATATTTTTAGTATTTAGTTAAACATAGTTTTTTTACTAAAGTATATATGTTTATAAAACTTTTTAAAAAATAAAAAAATAATAGTAAGCCTTTTACTATTTTACTATATTAACTTAAAAAGCTACTTTTTTATAAGTAAAATAAATTTATAGTATTATAATATTTTTAATACTTACTTTTAGTATTATAATTTAGTACTAGTTTAATTAAAAATAATTAAAAAAATTAGTAGCTACTTAAACTAACTTTATAAAATTTAAATAAAATGTTTATAAATAATTATTAAAGTATGCTAAACTATATTAATAGTAGTATTTAAAATAAAAACTTTTAATTTTTTTACTATAAATTACTTTTCATACTAAAATTACTAGTTATAAATATTATATAAAAATATAAAATATAAAATATAAAATTAAAAATTAAATAAACATGTGTAAAAATTTAAAATAAAAAATAAAAATTTATAAAAAAGTAGTTTACAATAAAAAAGTAAGCTTTTATTTATTAAAAGGTTAACTTATTTTATGCTAGTAAAGTTAATAATTAAAAAATATATAGGTTTTTACTTTTAAATATATTAGTTTTAGCTATAAAAAAATTTAAATAACTATTTTCTAATTTAAATAATTAATTATAAATAGCTAAAGTTTATAAGTAATAATTATAATTTTTTTATAAATAAGTTTTATATTTATATAAACTTTACAAAACTAGTTATAATGTTTTTTATTATTTTTTTTTTCTATATTTATAGTTAGTATAAAGTTTGTACTAAAAGGTTTATAATTTATAAAAATATTATTTACTATACTTAATTATTTTTTATATATTTACAGCTTACATAATTTTATTTAAAGTTTTTATAGTTTTGTATAAATATAATAGTTTAGAAAATAATAACTTTATAGTATAAATAAGTTGAAACTACTTTATAAGGTAATATAATAGTAATTACTATAATATTATTAATTACTATAATATTAAAAAAAGCTATAGCTTGTTTTTAAAGTTATAATTTAAAATATATATAAAAGTAGTTTTTAATAATAAAAAAACGTTTCTAAAAATTATTATAGTTTTTAGTTAAGTTAAAATATAATTAAAAAAACGTTATATAAAATTACTATTATATTTTATAAACTAAAATAATATTATAACTAAAAATAAAAGTATTTATTTAATTAGTTTTTTTATAAACTAGTTATATAACTACTAAATGTTATTTATAATAGTATAAGTTAAGTTTGTAACTTTAAAATTAGTTTTTAAAAGTTTAGTAACTAGTTTATATACTATAGTAAAGCTATTATAATATTATAAAATATTTAAACTAAGTTTTAAAAGTATATGAAATAATAGAAAACTAATTTGTGTATTTTATTTTTTATAGTAGTTAAGTAATATATATATATATATATAAAAGCTAATTTATAATTTAATATTAATAAATGTAAATTTTACTTAAATAAGTTATATTTTTTAATACGTTATTTTTATAAAAAAAATTAGTATAAATGTAAATAAAGTAAATAATATTTTAAAATTTATTAATAACTTTTTTTATATTCTAGCTCTTTTTAAAACTTTAATAAAAAATTGTTGTAAAAGCAAGACACAAAACTCTCAAGTCTTAAGGTTAAATAAAGTATTAATTAAATAATATTTTCTGGCTATAGAAGTAGGCAGGTATATCTCTCTATTTACTAACTAATAGTAATTATATAATACCGTGTTATTATATAATCTTATATAGAGTTATTCTTTCATACTATACTTTAAGACATATCTGTAATAAAATACTTAATTTAAATTTAATAATATTTATTAAAAAGTATTAAAATTTTAAAATTTATATTTATAACTACACTAATTTTTACTATTTTAACTTAAAAGTACTAATTTTTTAAATTAAATAACTTTTAATATACTTTTTAAAAAAAATTGGTTTTATTAAATAACTATAAAATTTATAATAAAAAACCTATTAACTATTATATATTATTATAACTATTAGAAACTAAAATTAAAAAGCACTAGTTTTTAAATTTAAATACTAAGTAACTATAAAAATTTATAGTATTTTACTATTATAAAGTAATTAACTTACTAATAAGTTTACTTAATTAAGTATTTTTTTACTTATTATATATAAAATATTTAGGTTAAAAAAAAGTATAAAAAAATTATTAACAAATGTATTTTTATTTAAAACTATTTAATAATATACTAGAATTAAATTTAACTAAAAAAAAAAAAAATTAATAAATTATTAAAAACTAATATTTAAATAATAAACTTATTTACAAAACTTTATTACTACTATAAAATAAAATATATTACTTTAAAACTTTATTATAAATAAATATAAAAATTAAAAAACAGTTATATTACTATAATTAACTAATAATATTTAATAAAAATAAATTTGGATTTTGTAATTACTTATTATATATCATGTTTATATATAACATAATTACTTAGTATAATTATATAATATTATATAATACTTTTTTACTAGTACTTTACAGTTAGTTTATAAAAGTTTTAATAACTTTTTTTAACTTTTTTTAACTTTTTTTTATATTAAAGTAGCTTTAAAATAGCTTATTATATTTATAACTATTTATAATTACTTATATAAATTACTAGTTATAATAAAATTAAACCTTTTTAAATTATATATAATTATTTTATTAGTAACTTCAATAATTATAAAAAAGCTTTTAAAATTTTATAATATAAATATTATTAACTTTAAATATTTAAAATAATATACTAATTTCTATTTTATTATTATATTTATTAAAAATTTGCAACTTTTTTTATTATAAAAATAATTTTTTACAAATTATATTATAAAATATATTATAAATTATATTATAAATTTTCTAGAATTTAAAACTATACTAATATTATAATAATAGTAAATTATTTTATAAAGTATTAATACATAATTTTTATAGTAAAATAACTATTTTAATTATAATTTACTTTTTATACTAATATATATAAACAAACTATAGTTTTTTAAAAATAATTATATTAAATTAAAAACTACAATTTATTTTAATTTTTAAATAGTTATAAATTAAATTTTAACTCTTTTTTATATATTATTTAAAAACTAATACTTTAATAAAAAAGAGTAATAATATAATAAAATAAGTTTTAAGTATATATATAAACTACTAGTAAATTAATTAAATTAACTAATTACTTTTAATATAATTTAAAACTAATAATACTATATTTAAATTTATAAAAGTTATATTATTTTTTATAAATATTAGCTAATATTTTTAAAATAAGTTTTAAACTTTTTATAAAAAATTAAAAATATTTTTACTAAGTATTATAAATTATAAAAGCTAATTATAAAATAAAAATATAATTTAACTTAATATATAAAATACTTAAATAAAACAACTATTTAAAAAAATTAAAGTTTTTAAAAAATTGTATATTTTATAAATAGTTTATATATATATTAATATTTTTAATATATTTTTATATTAGCTTACTATACTTTAATTTAAGTAGTTTTTAAATTAATAAAATTTGTTATTTAAACTTATTAAAATTAATTACAAATATAAATACTATATTAAATAAATTAAAAATATATATTTAATTAAATAAAATAAATATAAAAACATAATATAAAAACTTATAAATAATTTTTAAAATATAACTTTTATAAAAAAAAACTTACTTAATAAATTCATTTTAATTTAAACTTAATAATTAAATATAAATACTTTTTATAAAAAAATTTATATTATATATTTATATATTAATTTTATACTTATATATAAACATTTAATTTAAATATTTTTATTTTTTAATTTTTTATTTATTATTTTATATACTTATTAATTAATATATATTTTTAATTTTTTAATTTTATATATAATAATTTTATAATAAATATTTTTAGTAATATTAACTATAACTTAAAAAATTATAATATAAAAAAGTAATAAAAATTGTTATTATATAAAGTTTTTAAGTTAATATAATTATTTAAACTATTAAAAATTTTAATACTTGTTATAATTTAATAAAATTTATAATTTAATAAAATTAATTAAGTAATTAAACTAATTTTATTTAGTTTAATATTATTAGCTAGTTTACAAAATTTAGTAAAGTAAATAATAAAACTTTTTTATTTTTAATATAATAAGTTAGGTTTACTTAATATAAAAAAAATTTAATTTAAGTTTTTATATATAATTTTAAAAAAAAAATAATAAATTAGTTTATTAAGTATATATTTTTATTTATATAAAATTTTATAAATATTACTAAGTATTTTTTTTAATATTAAAAGTATATATAAAAGCTAAAAGTATTTAATAAAATATTATTTAATATTATATTTAAGTTTATAATAAAGCTTTTTAATAAATATTAGTAAATTTTTTAGTTATTTTTTAAAAATATTAAAAAGTTAAGTAAACAAATTAAATTTTAATAAAAAAAAGTTATTAAAGTTATACTAGTAAGTAAAACAAATAGTATTATTTTAATTATAGAAACTAATAAGTGTTTTAGTTTATTAATAGTTTTTTAAGCTATTTCTAAATTTATAGTTATGTGTAGTTTTAAAAAAAGTTAACTAAAATTTCCAAGTAATATAGAAAATAAAAAATAGAACTACAATATTTAAATTTCTTTTTTTAAAAAAGAATTTTTTGTTTAAAGGTAGCTTATTTACGTTAAAATGTAGCTTGCTAATTTTATAGAACTTAAGTAAAGAACTTTTATATTATAGTAAACTGTTTTTTTATTAAGATTATAAGTTTGGCTATAGACGTGTCTAGTTTAAGTAGAGTAGTTATAGTATAAAGAAAGTAACGTAACATAATGCTATAAGCAGAAGGTTAAGTACCTAAAGAGAAGCGTTAATTAATCGCTAAGTACAATACTAGGTCATAAGTCAAGATGTTACGTGGAGAAGAACAGAAGAGCAGAAATATTAGGGGCGAGGGCTCGTGCGCTAGCGCGAGGTCAATACGTAAACACGTAATGCGAAAGGGGCTTGTGAAGAAGGCTTTCTTAAAAGGCTCTTGTAAGGTGTCACGGATAGTTACCGTGACACCGACGCAGTAGTTAAAAAGATGCTAGATTTTATACTTCTTAACGAGTCCTATAATAAGAGTGGCAATATTCTCTTTAGTATGTTGCGTAACGACTTTTCTAAGGCCTAAAAGCTTACACTGTTTCTTCCCTTGCTAATTAGTGTAATAAGCGACTACTATAATTATTAAAATTATATTTAGTAAGGTCTAAAGGTTAAATGATAAGTAAGCGTTACTAACTACACCGGCTAGGTCCTTCTTCAATTCCTTCTTTTGAAGCTTGAATTCGTCTATAACTTATCGCCAAATAGTGTTAGCAGCGCTTAGTAGCCAATCTTAAAGCCTTGAAGCAATGTAAAACATCATCTCATGAAAATACTAGTTCTTAATTTGGTAGAAGGCAATATGGCAGTATACAATCTACTAGATAAAGAAGCGCTTCCAGAAGTCGAAGTTTGACTGTAAAAATAAGGTGGGGTTCCCTAATATAGTAGGCTTCTACCGTCACTTATTTGGAGTTATAATGACACCCCTCTTCCTATCTATATTATGTATTTTTTTCGAGATAGCCCAATGCAGTAGTGTTTGCTTTTAGAGCAAGAAAATCTTGTGTACGCCGAGCCTTCTTACAGAGGTAGCAGTAGTAGAACTTCGAGGTGCTCTCATTGATTGACGATTTCAACTAGATATCCTCATCCTAGTCCCATATGTGCGATGGTCGCTTGCGCCATGCTTGGCTAGGTGCTTTTTTCAAGACTTGACTTCGAATATACTGCTTGCCGTACAATTTGAACTCGACAATCTCCGCCTGTTACTCGGCAGCCTTTGGATTGATTAAGAAAGGTGCAAGAACGACTTGATCCGAAGGGCGACGAGATGGTTGAAAAAATCGGTTCATTTTGATGGATGAGCAACAGGTGGGTGGCGCGGAATGAGCGCGATGAGGACCAGGAGCAGCGTCAGCGCCCTCTACCAGGCCAATATCATGCACAGTAAGTTCACTCATACTGTACGACACAACTGCATAGATTTAAGGGGCACAAAGGTTAGTTATAATGTCAATTCAAGCCACAGAGAGGTTGTTTTTGAACGCCTGAGGTGCAGGCGTTGATGGGTAACGATCTCTATGAGTTCTACCGAGTTTCAGCCCTGCTGCTAACACCTAAACAGGCTAATCTGGTGGACCTCCTGGAGCTCCGAGGGTGCAGATCCAATCCAATCAAGTCCAATAGATGCTCGGATCCACCCCAATGGAAATCGCGATCCAGAAGCTCCAAGTCCAACGGCCCCAGTCCAATGAGATCTCTGCACAGCGCGGAAGCGTCAACACCGCTTTATTCAAGGGAAAGTCTAACGTCTACTTACTCTTTCCAATCTTGCATGTATTCTTTACGCCGCTCTGCGGTTTCTTCAGCAATATCGGAACTATCGTCCAGAGGTTGCAGACTATATTCCTCAATAACCCTTTCTTCCTCTGCCCTCTTTGCTTCTAGATTATTGCACTCAAGAAATCTTCGTCCCCTTAGCGGAGCCATTGTAGTAGTCGGACAAAGCAAGCTATTACGGAAATAAAATTAAATAGAAGAGATACGCTCAGAATGTTACGCAAGAATGGAGCGGAATGGCAATAGCAAGCGCAAGCCTGTACTAAGGTAAGCAGGTGCAAATAACACTTCTACAGAGGCAGAGCATGGGTTGGGACTAGAAGATAGAAGGATTGGCAGCAGAGGAGGAAGACGTCCGTCGGTCAAGGAAGTAGAGCCCAAAAGGGCTCCCAAATCTGGGCGGCACTGCGTGAAGGCATCCCCGGTATCCCACTTCCATAGTCTCAGCTGAAGCCTTAGTGCGCAGCGTGGTAATGCGAAGGGAATGGCCGGACGGCAACATCATAGATGTTGGGGCGGTCTCGTCTGTGATGAGGATGCAGGGGAGAGTTGGTAGAGAGGAAAGAGGTCGTGAGGGCCAGAGTGGTTTTCAGTCTAAGCTTAGTCAGCTTTTTTTTAACGCCTGGTAAGGGGGAGCCGAGGATTTGCCGAGGACGGGACTTGGTGCTCCCTCTCCTCTAGGTCGATTAGCTATGCATCTTGCCAGATGATGCGGGTGGCTGGGAACTAGAGTTGGCAAAGACGTCCCAAGCTTTGTTCAACTCGCATATTACGATTGCAGTAACGTTATGCTCAGAGAATAGCACGAGCCTGTTTTCAGACAGATGGTCTTCCTTTAACAGTCCATATGGTACATCACTCAAAATCCCAACTGCAGGGGTTCCTGCCAATCAGGGTGATCATGCCTTTCTCTTTTCAACCAAGCCTTCATAGCGCACATCATCATTTCAGGAGTTTGGATCCTACTCTATGGTATATCACCGATGCGCCACTTGTAACTCGAGCACGGGCTTACTAGGAACGTCTGCTTCCAGCGCGCACACTACATTTTCACGCTGAAGAACTAGTGTGGGAGTGCGAGAGTGGCCTCAAATACCGTTACCAGAATTGGTACTTGCAGGGATTGAGAGACTGAACAAGATTGCATTGAGGACCTGAAAATCTAGAGGGCGAGTAGAGGCTATATACAGTAGAGAAATGCCAAGTCGGCAGATTGTATGTCCGACCAGCAGGAGGTCGCTTTTCCGGCAACAAATACGAATGTGGTCAGCTAGATATCGACAGTCTTGTAAACATCAAAGAGGAACAACAATCCACGCCTTTATCACAATATCATTCAAATGTTAAGCGGATATTCACCAGAATTGGCCTCCGTAACTCCAGCTTATCTCACTTCGACTTTAGAAATCTCTAGATGCAATTGGTCAATGAATTCTCCAGCCTCGCTCTGACATATGAAAGGTATCGCTTACTCGCCCTCTCTGGCCTTGCATCTAGATTTGCTGACACCTCTCTTGGGCGCTACTTTGCCGACTTGTGAGAAGGAGATCTTGCTATAGGTTTACTGTATGAAAGTTTCGGATCGCAGAGATCACCACCAGCTTACAAACTATAAGCATCATCCTGGTCTTGGGCATCAATCCCACTTGAAGGATTCAACAAAATTTCATATCACTGAGTGCTTAAGAAGGTTGAACAGGATCCTAAGTTTGCTGTCATAGGTGTAAGTGGCGATATCATCGGCAAAAATCCTTTTCGAGTGGATCAAAAATGCTGCCCCCAGCGTACGTGGGAATCCATCAAGTGCACCGCCGTCAAGGATTCCTTTGGTTTTTGGCGGCTAAGGAAGCTAGGACTCAAAATGGATAGTGAGAGTGCTAAAACTTGACCAGCGCTTTCAATCGACGCAATAATCACCCTTGCGATTGGCTGTTAGACTGACATTCCTTTGCATCAGATCTAAGCTAGGGCTCGTACTCCGCAAGGTACCTTACAACGAATACTTCTATGAAGGTGTTGGGTGTACGATACGATCAGACGACTTTGTTGTGGCTGGACGAAATGGAAGTCATGCGGTTTTACATAATATGAAGATAAGCACAGGAGAAGAAGAGCTAGGAACTCGCTACTTCACTCAGTGAGTGAAGGGGTTGCTCTCTGCTGAAGGATGAAAAGCAATGGTCTTCTCAATGGAAAACTCATTGATCCCCCAAATCGAATTCGACTGGCCCCATCCACTTCCCTTCAGACCGCGTACGGGTGAACCAGCTATTGTTGCATGTCAGCTCTCAGCATCTCTCATCAAACAACAGGCCACAGCTTACCAGAATCTATGCAAGTCATATTGTTAATCTGCACCTGTCCATATTCCAGATACTTCGCAACATTATACGCATGCTCCCAATTCGTACTATGAACAGCAGCACTCAATCCATATGCGGAATCATTCGCCTTTTCAATGGCGTCGTTGTCGTTTTCAGCAACGTACACAGTAACTGACGGCCCAAACGTCTCCTCGTCCCAGATTCTGGCATTGCGCTTCACATCCGTGACAATTGTCGGCTTGAGACTCGTCTTGCTAACGTACTCCGGACCACCCAGCAAAAATCTTGCCCCTTTCTCCTGCGCATCAACGAGCACATCGTATGCATGGATGGCAGACTGTTCGGTCACCGCGTTGCCCGCTTCAGGAATCTTCTGCATGGCTGCAACAAGTAGTTCTGTGAACGTCTCGTACACTGACTTGTGCACGATAATTCGCTCCGTCGAGAAGCAGAGCTGTCCGTGATGAAGCACGGCTACCATATTCATCGTCAGCATGTCCCTTAAGAATCAAGATTGCCGGGTAAGAAACCACTCACCACCCATTGCACACAACCCCGCCGCCTTCCTCAAATCCGCATCCTCCAACACAACCGCCGGTCCCTTACCTCCCAACTCCATCAAAATAGGCTTCAAGTACTTGGCGCAGACCTGCCCGATCTTACTTCCTACCGCCGCACTTCCAATGAAATCGACCTTCCGAACGGCCTTATGGGAGACAATTGCCTCAACTACAGGGGCAGCATCTTCACGTCGCGCTTGAATGATGTTGATTACACCAGCGGGAATACCAGCTTCTTCGAAGCATTCTACGAGGTGGTGGTGGGTCCGGGGGCAGAGTTCAGAGGCTTTGACGACGAGAGTGCAACCAGCTGCGAGAGCCATACTTATTGCGCGGAGGGGGAGGATTACGGCGCCGTTCCAACTGTGACAATTTTCAATACCATGACATATTTCCTTCACGTTCGAATCAAACCTTGGGGCTAGAGAGGCTCACTTACGGCGGAATAACAAGCACAACCCCAACAGGTTCCCTGACCATAACCGTCAACCCACCAACCTCCTCTCCATTCCCACTCGTCGTTCTCTGCGGCACCGTCCCCCTTATCTCACTCGTCGCAGCCGCAATCCCTCGCACATACACCGTCCCCATTTTGATATTGAATCCCGCGAATGGAGGCGGACAGCTTGTCTCAGAAACCTGCGATCCTGCTATCTCCTCGGCTCTCATATCTAGGATATCTGCGGCCTTGAGAAGGAGATTCCGGCGGTAAGCGGGAGACGTTTCGCGCCAGGTGGTGAAGGCGGTGGATGCGGCGTCGCAGGCGGCGATGGAGGAGGTGGGGGAGGCGGAAACGGCATGGTGCAGGGTTTTGGATTGGAGGGAGGAGGTGATTGGGAAGAAAGTGTCATTTTTTAGAGGTTGGGATGAACCGTTGATCCAGAGCGGGACAATGGGGAGGTTGTTTGGAGAGGATTGGTCTTGTATGAAGGGCATATTGGGAATGGTTTGATAGTTATGGATGGTATTGAAAATTGATAGAAGCGATTTAGTGACTGGGGAGAGGAGCGAAGGGAATACATAGATTGTAGCCGTTATAAACTTTATAGCGAAGAATTATAACTCGGTAACTCGGTAAGCTCGCGTGGTGCGTTCATTACGGCACGACAGCTCCGGACGTATGACGAGGCTTTATTTCCGCCGTCGTATGAGGTCAGCATGGACGTAAGACTCCAAAGCTAACGAAATAGAGCAGTTATATGGGATGCCTTATTTTACAAAGGTGGGCTGGCGTGGTCGGTATCTCGGTATCTCGCCATCTCCATATGGAGTCGGAACGGAGCTCGGTATCTCGGTATTTCGATATGAAGCTCAAGGGAACTCGATGCTCATAATACCTCCGGAGCAATGTGGATGGAGTGTTGTGAGATATCCATAAAGGCAATACGGCTCGGAAAGTTGAATCATGGCGAGACCCTTGAAAATTTCCCCATCGTGAGAATGAGCAAAGTTGAGTAGCCACTTGCGAGAAGGAATCGAGGGGAGGGTAAAGAATGAGAAAACTAGTAGAAGGAAATGCAATTCGAGTAACAAGATGATCTTCAATCCTTGAAGAAAACCTTTCAAGTATAGATGCGAATTTGCGAAAATGATTGGGTTTGTGTCAAAGTAAACTTTCCAAGGGTCTAAGGTTTCTAGATTCACATCTTCTCACGTGCTCAACACCACCACCCCTCAACTATCCGTGCTACAATCTATACATGTCAACAATAATTAGTATATCAGAGATGAGCCTTCAAGTGACAAGTATGATACCAGGAATATATATTATGATTTATAGAGCGATCTATTTACCTTTCTCTTATTAATGAGGCCTCTTCGCGGCCTTATACGTAGACCCAATTTCACCCCACTTAATATTGCTAAAAGTAACAGCAGGCGCGGGCTCAACCTTGAGAATATTCTTAGGATCTCCCTCTGTCGCATTACAAGGCCCAGCGTTTCCACTATCGAGCCATTTCATGAATCCGCCCTCATCCCACCAGATACTCATCGCTAGAACCATTCCTCGGGTCATGGCCTCGCCCATGCCCTTATGCCCGCCCAAGCTGCCGTATTTCGCAGCACCGTTCTTGTCGCAGAAGGCCTGATTGATGGGACCACCCGTGACAGCGTTCTCGATCACCTTACCGTTTTGGATGTAGGAGCGCCTGATTTCTTGGAGGACGCCGTCCTTGGCGGGGAATTGGGTAACGACGGTGAAGGACTTGGATGTGTCGACCTTCAAGCCGGGTCCGTAGTATGACTTGTCGGTCGTGTAGGGATTCTGGCCGCAGCCGTTCTTGTCACAGACACCGGTGATGGTGCACTCGTCACCGGTGCAGCGGTAGAGTCCGGGTTTGTTGCATGTGTGCGGGGCGAGTTGGGTGGCGCGCTTGTTGGCTTCCCAGATGTCGAGCTCGTTGCAGCAGATTCCTTGAGCTTTGATGTTGCCCTAAATTGTTGTGAGTATATGCTTTCAGGGTTTAGTGTGGATTGGAAACTTACAACTCCGTTAACCCATGGAGTGACGAAGCACTGGGCATCGCAGTAGCCAGTTCCATAGGCAGCACCTCCTGGATTCAGATAGCTCTGACCACCATTCTCCTCCATCTCCGACAGATAAAGAGCGCCGTTCATCCCGCACGGAAGCTTGGAGACGTCGACATCGAAAGCGAATTCGTTGCCAGTCAACTTGAGCATCTCGTACTTCTTCTCGCCCTCGGCAAGAAGGTAGATTCTGGGGCTGGCAACGCCGTTCTTTCCATGCATCTTCATAAGCAATTTACCACCGTTCGTAGTGACGCCATAGTCTGCGTAGTTTTCAATACCCTCCATGATGCAGTTCCTGGCACATGTTGCCTCGTCCGGACACGCTGTTTTGTTTGGTCCGCTGCCCCAGTTACCGCAGCCAAGTTGGGCGTTGTCTTTCTGGTGAATGGGATGAGAGGCTGAATCCAGGACGAGGGCAGTTTTCTGCTCTTTGCAGCCTCCTGCACTCGTACACTTCCATGTTGTCAACTTGGGGTGCACTTCTGAGGTTTTACCGGGTGTCTGGGCGGCCACAAGGGCAATGAATAGTGAAGTGAGAAGAGTGACGGATGGAGCCATTTTTGATTTGAATCTAATCATCGATTTGAAGGAATGCGACGAGAATGACAATTGAAGAGATGGAGAAACAATGAAACTTATACTTAAGGCTGTTGAAACATGCCGGGCCGGATATCACGATAATGATTAAACCTACTATACATCTGTCCATTCCGAACAGGGTGAAGACGGAACCTTTCTTTCCATCGACGCTATTTCTGGCCTAGATCGCAGGGAATTCCAATGAAAGAGGCTCCGCGCAAGGGTCAAGGTTGGATTGGAGATGACGGGCGTCAAACATATTTGCCCCACAGCTGTGCATTCGTTCCATAGAAATCGAAGCTTCCATAGAACGGCCCGAGAAGGACAGGGTTGAGAATTATACTCAATCATGTGGTGCGACTTGTTTATATTAGATTGCGGTTAATTGCAAGCATATTTTCTGCGGCTCGGCAATGTTGATCAACCCAGGTTTGTGTCCCCACCAAAGGGACCCAAACCTGGACAGAAGAACGGCTAAAGACTTCTAGGGCGCCTTAAAATGGGCGATTATGTTGTTTGTACCTGTTCGCAAGGCAATGAGGATGAGTTGGAAGATGAAAGGGGAGCGAGGCTGAAGGTGCTAGGGAAATCGGTACGAGAAACCTTGGGGCAGGCCGAGCAGTTGACGGTGTCTCGTTAGGACCTTCCAGAATATCAATGGTACGGTTTATGCTTTCCCGCACAGACGCATATATATGCACATGGAAAGTTGATGAACTGCAGACGAGGTATTTTTGGTGTTGAGTTGTGAGGGAGCTGGCTGGACCCAGCCCTTGAACATCAGAAAGAACGCTTTGCTAGATTCAGACTAGCGTGTTTCCAGTAACGAAACTAGAGCTAGGCGATCTCGAGAAAACAAGGTGACCTCCATCAGCTGCGAGAACACGCCCGCGCACGATGCCTCCCGGAAAAACAATCTATAGGGACATACCTATTTAAATCTCCTCATAAATTTTGTCACAATAACCCAAGGCAGAGTAAACACCAAGAAGCGTCAAAAAGGGCGTGTGTAAGTCTGGCATCTGAATCTAGTCGCTCCATCTCGAAAATTGTCAATTCCATCAAGTAATGTATCAGTTGACATTATCTTGTATACAAAGTGGCTGGCCTTGTTCTCGCTTCGAGCGATAAAAGGAGCGAGATGCGTTATCTTATGAGGCAATACCGTGAAGGTAAGTGCTGAGGCTGAAAGTCAGGGAAAGAGGCTTGAATCTATGGAGGGAGTGACGATATCTAGTCGAGCAACACTCGGTTGACAGCCTCATAACCATCACTCACTTCCAGGTACCGTGCCATGGTCCGTTGTCCTTCACGGCTTCTCTCATTACGGTTGTTGCGGCTGCTGGCTCAGTAGCAAAACATCTCGAACTACTCAGAAATGGTCTGGGAAATGCGCCGGATATGTTGGGCTCTCTAATAGATGAGGTATCTGATTTGCGAATTGTACTCGAAGCTTGCAACTCTGCGGTCACTGAACTCTACAGCAATGTAGACAGCCCGAATCCGCCAATACCCCTAGCAGATGCTAGTCAGGCTCTTGATCGAACCAAGTGCCATCTGGATCACCTCTACGATCTAGTTTCATCCTGTTTTGATAGTGATTTGGATGTCTCGAAGACCCGACCAGTTGTCATGTTTCGTTGGATGAAGATAAGAAGCAAGACTGAAGTGATTCAGCAGTTGCTACAAGATTCCAAGCAAGGTCTGTTGATGCTCATGGAATCGCAGAGTGTGTATGTACTAACAAACTTTCTTTTCACCCTGTCACTAAGCTAATATGAGAGAAAATGATCAGATCCACCATGTCTGGAATGCAACTTACGGTTCAAAATATTACTGTTGGTGTAGAAGAGGACTACAGCACTTTGGATGAGAAGCTGGACGAAATTCTTTTTAAGGTTGTCTAACCAGATAGACCAAACTCGGGAATTGAAATCGATTGTAAAAGAATTGATAGAGAGGTTGAGTACTCTCGGGTTTTACCATCCCAATTCATCGATCTCATCGTCTTCGGCAACAACATCACCAACGCTATATATGAATCCTCCGGACTTAGCGATGTAGGGCTCTGAACGCGCGAAATCGGTCCAAATCCGTGCGTCATGCTATCGAAAGACATGCAGGGCCTGGTGTAGCTGTCGTTGCCATATCCGACGAGAAGTCAAAAATCCAGGCTTTGTAAAAAAGCTCTTTGGCTCACTATTCGTCGGCTATGGTAGGATGCATGTGTTTGATCCAGCCTTGCGACGAAAGGCAATGCGGGAAACGCTCCTTCACTCGAATCATTCTCAGCTATCAATTTCCAGAGTGGTTTTGGTCGCTCTCCTTTTTAGCATCGTTAATGACAACAAAGACCAGAAATGCTTATACGAGTACCGAACACGGTTCCATGTACTTGCGAAACATATCAGTACTGTATAGATGGAAACGTCGCTGGTCTCACTCGTTTGTTCGACTGCGGGAAGGCGTCATCATTTGATATGGATCCCGATGGTTTCTCCTTGCTTTGTGTAAGTAGCCTCTTCTATGTCTGGGCAATAGCTACTAAGACAAGATAGATCTCTAAAATGCTCTCAAATTCGATCATTTTGATATTTGTCGGCTACTAATCTCGCAAGGCTTCGATCTGTATGAGGAAGATCAGTAAGCACGTATTCGAATTCCAGATCTTCTCTCATTAACTACGCTGCAGCACCGGTCTGATGCAATACTCACTAATTCACGCAAATCGAGATTCTTGAAAAAAGAAGCAAGCATTGTTGGAGCTCTTTCCGCAGGACAGGGAGCCCTTGATGAACGTCAGTTCAGTCGCATCCACAAGTGTTTCCTTGGAATCATCGGTACCTCCCTTGTAGATGAGCTGACTGTATCCAAGTCTACCATTGATGACGTTGATAACCAAGGCCGTACAGCCCTTTACCGGGCAGTTCGCCTGGGCAATGCCAGTGTTTGCTAGACTCCTTTTGCGATACGATGCCCGGTTACCCACCAGGAATACGCAATGACTTTGACCCGCTTATTGCTGCAGCAAAAACTGGGAACCAAGAGGTAGTCGGTCTACTACTGGATAATGAGTCAAAGGTTGCTTCCGGCATGTTGGACCGGCTCACTGCTTTGCATTATGCCGTAGGATGAGTAAACTGCGGGCATCAATACGTTAAAGACTTGCTTGACGCAGGTGCGAAAACAGATTGCGTGGACGCTGAGAATCGGACTCCTTTCACAATAGCAAACGTTGAATGGTTGCACTGAAATTGTCAAGCCTTACTCGACGCGACATCAACTACCCTTGCGAAGATGATGGGCTCTGCTTGCTAGTTGCATCTTTTGGAACATGTACGAGAGCACCGACCTGGTACTTCAAATTGGTGCAGACACTCGTTCGCATTGACACCGGAGAGTCGCTGCTACATATCGCGGTTCGATATGCACATAGCAGAACGCTCGAGTTGCTTACTGGCCATTAGCTGGGCGCATTAGACCCATATGCAAAGACTATGAAGGAGAAACGATTCATCGCACCGCAAAAGAACGAGAGGAGGGACCTAACTGGAATATCGCCTTGAAAGCCTAGTGCAGAGCATTCCAAATCGGCATCATGGGAAATCTACGCTAACCGGAGGGACGGTTTCCAAGGCTGCAACGACCATCCTTGACTACTGCCCTGTGACCGAGAAAACCAGCGAAATTACGATTACAGTTCGCCAGCTTTATGATGACAGTTATTTCGATCATTTCGAGGGCGCCCTGGAAACTCTTGGATAAAGACCAATCTAGTTATATACCGGCATCGGTGCATGTAGTCCATCCAACTTGGGGAAATCTGTACTGTAATGAAAGAATGCAGTTCGAGGCTCCGTTGGGTGTGGGTAGGGTTGTTTCGGAAGAGTTGGAAACTGCGTGTGGCCAGATACATCAGAAAGGTCAGTTCGAGAGGACATCTTCCTGCTTTGGGTCTAGCTTCCACCGCCAAATTGGACATCTTCCTTTCATATCTCGCATTACTCCTTCCACACTGGGCCACATTCTTTTGCAATATGTGCCCCTGTTTACAAGTCTATCTTTACAGCATCCCGCGCAAACCAGCCTTCCCATCGCTACCCTTACCCAATGTCCATGCACGCTTTGACTTTACGCCGTGTTTAGTATTAATCCAGATTAGAATACGTTTACTAAGTATTAATCTCATTTGGAATAAAGCGACAGCATTACCTGCCGTATCCATGCTAATAAGATTAATGATTGAGTCTTCATGGGGAGCCCACTCAAGAATCGTGTCTGATGCATATGAGACCCAATTTGACTCTTTTACGTGTTCGGTAACCTCTGCTGTCTGTTTGTAGGACCTGGTGTAGCTAGAGTATCCCAACGTTGCGCTACCAGCGGCTAACATATTTCCTCTTCTCTTGGCTCGCAGCGTCTTTGTTTACGCAACCCTATGGGCGGCCTTAGAGGGTATTCCATTGCTACTCATTTGGAAAATATGCGAGAGTCCTCACAAATGACCTAGGGACGCCGCCCACACCAACAAAATCTGCGGATAACCCAACCATCACGCGTCCCAATCACTAGCATTTCCACCATGGGATGATTACTCCTGGGCTCCAAAGTCGGACCTTAAATGCTGGAAATCATGGGTTCGATACACAAACATAACTACGTCAATCGAGAATGCCGAGCCATCCCGAGAGAAGCTATATCACCACCGCATATCCGAGTGTCGTTGAATTCGAGTATGGGGCAGCGTTCATGTACGAACCCACCTTCACAACAATCTGCAATGAGACATGGCACCGAGCGGTTGGGCACAAGGCCACTGCACACCTAGAGATTTCTCGAACGAGCACCAGATATAACGTCACCTCAACCAAGTCTTGGATGCCACCTAAGCCGACCTACACGGTTCCCTTCTACGACTATATTTACAGCAAGATATACAGCGCCGAGAGCTCTATTATCGATCGGATAATTTCCGCAAGCTTCACCACAGACTGGCCTGGTGATGATCTGGAACGGATCTCTGCCGTGTTGTCACCTCCATGTAGCACAACGGGCCGTCTGCCGTCGAGAGGTACGTTTGCAACGTGCATATACAGGGTAAAGACACCCCGAGCGGGTGGGGCGGTTCCCAAATGGATTACTCCCACCGTGATAATTCTGTATTGGCCGATCGAAACGCCAGCTTCTCTTTGCCGTCGTACGAACAGTTCTGCATCTAGTCTAGCAATCACGCCCGCGCCAACGCCGGTTGGTTTAGTAACACCACGATATGGCGACCTTGCAGCGACATCTCCCACGATGTACTACATTATCGACGACTTACAGATGCAAATATTTATTGGGGCTAAAAGAACTTTTTCAACTACCTGGTCATCGATATTCATGAACCTTGGCACAGCTGTCTCGGGAATAACTATGGAATACAACCCTCGCGAAACCCCATTCGTCTCTGTCCATGAGAATTGATGTCAGCCAGGCCTAGACCAGGGAAGCGATCCTAAATATAGAAAATTTTCGTCTTTTCAACCTCAACGACATGAACACAGTAAGTGCTTTCATCAATTTGGTGGATTGAATGCAGTGTGTGTTGAGATTATCGCGTAGGTTCCTATAAGCGTCTACTTCTATAGCCGATCGAACTTAATGGATAGTTTCTACGGCAGTATATTCTAGGGCCTGTATATAGCCCAAATGGCCTTCCCTCCAAAGGGGATAGAGACGGAAGACAGCCAGTGGGAGGTCTGCGAGACCATCCCAACAGATGTACTTAAACCCACATTCGTTGCGTTGCCAACAGACCGGTATAGTGATCGGAATAGTCAGTTTACTTGGGCTCCGAAGGAGAGACCAACTCAGAAAACAGTGACCGGAACGTGGCCGACAATGGGTGAGTTCGCAAGACCAAGTGAGGCTGCGTTTCCGGGATCGAGTACGTCCTTCGTTTCCTTCGACGGCTGTAGGCGCCGTACTAAGCACAGGAGTGGCCTAAAGTCGGCCATTTTCTTTATATTTAGGATCATGAAAGAGTCGATATTGATATTAAAAGGTAAGGCGCATTTTCGACGGGGAATGCAGAGCAGAGTTGCTATCAAGCAAGTCAAGCAAGTTGAGGCCACCAACTTGACTTGCTTGACAAAATCGAGCTCTCTGACTTGCTTGACTTGCTTGATGAGGGGATTTGGGTCGACTTGCTTGACAACTTGCTTGACAACTTGATAGATTACATAAGCCTAGTCCAGATCGCTGAGTTGCTCCATAAGCTCGTCAATCTCCTCTATCGTGAGATCTTGGCATGGTGTTGGTGTACGGCCTAGTGTAGGAAGTCGTCAGCTGCGTCAATAAGTAATAAATCCCTTACTCACCAGGTCTTGGAGCGCGTTTAAGGCCTATCCTCTTCCAAGACCGCAAGGATTGAAGTGCTGATAGGAGATCTGGCCGCATCCTAAGCCTCCTTTCACCCAGGAGATTTCCGAGCTCACTAAAGGTCCTCTCACAATCTGCACTAGAGGCAGGGATTGCAAAAATATCGAGAGCAAAGCGCGCCAATACAGGAAACTGGCTCTCCTGAAGCAGCCAATAGCGTACAGGATCGAGAGCGAGAGCATGGTCTTCAGGCAGAGCTGGCTCCTTCTTCCAGAGCTCGTACTCATCTCCAGCTGATTGTTCAATCTCTCTAGCAGCCGCCCTCATTGTAGCCGTGATAAAATCGGCCCTATTTGAGGCAAAGCCAACACGCTGCTTCTTAGTAGGAGGAGAAGAGGGTTTGGTAGCCGCAGACTCTTTAGCTGCATTTTCCTTATAACTCTTCCAAAGTTGTTGAAAGCCTCTATTGTTCTGCTCCAGCCAGCCTTGCCTAGGATGTGGCCCATCTTTGTCCTCGTCGTAATCATCAGGGATCTTCCAGAGGGCGTCAAGGTGGCTCTTGTAGTGAGGGTGTAGCCGTGTGGCTGCGTAGTAAGCTGAAGCGTCATCAAACTTAGCGTAGTACTCATTAATCTTAGCCCAGGCTGCGTTACAATTAGTTTTAAGGTGATCCTCTAGAGCATCTGGATCCTCATAGTTAATCTCTGCTAGAGACCTCTTCAGCTCTTCAAGCCTGCTCAGCAGCCATTCGAACGTAATTAGAACCTCCCAGATAGCTCCGTGTAGGCCAGATTTGCCTCTTCCCTCAAGCCAGTAAGTAGCCTCCTCAAAAGGCTTGAGTAGGGCAATGTACTCAGCGATAGTAGCCCAATCCTGAGGTGTAAGCCCTTCCTCTTGAATGTAGAGCCTTGGCTCTGGTCTCTTAGCTCGATCTCGACGCCTAGAGGCTGTATCCACCCTGTATTCATCTATTTTGTATTGCATGTAGTCGTTAAGGGGGGACTGAAGGGCGACGGCGCGTTTAAAGCAGTGTAGGTAGGAATTCCAGCGAGTCTTTACTAGCTTAACGATCTCCTTTGGTTTGAAGTTGGTAATGTTAAGGCGCTTAGCTTCCTCATACTGAAATCTCTCTAGTAGTTCTCGGGCCTGGGGGGTGCAAATTGACGATAAAACATTAAGCAAAACACTAATAGGGCCAAATCTCCGCCACTCAGCCATATGTCTTTCTTCAGCCTAGTAGGTATTAGTAGGTATTAGTAGAGAATTAGTTCTAGTCATGCTACTTACTGCTAAATTCGCCTGTAAGTTTTCAAATGAGTCCTTATCTCTACCCTAAAGCACTACCTGGGTCCCTAAGTTAAGAACGTGGCATGTACAGCGTAGCCGACGGTGGGATGTACAGAAGTTAAACTCGTTACTAAGAATCTGAATTGTAGAGTCGTTATTACTGGCGTTGTCAAGTACAAAATAGCCTAGGCGCTTCTCATTAATTTGAAACGTCTCTAGTGTAGAGCTTACTATTAAAGTAATATTTTTGCTAGAGTGTTGACCGTGTAGCTGAGGAAGGCTAAGAAGATAGTCCTAAATCTCTCCTTCTGCATTAATGTGGTGTACACATATTCCTGTAAAAGCTTACCTGCCACCAATTATAGTCCAATTATTAAAGCTAATATATATAAGAGTTTTCGACTTCCTAAGGTGTTCAATAACGAAGGGGATATAAGCGTTATACTCGGCAATTATGTGATCACGAAGGCTTTAGTGGTTTTTCCAGAGGGCACTTTCAGCTAGAGAACTAGCTACCTTTATCATAGCTTAAAAAGTAGGTGTTTTAATTACTCAGAGAGCCTGGTTGTCGCTAATTACCCAGTCCTATACGGCATCAAGGAACTTCGAGCGGGAGAAACTACCTGCAATCTCATTAGCTACCTCTTAAGAAATTTCAATCCCCCTGTCTTACATGCTTACAAGTAGAAAGCTCTGGCCATAAGAGCGTTTGGCGTTAATCCTGCCGTTGCTATTATAGCCATAGCCAGTAGTGTTCGCTTTAAGATAGTTATGTATGGAGGTAGTAACTCCACTAACTACATACTTACCACCTAGCCTTTTATGCTGATGGCAGTACCTGCATAACCAAAATAGCTTGTTCTGCTTCTTGTGCCAAACACGGTAACCATAGTCGTAAATCCAGCTTAGTTTACCCCGCCTATGCTCGTACGGAGGCTTCGAGAGATATGGTACTCTTAACCAATCAAGGCCTTGATACTGGTCCTCCTCTGCTTCATCCACAATCTCATCTGTATCAGGTAAATCGCTAGCAGCGTAGTCGGCGAGGGCAGATTCAGGTTTCTGGGGTGGTTTTTAGCAGTTTTCCAGTCAGACTCGCTGTTGAAAGGCATTTTCAAGGTTGCAGTTCATTATACAACGATAGATTTAATGAAAACTGATAGGGGTGTAGCTGTAGAGCAGTAGATTACTCGACAAGAAGAGGCTCTGGTTGATGCCAGGTTCTCTGGGTGAACCTCAGAAGGGCTAAATTAGCGCTTCGGAAGGGGTTCCTCCAAGCTCCGCGGCACCTACCCGGCAACTTAGTGCATCTCTCGGAGATCACCCCGAGATCCCCCCTCGAGCTATCCACACCAATCTCATCAAGTTCATATCAAGCAAGTCAAGCAAGTCGAGGCTTCCGACTTGACTTGCTTGATAAAATCTAGCTCTCCGACTTGACTTGCTTGTTAGCAACTCTGATGCAGAGTACCGGTCTTACGTTTCCATTGCTTGCCGACAAAGGTCATATCTGAGAGATTTCTGATTTGGACTTCTGCTTATTTGGAATCCTAGTCCTGAGGAAAATAAAAGCTTGAAAAATTTCTTCACAACTACATTTTCGACCACCTTTGAAAGCCCTAATTAGGTTTTGAGGATAGATCAACCAATAGTATGGGAGTAATGATGAGGAGGGAGCTAATGCAAGTCGGAGAAGTGCGCCCCGAGAATTCCGTCCACTTACCAACAACAACACGCCATCACTTCACAAGGATAACTATTTCCTCCGCTTCTCGCACCGACTTTCCGAATAGCTTCTAGTCGTGCTTCTTCTATTTCTACACCGTTTGACTTTCTTTTAGCTCTGTGGAAGTAATACTTTAAATTGGCACAGCGCTGCCAAAGATTTACATTGCCACTTAGCAACATCATTCGCCGTCGTAACTTCCAGGAAAAGTTACGAAGATGAAGTTTCGCGATGGTTCGTGCCTGTCTATGGCATTTCAATCCCCGCACTAACTTCATTCAGGCATGTGGCTGGTGGCCGAGGACAAGACCGTCCAATACGCCGAAGACATCTACACCGTCACTCACAGAGAAGATAGAAAAGCACTAAATCTTCTCTGTCCAACTCGCAAAATATTCTCCCGTGGAGACACACTCAACTTGAGCACGCTTAACATTGAGATCGAGGCGCAATTCGATGGAGTCATTTCTGTCGAAGTCACGCATTTCAGCGGTGCCCAACGTCTTGGTCCAAATTTCGATCTTTTTCCAGATGGAAAACCAAGCTGTGAACCGAAAATCAGCAAGAGTCATAAAGGGACAACAATTTCTTCTGGAGCTCTTTCAGCAACCGTAGGTCCGGATCAGCACAAATTTGATATTCAATTCCATGCCACTGATGGTTCGAAAACGCTCACCTCAATGCTGAACCGATCCGTGGGACTAGCATACAGTCCTGCACTCACCAGTCCAAAGCAAGTAGAAGATACAAGTAAGCTTAAGCACTATATTTTCACGCAGACCGAGCTGGGTGTGGGCGAATCGATTCATGGGCTTGGTGAACGGTTCGGAGCGTGGAATCGTGTTGGACAGAACATTGAAGTTTGGAATGAAGATGGCGGTACGAGTAGTGAGCAGGCGTATAAAAATGTCAGTTTCTGGTTGAGTTCTAGGGGTTACGGGGTTTTTATCGATGCACCGGAGAAGATTGATCTCGAGATTGGGAGTGAGAGGTGTTGTAGATTGCAGACGGCGGTGGAGGCGCAGAAGTTGAAATGGTAAGTATTTACAAATCTGAACGTGCGACAGGAATAGAGGGAAGGCAAAAACCGGCGGTTGTTTCAAGTGTGCACTTCCTATACCCCATGACGCATGATATGAATGGAGGAAAAAAATGAATCTAATGTTTTTAGGTATCTCATCTACGGTCCATCTCCAAAAGAAGTCCTGACAAAATACTCCATCCTAACCGGAAAACCCGGTAAAGTTCCATCCTGGTCCTACGGCCTCTGGCTCTCAACTTCCTTCACAACCTCCTACGACGAAGCAACCGTAACTTCCTTCGTCGAAAAGATGAAAGAATCCTCCATCCCGGTGGAGGTATTCCACTTCGACTGTTTCTGGCTCCGCGCCTTCCACTGGACGGACTTCATTTGGGATCCCGCATTCTTCCCTGACCCAGCCGGCCAAATCGCGCGCATGAAATCCAACCAGCTCGTCAACAAAGTCAGCGTCTGGACGAACCCGTATATCGGGCAAGCTTCTCCCATCTTCAAGTATGCCGCAGAAAAGGGGTATTTACTCAAGAGAACAAATGGCGATATTTGGCAATGGGATCTATGGCAAACCGGTATGGGAATCGTGGATTTCACAAACCCGGACGCCGCGAATTGGTTTGAAGAATGTTTGAACAAGCTCTACGACATGGGTGTTGATTGCATTAAGACAGACTTCGGCGAACGTATCCCCACCAAGGATGTAAAATGGTTTGACGAGAGCGTCAATCCGGAGAAGATGCATAATTTCTATGCCTTCATTTATAACAGGCTCGTTTACGAGAGCTTACAGAAGCGATACGGAAAACACCAAGCTGTTCTCTTCGCGCGAACCGCATGCGCGGGCACACAAAGATTTCCCTTGCAATGGGGCGGCGATTGCGAATCTACTCCCGCTGCGCTCGCCGAATCGTTACGAGGTGGTTTGAGTCTGGGTCTTGCGGGTTTCTCGAGTTGGAGTAATGATATTGGGGGCTTTGAGGGGAGTCCACCTCCCTGGATCTACAAGCGTTGGGTCGCGTTTGGGTTACTCTGCTCTCATTCTCGTCTACATGGATCAAGCTCTTACCGCGTCCCGTGGCTCATCGATAACTCATCCACTGAGCCTGAAAACTGCACCGAGGTCCTGAGACATTGGGTCCAGTTGAAGAGGAGGTTGATGCCGTATCTCTACGCCCAGGCTATGGAGAGCATCGCCAACGGCTGGCCGACAAGTATCAGAGCCGTGGCACTAGAGTTCCCGGATGATCCCACAGCTTGGTTCTGCGATCGCGAGTTCATGATCGGAAGCCAGATCCTAGCTGCCCCAATCTTTGAAGAAGATGGAACCGCCGAATTCTATCTTCCACCAGGCAGATGGTTTGGTTTCTGGGATGGGAAGGAGATCGAGGGGGGCAGATGGAAGAAAGAGAAGTATGGGTTTTTGAGACTTCCGCTTTTTGTGAGAGAGGGGACGGTGTTGGTTCTTGGACAGGCCGAAGGGGAAGGTGGGTTTGGGTATGCTTGGTTGAGTGCGGGTGGGGAGGTTAGGTTGTATGGGGTTAAGGAGGGTGATAGGGCCGTTTTAGTAGATAGTGAAGGCGAGGAGAAGGGAGTGCTGGAGGTGGGAAAAGATGAGGAGGTCAAGGGGTTGGATGTCTTGAAAGGGGAGTGGAAGGTTGAGAGGTTTGGATAGGGATATGGAAAAGATCATGCTGCGAAAGGCAAAAGTGACTCGCTTAAATAGGCCATTAAAAACTAAGACTCTCTCCATCATCTTCATACTACATAATTGAAGAGTTACAATTCTCCAACGTGAGAATTAAGGGGCTTATCTACAACTCATATCATTGACTTCGATGAAGTCGCACCTGCCGTATGATTTGTCCTATTTTGATTTCTAGGATTGAAGTATTCGATGTAGGATTAAGATCCGGATAACCAACGTTGTGGGGATGCGCCACATCTGAGGTTGGGATGTTTTGGCTCCAAGAGCAATATAACAGCTCTGTGGCGGTGTTCTTTCTTATTTCAGGTGTGAAACCAGGCATCATTTGCTATGCACCAGGATCATCGCGCAGAAATCTTATGCCAGTCTTTGAGCCTTTCCCTTTGTCATCTAGTAAGCCAGCTGTTAGCGTATATATACTCTCGTCAGGATCTTTCTCCAACATTTGCCATTTTATTGCAGCAGCTCACATCAGCCAGCTGCGTCAATTTTCAAAATGAATTCCAAAGGCCTAGATAATTTGTCACAGCTAAGTCTGGAAATGAACAGCCCGGAATCAGAGGTTGAATCCCAACCTGCATCAGGTGCATCAACCCCGTACGAGCTCTTAAAGCACGAAAACATGGAGATCCAAATTCTTACATTCGAATCGACCTAGGGGTCTATCAATGCGGAACCAAAACCGTTGAGCTCGAAAATTCACCGCCGTATAAAGCACTTTCGTATACCTGGAGCGTTCCTGGCACCACAGAACCTATTACATTGAATGGTGTTACAGTCAATGTGACTATCAACCTCGTTGCTGCATTGATGTAACTCCGGGGTTGGGAAGGTATCGGATTCTTGTGGATCGACGCACTCTGTATAGATCAACAGAATGTCCCTGAGAAGAGTAAATAAATACCTCTCATGAGTTGAATCTATGCCTATGCGGAAGAAGTCATCGCATGGATAGACGAGGCAGACGACACAAGTGATGAAGCGATACAGTGGCTTTCAACTGCGACTAGATTATCTATGCCATTACTACGCCCGAGCCTGGAGAGGGAACTGCCCCCGTTATTGACCTATATCAATTCCCCATTCTCGAGATTATCACGACCACCCTAGACGATCCTTTTGGCTCGGACACTCGAAACCTGGCTTCGCCTGTCTTATCCCAAGAATTCCGGACCCGGGTATGGATCATGCAAGAACTCGTTCTCAATCCCAGTACGATCATCGTATGCAGTGGCTCCAACCTATCTATATTAGAACTCGGCAAAGTTCTGCGGCTGTGGGAACACACGGGCATGGGTCGGCCACAAGACGAAATCTCCATCATACGAACACCAGCCGCACGCTTGCTCTGGCCGTTCTTTTCTGTTTGGGGATGCCCCGGCTTAAGGAGATTCCTCTGTCTGCACTATTTCAGTAGTTTGGTCAGGGCCAGCATATCTTTGGGAATACTCACATTCTAGTTTGTCGGAAAAGGTGCCTTGGTCGGGGGGATAAGATATATGGGATCCTTGGACTGTCCCATAAAGATTAGATTGATTTGAAGCCTAATTATTGATTGTCAGAAGTAGAGGTGGATAGGGATTTTACGATTGCGAGTATCAAGGCGACAAAGTCGCTACGACTTTTTAGAGCCGTGGGAACGTGTAATGGGATGGGGAAGGCGCCGAGAGCTGGTGCGCCAAAGGATCCAGAGTTTCCGTCTTGGGTTCCGGATTTCTCGCAGGCGGTTGATTGTTCGTCTCGAAGACAGTGAGAGCATCAGCTGGCTTGCAAGCAGACTACGCCGAATTATCCCATAACAATCACAGGATTTCCGTAAAAGGATTCGTATGCAATATCATCGCGCTAGTAACAATCCCCCAATTGGTAAAACCGAATATTCAAGTATGTCCGCAATACTCCGATCCTGGAGCAAGATGGCCGAACGCCTTTCCAAACCCCTTCACAAAACTGGCATCCTCTGGCGCCAGGAATTTTCCGGGCCGTGACGCAAGATTTCCATGCAAGAGGTTACGGGCGAACCGCATTTGACGAGATGAAGATATTGCTGCCCAGGATCAGGTGGATTTTGGCGTTCAGCTAATGGTTTCCTGCTGGAAATGGGGGGCTTGTATGCGGACTCATCGAACGATGGGTTTGGGTTTGACTTCTTGTCCTTCGCTGATGCCAGCCCTAATCTCAAGAATTTTGTCGAAGACTGCTTCCGCTGGACGGCATACATACCTCCGACAATCTCGATGATTCGCGAGCATGGTTAGGGCCCTTCTAGGGATCGCCGGACTCTCCTATCCATCTCGAATGGTCTGGATCTCGCGGGTCAGACACGGAGTATCTGTGCGGGTATTTCGAGATGTTTTTCTTGGCGTGGAGGACGCAGAGCATCGTGTTTACGGAGAATGTGTGTGGGGGGACAGCACTGCTGGATACGCAGGTGGGAGATTTAGTGGTAATATTTGCGGCATGTCTCTTATTGATGGTTGTCAAGGAGGGAGACCATTAGTTCTTGATTGGTTGGGCGTATATATATGGGATGATGCATGGGGAGATGATGGATTTGCTTATGAAGTTTGCATTTGAGATATTCGATTTGGAATGATGGCAGTGAAAGAAGGAGCGGAGCAGAGACATTATGTACTTGCTACAGAGAGAAGGTCTTGTATCCTTGCATTTCCACCCAAACCATGAAAACCCCTCGCCCCTACATTTCAGGACGATCTGTAAGGCACGGTACCAAGTAAAGTCTAAGGTGCATTTTATGTGGTCAGATTATTCTCATATCGCGTGACTGTGTTAACAGTGTAACGGTTTCCGAATTTGTCATGCCTGGTAACCTCATAGAATCAGCTCATCTTTTCATTAAATTAACCCATTTCCTCATCCGCTCACACCCTCACCTTCATACACGGAATGTACCTCCACCAACACTAGGCTTTACCCTGTTCCTGCAGTTCCCTCAACGAAACCTGTCTCTCTGGATCCGGCCCCTTAACATCCGCCAATTCCTTCTGATCCAAATTCTCCGGCAGCGTTCCTAAAGCACGTTCTCCAAACAGGAGGTCAATCTCTTCAAGCGTCAACCTCTTCGTTTCCTATCTACACGTTAGCATCAGTCCAAACCCCACCCCTCTCTCGTCATTCACTCACCTTAAAGAAGAAGAAAACCGTCGGGAACGTAACACAAATATTCCACGCTACGAAAATGAAGTAGAACTTGAACGTAATTTTTCCAAGACCAATGGGAGAAACCTGCGACCACACCGTCGCAACAAGCCAATTCCCGATACCGGTTGCGAATGCAGAGCCGCGGCCTCGGATTTGGAAGGGCATGATCTCCGACATGTAGACCCAGCTGATGGGGCCGAAGGAGCAGGAGAATATTATGGACACGCAGAATAGGAAGAAGACTCCGGCGATCGAGAGCGACTCTTTTCTGGAGCCGGTGGCGTGTTCAACTTGGGAACCGACGACGGCTTCGCAAATAAGTGCAATGGTGATGCCGACGGTACCCCAGAGAAGCGGCCTGCGGCGGCCGACACGATCAAGAACGAGGGTGATGAAGAAGAAGTTGGCGATGGGGCCGACGCAGTTGTAGATTCCGGTGACGAGGAGATTGCGTTTTCCAGTTATGCCGAGGTCTTCGTACATGATTGTCTGGTAGTAGCTAAATTTTGTTAGAGGAAGCGAAGAAAAGGAATGGGAGTTGGAAATGGTTCAGTCATACCCAATTACGTTGATTCCAGTCATTTGTGTGAAGACCTGAATAAGAACAGCGAGCATAAGCCGTTTCCTCCATGTCTCGACCGTAAACATGATGCGCCATCCTGGTGCTGTGAGAGCTTTCTCCGCGTTAATCGTGAGCTTGATTTCATTGAATTCGGCCTGAATCCAATCGTCGTTGTGGCCATTGTAATGCAGCTTGCGGAGCACGCGCATGGCTTCATCGTCTCTATCAGTTTCAATGAGGTGACGAGGGGACTCAGGAAAGAAGAAAAGTCCAACAATCAGGATAATACAAGGGATTCCTTGAAATCCAAGAGGAAACCGCCAGGAGAACGCGCTAGTATCGGGCACTTGATGAGAGCCGTAGCCAACCCATGTGGAGATGATAAAGCCGATGCCAATCATTTGCTGAGTAATACCGACAATGAGACCTGATGGGTCAATATTAGCTAAATTCTACCTCAATATGAAGATCAAGGGCACGTACCTCTAATATTCGGATGAGCACACTCGGACTGATATACGGGCACAGACATGCTCATAAGGCCCACTGCCCATCCTGCAAGAATTCGTCCGACAAGGATCATGGCAAGATTTTGTGCGCCGCATTGAAGCATTGCTCCTAGAAGATTGATGACTGCTCCAATTTGAACTGTCATCCTTCGTCCGAATCGATCCATTGTCAACCCTCCCCTGGGTTATGTTAACCGTTGCTCATAACCGAGACGTACTTCTCCTCTTACATCAACGCGCCAAATACCCTATATCCTATGCGTTAGCTAATCCAAAGGTGTAAAATGAGGCTTGGGATCAGAGAAACATACGCTCCTCCCGAGAAGGTCGAATTGATGGCACCAATAATAGACGTCTTTGGGTTTGTGTTGAAGAAGTCCAGAAAATGGGGGGACTGGATGACATCTGTCATAACACCAGAGTCATAGCCAAAGAGAAATGACCCCGTGCCGGCGAAGATTGCCAGACCGATATTGAAGAGCTGGCCCATGATTGCAGGTCCCTCTTTGGGAGATCGAAACCAGGAATAGGGTTGAGGAAGTGGAAAAGAGTGAAGTATGAGGGAACGCCGAAAGGCATAATATAAAGCCAACGCCCTCCCCAGTCACGACCATCTCACGACTCTGCGGTGTTACACGTGCTTCGCGTCCTGTCTGGGCACGGAACGTAGGCTCTAGCTTCCATAGCATCCATGACAGGCCAGACGAGTCACCACACAACTAGACGCTTGCTGTCGAAAACTGCAGGTGGTCCGATGCAAATTCCCAAACCTAATGGTTCTGGAGCCGAACAGCTGGGGCAAGAATGCGGAGATTGTCGAGTTGTTCGTGATGGTCGGTAGGGATAAAAGGCGAGGTTGAAGTCAAAATTGTCCACCAATCAGAGGGGACAATTATTCGGGGAGGTCGTGACGATCGCCGCGCGCAAGATCTTAACCTCACATCCTCTCTTCTCTGAACCATGTAGATGCTGTGGTCTAAAGACGGCGTAACCTGGTATGTGGAGCGGGCCATGCATTTGCAATATGGAGGGCTTTCCAAATCCACGGCGCAATCTTAATCGCCGCTCAAAATGAGCCCGGTTTTGCGGCAAAATATTGTGCCCCTTTTCCATTCATCTATAAGGCTCTCATTGTCACATCAAAATGGCATCTTGGTACCTTTCGATCCATTTCGCGTTTGATGTGCGTCGCCATGCCTTCTCTCAAGGCAATTGTTGCCTTTTTGGGCGCTCTTTCGATCCTTCCAGTTCATGGATATGACCTTCATCGCAAGAGACAGGCAGCCAATGCGACATACAAGAATCCAAGTGCACCAGTTGAGGAACGAATCGCAGATCTCCTATCTCGGATGACAATCGAGGAGAAGACGGCGCAGCTCATTCAAGGCGACATCTCCAACTGGATCAACACCACAACCAATGCCTTCAACTACAGCGGCCTTGTCGACAACATGGCCAACAAAGCTGGCCAATTCTATGTAGGATATCCGGTACCGCAAAGCTGGGTTAGTGAGGGCGTACGTAAAGCGCAAGAGTACCTGAAGGAGAACACGACGTTGGGTATTCCGGCGTTCGTTCAAACGGAAGGTATCCATGGGTTTCTCATTGGCAACGCGACAATATTCAACAGCCCAATCGCCCAGGCGTGTTCCTTCGATCCGGAGCTGATTCAGGAAATGAGTGCGGCAATTGCCCAGGAAGCTCTTGCGCTCGGTGTTAACCAGCTCTTCGCTCCTTTGGCCGACCTTGCTCGAGAACTCCGATATGGCCGTGTTGAAGAGACATTCGGCGAAGATCCTTACCTAACTGGAGAAATGGCATATAGCTATGTCAAAGGTGTTCAAGGAGGGAATGTCAGCGCTACCGTGAAGCACTTTGCTGGGTTTTCTGCGCCGGAGCAGGGTTTAAACACCGCACCTGTCCACGGCGGGGAGCGAGAGTTGCGCACTACCTGGCTTCCGCCCTTCAAACGAGCTATCATTGATGCTGGCGCGTATAGTATTATGGGTGCCTACCATTCCTACGATGGGATACCTTCCATCGCCGATGCCCACATTCAGGAGGACATTCTTCGCGGAGAATGGGGCTACAAGTACTGGCTCACTTCCGACGCTGGTGCTACTGATCGTCTCTGCTGCTCGTTCAAGATGTGTGCATGCAAACCCATCGACATGGAAGCCGTGACCATGTACGCACTTCCTGCTGGCAACGACGTCGAAATGGGTGGTGGGTCGTACAATTTCAAGACGATTCCCAAATTGGTCGAATCTGGCAAATTGGACATCGAGATTGTCGACAGGGCTGTCGCACGCCAACTGAGAGCCAAATTTGAGATGGGCTTGTTTGAGAACCCGTACAGGGGAGCTCCAGCGAACAAAACCGCCTCCTTGATTCATACTCCCGAGACTGTGAAGCTGGCTCGAAAATTGGACGCTGAATCTATAGTTCTTTTGGAGAATCACGATAATGTGCTTCCTCTTAAGAAGGATGCGAATGTCGCAGTTATTGGCCCAATGGCCGACTTTATGAATGTAAGTCTTGCCCTATCCTGTCTTTCCAGCCGAGTTCGAATTCATCTGGCGCTGTGCGTACTGATTTACTTCTAGTTCGGCGACTACGTCGTCTACCGCTCCCAATACAATCCCTCCAGCGTAAACCCCCTCCAGGGCATCCGTAACGCCTCTACGGGTACAGTCACCTACGCCAAAGGCTGCGAGCGCTGGTCAAACGACCAATCCGGCTTCCCTGAAGCCGTTTCCGCAGCCTCAGCTGCCGATGTGGCTGTTGTGCTGGTAGGCACCTGGTCCCGTGACCAGCAAGAGCTGTGGCAGGGTCTGAATGCCACCACCGGCGAACACGTCGACGTTAACTCCCTCAACCTCGTCGGAGCCATGGGACCACTAGTCCAGGCCATTATCGAAACAGGAAAACCCACTATTGTCGTCTATCAATCCGGGAAACCGATCTCGGAGCCATGGATATCAAACTCTTCGTCCGCGCTGGTTCAGCAATTTTATCCCTCCGAGCAAGGCGGAAATGCGCTAGCAGATGTGCTATACGGCGATGTGAACCCTTCTGGAAAGCTTTCCGTGTCATTCCCGCATGATGTTGGGAGTTTGCCGATATACTACGACTACCTTAACTCCGGTCGGTACACAGACCCTGGTGCCATACTGCCGAATGGAACGATTAAGTTTGGGCATCAATACGTCCTCGGCACCCCACAGCCACTTTATGAATTCGGATATGGAAAATCATACGCCAGCTTCTTATACTCCAACCTCACACTTTCGCAATCTACAGCATCCGCATCCGACACCATCACGGCATCCGTAAGCGTCACAAACACCTCCCCAGTCGATGGAAAAGAAGTCGTACAGATCTACGTCCAGGATGTCATTTCAAGTGTCGCGGTGCCGAATATTCAGCTCAAGGCTTTCAAGAAGGTGTTGGTGAAGGCTGGGGAAACGGTACAGGTGGATATTCCGTTGAAGGTGGAGGAATGGGGTCTCTGGGATGTCAAGATGAAGTACGTGGTTGAGCCGGGCGAGTTTGTGCTTTGGGTGGGGAGTAGTTCGAAGGATCTTAGGGGGAATGCTACGGTGACAGTTTCCTAAGGCGCTCGAGCAGTAATATGATCGCGGTATTAGATTATTGTACATATACCTAGATTCTCTACATGTATCTTTTTGAAGATGGTGCGAAGATCTCTAATATATCGCCTATCGTGGAGCCCCAGAAGGCCCGTGAGCTTACGCCTGGAATACTTGCTACACTTCTTTTGCGTATCATCTGACGACGGGTAAGTGATCGGGCAGTGCATGGCGATATCGTAGTCAACTAGACCAATAGTTGGGTTGTAGTCGAGATGATACGTCTTTCTGAAATACTTTATTTTTTTGAGGCGATAGCGTCCGGAGGTTGTTATCAGGCCATTTTGATAGGTTGCCCAGGAACTCAGCCTCCAGCCCATTGGGAATGTCGAGACCAAGATCTCGGAAGATGACTGACTTGACATCCAGTTCAGTATGTGCAGCGTCTTGAGAGACAATGCGAACCAGTCGGAAATTTGAAACGTGATCGAGCAAAAGGGCTTCTTGGGAAAGTACGTCGATGTACTTTCTTCATGACGGTGTATTTGACGGTGTATTGGTCGGTCGATGCTACTCTTAGCTCCATGCTGCTCCAGCTCATGCAGGCAGATTGCGATATCTAAACCTGCCCTGGTGTATCTTGTCTCTTCACTCAGCTCCGTAACCCGTTGGTATTGCAACCCACACGCAGGGCTAGTGGGCATTTTAGTTTCCGACGGGTCTAGCATCGTACGTAGTGACCGCTTAACAGATAGTAGAGGAACCAGTATCCCCAGTATTTGCATACCGCACGCTGGGCAATTCTGCTTCGGTACATGCAGGTTCTCGAACACCATTCTCATCACGGCCCGACGTCCAGGTCGAAAACATGCCGTCCATTGCCTTCTTTGATCTATTTGTTGTCCTGTGAGTACGTCCTCGAGGATATATTCGCCCCCTCCCACCCCACGTTCTCCAGGCATGTCATCGAACTCGCCAGCGCGAATCATTTCGAGCATCTATAGGCTACAATTTAGGGTTCATCTATATATATATAGAGGAACAGATACTTACTTTCCATTAGTCTAGAGCCCCAGAGGGATGGGTATGACTCTGCCGAGGGTATCGTCAAGGATTATCGGCTGCCGAGTCCATGGATTTAGGAGGCGTGGAATCTGAGAATTTAGTTGAGAGACAGGCCCCCGTGTCGAAAAACATATCTTCCCGATTATAATTCATCAATTACGAGAAGGATTGTGAAATTAGAAAATACCATATAGACGTATAGAGAAAGAGTGGAGACTTACACACTAGCCATAACGAGTAGCAAAGCAATGGTTTTGATACACCCCTGTACCTCCGTCCTGAACCGTGCCACCGCTTCCTTTGTGTAATCCAGCAATGGAGCTTCCAGTATCCATCGGCCAGAAGATGTTGATGACCGCCGCTCTGAAAATGTTCATTATATTTATTGATCTTGTCGTAGTAGTCTTCCACCAAGGTACGTCATTCAGTAGTTTTCCGTTTCGTCGTTATACGAAGAGTGATGAAGTCTTCATTCTTATTGTAGGTCTTTTCTAGAAGGTCAAGTTCCAGAAGACACGCTCAAGATTCCGTAGATCCTGAATCAAGATTGATATTCACATGCAGATTCGCGACTTTCATCCAAGGCTATGACTAAATCTTAGATAAGTAGAGAAACCGAAGTGATATTACGGATAGAGCCGAAGATGATGGGCGTTATGGGCTTAAGCGGGCTAGAAATTGCGAATGAAAGGAGTTTGAGAAGGGACGAAGAAAGAGTGTATTTTAAGGTGACAAGACTGAGCTAGATGGCAGAGATCTGATGCACCAGACAGTGGTACGAGGCTCAACATCGGTGTTTGAGCTCTTCTAGCTAATCAGAGTTGTGCTGCCCCACTAGCGGTCTCCCCTAACCAAAGCACATATAACGGATGGTATTTAACCATAGAAAAATCCGCTCAAGAAGAAGTAACATGCTCCTGTACTCCATGATCCACAACCTCGATATTATTACTGCACATCGCATCAGCATCTCTTCGAACCTATCACGGGAGCATTCAACACTAACCCCACTGGATCCAGAACAAACGCCCCATAATACTTGGGATGATAGTCAGCCCTCAACCCAGGCTTCCCATTATCCTTTCCACCCGCCTTGATCGCCTCCTCATAGAACTTATCCACTGCCGCATGGTCCTTCGCCTTGAATGCCAGATGAAACCCACTCCCACTCGTCGCATCCTCCTTCGCGGCGATCCAGAAATGTGGTTCGTATTTGCTGGGACCGAGACCGACGGCCTGGCCAGGAAATTCCATCTGTTTGGCGTAGCCGATTGGGGCGAGGGCAGCGAGGTACCAGTTTATAATTTCTTCGAATTGAGAGGGGGGAACGGCGAAACCAAAGTGGTCCACAGTCATTTTGATGGTGTAATCGAGGATTGAGTCTTGTTGGAGGATTCAAAGTGAGGATTGGACGAGAGGATAGTGAATAGAACGACAGGGTCTGTTCGAGCATTATATATCATTGTGGAGCTGAATTGGATACGAGCGGGGTCGCGAGCCAAGGCTACCAGGGCGCCAAAGCTAAAGCACCACGGAGGCGCGGTATCAGCTGATTTCGCGGGTGTTTTGTGAGTCATGAAATCTGGGGGGCTTGATTGGCAAGTTCGTATAACGCGATGACGGAAATCGGAGATTAAAACTTGCGAACTGGTTCCTTTCTCGCCCTCACGTTCCTGCACTACCGGCATGCGTCGGTGGTCGGAGGTCGCTCGTGCGGTCGAAGGACTGGTACCTTATGTTGGTCAATTGGGTGTCGATGGGTGTCGAAAGGTGTCACCGAGTAGGGCCTTGGCATGTCTCTTACGTACAATCCACCTCGATTGTGTATATAGATCGAGTCTTCCACTCATTCAATTGATTATGGGTTGCTACATTGATTCCCTGCACTCGGTTACAAAAGGGGGTGATCGACGCCCTTTGGATATTGACGAGCTGCATACTCGAATTAGAAAATGGGATGCAATGGACGATCAACCTAACCATAGTAGGACGTATTCTGCGCGGCAGAGTCTTTCCCGAAAGCAATCAATTACCACCACGTTCGATACACTCTACCATACCAGTATCTCTCCCAAGGATGAACCCCGATAGCCCATTCTCAATCTTCAATGGCTCCTCTCCCCTGATCTCCCTCCAACGATTTGTAGACCTCAACAATTCCTCGCACCCTTCTTCTAGCATCCAGCCCCATTTGCTTACAAACCCTTCAGTAACCTCCCAAGACTCAACATACCACGGATCGCCCCAAACAATCACTCCCTTCCGCTCCTCTTCTTCTTCTAAATCTCGATGGCTTCTTGCCTCCGCCCCTACCTTCGGCTTAATCTCATACCCTAACATATCGATACACAGCTCACACTCGTCGAACCGACCCATGGCTCGGATCAGCGCGTCGCGCATTTCAGCCACTGGAAAAAGGTCTACCCAGGGCGGATGCGGGACTGTTTGCTGGAGACTGGTAGGTTGAAGGGAAGGCGGAGCTGTGGCTGGAAGAGGAAGAGCTGAGATTCGACGGAAGCGGTCAAAGACTACCTCGCACGAGAAGATGTTCGGAAGGCGGAGAAGCTCCATATTGGTTAAGATGGCACGGTAGACGTTGAAATAGATAAGTGGCATTAGATGGTCGGTGGAGAGAGGGAAAAGGACCTTGGAAAGGCTTGTGTCCATGGCGAGAGAAGTAGAGTCGTTGACCTTGTGCAGAACCAGAGCGGAGGATATTGAAGCTGGAACAGGGGGGGAACTGCATATATAGGATTGAGATGGTGTCCGTCTCGGAGAAACTAATGACGCAGATTGATTTCCCAGACTTAGGTCCTCGATTTTAGACCGCAATGGTGTCCATTTCTCCGGTGCTCTACGGTTTCCTAAAGCAGCGTTTCAGTGGATTTTCACGTGATTACTAGCTTAAGGATCAACCCTGGAACGTACGTTTTGCCCTTTGATTCAATCTGTTCTGGATTTTGCGTCTCTTTTTTGAATCTGCTACTCCAGTCCAATCGTCCCTTTGATCCAACGCTACTTCTTTTAACCGCCACATCTGCTCGATGGGAAGATCGTGGCTTCTCACATCCATACGGAATACTTTAACACGGTGTGCTCTATTGACGAGAAGAAGGGAATACCGAGGAGTGAAGTTGAGGTTGAGGTTGAAAAGTCCCAGTGGGCACTCATGCTCATCCCATATTAATCCCTGCTTAGCGTCCTGCAACCAGCTGACATGCTAAACCCAAAACGGATCCCCAGCCCTCCCAATGATTCAATCACGCTTTCGAGACCTCTTTTCCATTTAAGGTCCGCAATGACAGCTCCTCGATACTCACATTTGTAATGGTAACTCACCGTATATTTCAGCGTCGGTCAGAAAACGCCCAGTGTCCTAATGCAACAGGCTGACACACTAAACCCAATACGATTCAGCACGATTTTATCTGGTAGAGGGCTATTCGTTAGGACTCCAACCTCCGTAGTGATGAATTCATCATATCCGCATCTGGAAGCATAGCTTTATGTTTGATCCAAATCCGCTCAAAAAGCGGCGGAAATCAATATTTTCAGCACCATATAAAAATGGTCTTTGAATGCTTCCCTTCATCACTGGCGTTGTACACTTCCTCTCTCCTTAAACTCCACGTCATCAATCTTTTCATTAACAGACACAATAGTTCTCTTCTCTACATCCAGACTTACTCTCGGCTCTCCACCTAAACTCACAATGCCCAAATCCGTCCTCATAACCGGCTGCTCCGCCGGCGGCATAGGCTTCTCCCTTGCCAAATCTTTCCAAAATCGCGGCGTGACCGTCTTCGCCACGGCACGAGACCTCTCCAAGATGTCCGGTCTCGAAAAACTTCCAAATATTGTTCTCCTCCCCTTAGACGTCACCTCGCCTTCTTCAATCGCCGACGTCGTCGAGGCGGTCAAAGCTAAAACAGGAGGCAAGCTAGACTACCTAGTCAACAACTCTGGCAGACAATACGTAATGCCGGCGCTCGATGCTGATATTGAAGAGGGGAAAAGAATGTTCGATGTCAATTTCTGGGGTGTTCTGAGGATGATTCAGGCATTCTCGGAGTTGTTGGTGGAGAGTAAAGGAACAATTGTTAATATTGGGAGTATTGCGGCGTATTTACATTCCCCTTATTCGAGTATGTCTGCGGACAACCAATTTCGATCAAGGGTACTAACGGATCCAGGTATTTACAATGCTTCGAAAGCTGCTCTCCACATGTTCGATGAAACGTTACGAATTGAATTAGCACCACTAGGCGTAGAGGTGTTGACTATAGTTACCGGATCAATCGAAACTGCGATCTTGACCAACGGACCTCAGCCGAAAGTCTCGCCTTCGTCGCATTATTACTCGCTGGAGAAAGATATAAAAGAGAGGGCTAAAGGGAATGATGGGTACAAGAGAATGAAAGCTGATGAGTTTGCGGAAGGAGTTGTTGGAGATGTGTTGAGAGGTGCCACTGGGAAGGTTTGGAGAGGAGAGAACGCGACGGCTACAAGGATTGCATCGGTACTTATGCCAATGCCGGTGATGGTAAGAGTCCGGACGAAGATTTAAGTTCAGGCACTAATGTTGATATTTATGATAGGATCGTGTTCTTTTGAATGGAACTCGGCTTGAAAACCCGAAGTCTTAGAGTTCACGTAAAGCTAATAGGAGGCGTATGCCGAGAAACGTGGAGATAGATAAAATTAGGAGGAAAGTATAAGTTTCATCATTAGATATAAATCGGATAAGTAGCTTAAATTATTATTAATAGCATATAAAAATATAAAACGTAATACTGAACTTTTTTTATTAAATTATATAGTTAAAAGTTATATATAAAAATTAAATTTATTACTATAAATAATATAATTTTATAGTTTTCTATTATTTTTAGAACTAAATATTATTTAAAAAAAAAGTATATAAAAGTTAATAGTAATAGAAATAAATATATTTATATTTTTCTTAAAAAAAAAATTTATTACTAGTATTACAAAACTTTATATAACTTTTAATATTAAACTTTTTATATAAAATACGTATATACTTATATAAATTTATAAAGTTTAGTTTTAAAACATAAATAAAACATATAATTTTAAGTAAAAAAATTTTACAAAAATTTTATATTAAAATGTATTTAAAAATAGTAAACTTATATATAAAAATAAAGTAATTTAATTTTTTAATAGCTATATTTTATACTAAAAAATTTAAAGCTTATAATATAAAAAACAAACTATATAATAATAAATTATAAACTAATTTAGTAAATACTTAAAATTAGTATTATTAAGTTATATATAAATACTATTATTAACTTAAATTTTTTTAAAAAGTTTAAATATAAACTTATATTTAACTTTATTGTTACAGGTTGCTAACTTACTGACGTAAATTATACTAGTAACTAGCTGTCTAACTAACTATATAACACTTTAGCCAGTTCCCTCGCTCTCAGATCGGATAGCTCGTTAGACTTAGTAGAAGTTAGTTGACTTAGTAGAGATAGGAAGAAGCAATTACAGTAAGTTAAGGTTCAACAGGATAGTATTAAACTATTTCACTTAAGGTATGAATCTCAATTTTAGAGTAACTACGAAGAATCAAAAGTAATCGTGAACCGTCCAACGCCTCATACTTATAGTAGATCCTCCGTGCGTACATTGTATACTGCCTGGCTGTATGTTGGATACTGCCAGAGGCTGCCAGAGGCTGCCAGAGGTCGCCAGAGATGTCTGAGGCTCTGTCACCTCGCTCACCCCCTGTCTGCCAAGCCCTGTCCTGTCACGTGGGTGGATGCTCCGTATCTGCCCACATGGTTCCGTATCTTTGTCCTCGCTTCTTGGCCCGTGCCTTAGCCTGTGCTAATACGTCCCGTGCCCGCTTACAGTTCTTCCTTTCAAGCTCGAGCATACGTTTCCATTCTAGAGCTTCATTGGCCGTTGTTGCCAGTTCCTTCAGCTCTTCGGGTGCAGTTGCCTTCTTGTTACCGTCCGTAACATTATCCCCTCCTTCTAAATCTTCGTCTTGGAAGATAGTTTCTCCCTTCCATAAGTAGTATAAAGGCAGCAGGTCTTCCGCTCTGTGTTCCAGACTGTAAGACCCTCAACTTCCTTTCCTCGCTGCCTAACTTCCCAACAATGACACGTCCTGAGTCGTCTCTAATACGTGCTCACTGTCTAGCTTCTCAGATCCGTAACGAACCCCGTCATATGCCGACACCTTACTTGAATTATTCCCGCTGAGGCGATGATTGTCTCGTGAATCTGAGTTCTGGCTATTACTCCGCCTGCGCTGACCGCAACATAAAGTGTGATCTGATTATATCACAATCAGAATGAAATCGCCTTAACCGCGACAAAGCAAAACTTTATTGTTAACTTAACTCCATTAAGGACCAGCGTTTTAAGCTCCATGCTCATGAGCTACAGCTTCAGCATGAACTCGCGCAAGTAAATTCAAAAGAGAAGAAGATATTTAATCAAGAGATAACCTTAATTCATGAGATTCAAGCTTTTAAAGAGGAAGAGGCTTATTCTCGGGGTTAAGAAACTTACACATTATAATCTACAGTTCAGGCTTCCTCCCAGCCTGTTGCTTTATTTTTTTTATCCTTCAGTTTTAATTAGAACGCGCCGTAGTCGTTCTATTCTTGGAATACGACCTTAGAGTAAGCCCCCTGCTGGCTTATCTAATAATACCGGTTAATTAGCTCTAAACTATTCTTTAAATTCCTAATTAGCTCCCACGTATCGTCCTCTGGTCCGTAATTCTTTTATTTAACTAAGTATTTTCTACTAACGCCTGAACTACTAGTAGTCTAAAATTTATTAGACTTTATACTCAGTTATGTCTTTCTTAAGTTTAAGTCTTGTCTATAGTTTAGCGTTTTATAGTGCTGGTTCTAATCTTAAAATATAAAAAACTAGGTAAATTCTTATATTCTTAAATAGTTATAGTTCGTAATTTACAGATTCTATCTATCTTCTAACCTTAAATAGTCCTAACTTGATGTGATCTAGTTTTTTTAATGGTCGTTTTATTTCTAAATTTTTTTATAATAGAAAAACCTTATCTCCCTTCTTAAAAATTAGTCTCTTAATTTTAAATTTATCTTTCTGTTGCTTACTGAGGTCTCCTTTTTAAGTAATTTTTTTTACTATTCCTTAATAAAGTTATTATAACTTCTTAATCTTTATTCTTACTAATTCTGATATCTTATTTAGTTTTTGTGGTTCTTAATAAGCCGTAGGTTCATAACTATAATTTATAAAAAATAGTAATCTTTTAGTAGTTAATGACTTTACTGAGTTATATATAAACTTAGCTATTAATAGTAAGTTAATTTAATTATCTTATTATTTATTAACATATATTTCTAGATATTACTCTAGTGTCTAATTTATTCGCGCTGTTTATTTATCTATTTATAGGTAAAATACTATTAAGAGTTAATACTTAGCTCTTAGCTTTTTTATAAACGTCTTTTAGAATATTAACGTAAATAATTTATCTCTGTCTGTAATGAATTCTTATGGCAGTCTATATTATGCTATTAGTAATTTAATAAGTATAGTTACTAATTCATCCGCTTTAACTTCTATATACGTTAGTTTAAAGTATGCGTACTTTATAAATTAGTCTATTATAACTAATATCATATCATACTATTAGCCTTAAAAGGTGGTTATTATTAGTATTCTCGTAATAAAGTCTATTATAACTAATTCTTATAGTTAATCTAGTAAAGGAATTAGTTACATAAGTCTATATTTCTTATATCTTAATGCTTTATTTTTTTTGTACTTAATACATTCTAAAAGAATAGCTCTAACCTTTTTTTATATTTCTAAAATCCAAAAATATCTGTTAACTCATTCTATAGTTTTTTTTAATTTCTTAATGTCTATGCATTTTAGCTGAATGTTAGTCTTTAATAAGTTCAGTCTATAATATCTCTAGTATAAAAATAGTTTCTATTTTATACTATTATAGTTATCTATAGTTGTATTTGTTATGAGGTGGCTTTCTACTAAGATACGTTTCATAAAGCACCCTATTCTAACTAAGAATCTAATAGATACTTAGCTCTTTCCGTATCTTGAATAGATAGTTCTAGGTTTAATAGGTAAGGTTATTTGTCTTTATCGCAGAAAAAGAGAAGAAGGTATAATATAGTTAATAAAATAGTGTCAAACTATTTCACTCAAGTTTAAGTCTTAACTTAGAGAAAAGATTTCGATTTTAGAGTAACTACGAAGAATCCAAAATATCCCCAAGCTGTTTTATGTCTCATATTTATAGGAAACCCTTCATGCGTACATTGTATACTTATTAGCCGTATATTAGATACTACTAGAAAAGATAAGGGTAATAAGTCCCTTATCCGTTTTATCTATCTCATCTGCTAAGATCCTGTCCTGGTCACGTGCGTGACTGCTTCTAATCTACCGGCATAATTCCGTATTTCTATTTTTGCTTCTTGGCTTGTACTTTAGCCTGTGCTAAAACGTCCCGTGCGCGCTTACAGTTCTTTCTTTCCAGCTCAAATATACGTTTCTATTTTAAAGCTTTATTAGCTGTTATCACCAGTTTCTTCAGCTCCTCAGATACAGTTGCCTTATTGTTACTGTCCATAACACTATCCCTCTCTTTTAAGTCTTCGTCTTAGAAGATAGTTTCTCTCTTTTATAAATAGTATAAAGGCAACAGGTCCTCCGGCCTGTGCTTTAAACTATAAGATCCTTAACTTTCTTTCTATTCTACTTAGTGTCTAAATGATGACATGTCTTGAGTCATCTCTAATACGTGCTCGCCGTTTAGCTTCTTAAATCTATAACAAACCCTATTACATGCCGTTACTGTGTTCTTGCTGTCGTGACAACGCTCTTTAATGCCTAGTGAACCCGGCTTCCGGCTGTTGTTCCGAATGCGTCGACCGCAACATGAAGTGTGATCTTATTATAATACAACCTGAGTAGAATCATCTCAATTGCGATAAGAAGAAATTACAGGAGTAACTTCACTATGCCTAGGAGGAGATAGTAGCCGCTTATTTCCGTGAGTTACGCCTTTATCAGTAGCTAGTCTAAATAGATTCTTGGAAGAAGGAAATGTTCCAGCGCGAGCTTGCCTCAATTAACGAAGTTCATGTAATAGAGAAGGAAGAGTAAAACTGTTAGAGTTAATCTGGTATACTGCTATCTGCAGCGTCTGGTGTCGCCTCGCCTTTTTTCTTAGGTTTTAAGTGGAACGTTCTCTATTTCTCTTACTTACTAGACCTTGTTTTAGAGCAAGTTTTTGCTGCTCTCTTTAATGGTACTGGTTAATTAGCTCTAAACTGTTCTTTAAGTTCCTAATTAGCTCTCAGGTATCGTTTTTAGGTTTATAATTCTTCTATCTAATTAAATACTTCTGCTGACGCCTAAACCGCTTATAGTCTAGTATCTACTAGACTTTATACTTAGTATGGTCTTCCTTAAGTCTGAGTCTTGTCTATAGTTTAGCATTTTATGGTGCTGGTTCTAATTTAGATACATAGAAAACTAGATAAATCCTAGTATTATTAGGTAATTGTAGTTTGTAATTTATAAGTCCTGTTTATCGTTTAACCTTAAATGGTCCTAATTTTACGTGATCTAGTTTTCTTAATAGTCTCTTTATTTCTAAATTTTTCTTTTTTAAGAAAACCTTATCCCCCTCCTTAAAGGTTGGTCTCTTAACTTTAGTTCTATCTTTAATTTACTTACTAAGATTGCCTTTGTGAGTAATTTTCTGCGTGATTACTTAATAAAGTTATTATAGTTTCTTAACTTTTGTCCTTGCAGACTCTGATATTTTGTCTAGTGTTTTTAGTTCTTAATAAGCCGTCAGCTCATAACCGTAGTTCGTATAGAATGGTGATTTTCCCGTTATTAATGACTTTACAGAGTTGTATATAAACTTAGCTATTAGTAGTAAGTCAATCTAGTTATCCTATAGTTTATTAACGTACATTTATAGGTATTATTCTAATATCTAATTTGTCCGTTCTATTTGTCCGTTTATTTGTAGGTGAAATGCTGTTAAGAGGCGGTGTTCAGCCCCTAGCCGTCTTATAAAGGTTTTCCAGAATATTAACGTGAATAACTTATCTCAGTCTATGATAAATTCTCGTGGTATTCTGTGTCGTGTAATTAGTATTTTAATTAGTAATAACGCCAGTTCATCCGTCTTTATTTCCGTATAGGTTAGTTTAAAGTAAGTGTACTTTATTAGTCTATTAATAATAACCAGTATCATGTCATACTATTAACTTGTTGAGGTAGTAATTATTAGTATTTCTATAATAAAGTCCATTATAACTAATTCCTATAGTCCGTTTAGTAAAGGTATTAGTTGCATAAGTCCGTACTTCTTATGTCTTAATGCCTTATTCTTTTTGTATTTAATGTACTCTAAAAGAATATTCCTAACCTTATTCTAAATTCCTGGAATCTAGAAGTGTCTGTTAATCCGTTCTATAGTTTTTTTAACTTCTTAATATCCATGCATTTTGGCTGAATGTTAGTCCTTAATTAGCTCTGTTTATAATTCATTTAGTACATAAATTATTCCTTAGTCCAGATTCTAAAGTAGTCGTCTATTATTAAATTCCCTTATTCGTTTTTTCTAAGTGTTTTCGATAATGACTACTGATTTAATATTTATTTATAAGCTTCCTAGGGATCTGTCTTATCTTTACTTAAGTATTATGTTATATATTTCTAGTATGTTCCTTATATAGTCTGTTTATTAACTAAGTGTGTTAACCACTATATTTTCTTTCCCTACTTTATAAAGTATTTAGAAATTGAAAGTTAATAGTAATTCTTACCATCTAACTTGTTGTTAATTTAACTTCTTTATCGTTATAAATACTGTTAGATTTTTATGATCTGAATATATAACAACCTGATACTTAACTCCTTTTAAGTAATATCTTTATTTCTTAAATACTTAAACTATTGCTAATAATTCTTTATTATGAATATCATAGTTTAACTTAGTAGTTATAAGTTTATGAGATAAGAAGTCTACTAGGTGTTTTCGTTTATTATCTTATGTTTATAATAGAATAGCTTTTATAGCTCTGTCTAATATGTCTATATATATCTCCACTTAAAGTTCTAGAGTAAATATTTTTAATATTAGTAGTTCTTTGAATCTTTGCTTTAACTTCGTGAAAGCTATATTCTCTTTGTTTATCTACTTAAATTATTAATCTTTTTTAAGTAATCTTGTTAAAGGTGCTGTAATTCTTAAATAGCCCTTAATAAATTACCTATAGAATCCCGTAAATCTAAGGAAAGAATAAACTTCTTTTATATTTATTAGTATTAGCTATAATAGAATATTCTTAGCTTTATCTAAGTTAACTGCTATTTTATTTCTAGATATAATATATTCTAGAAATTTAACTTCCTTCCTGTGGAACACACATTTTCCTGTTTATATATATAAGTTATGTTCTTTAAGCTTCCGTAATACCTTTTTAGTATACTCAATATATTCTTCTAGTGTCCTATTCGTGTATACTAAAATATTATCAAAATATACTAGTACAAAGACATCTAGATATTCCCTCAGAATATGATTAATAATGGCTTGGAATGTTGCTAGTGCGTTAGTAAGTCCTATGAGTATAACTATATATTTATATAGTCTATAGCTTATCTTAAAAGCTATTAGCCATTCATACCTGTTTACTATTTATATTTAATAATATTTATCTTTAATGTTAAACAGACTAAATTATTTAGCCCCTCTAAGTTTATACATGAGTTCTAATATTAGGGGTATTAGATAACAATTTTTAACTATTATTTTATTTAATTATTAATAGTCTATACAGAGTTATAGTTTCTTGTTTTTCTTTAGTATAAATAATGCTGGTAATGTAATCTCACTTTTACTTTCTTATAGATATCCCTTTTTAATATTATTATTCAGATATTATCGTAACTCTTCTTGTTATTTAATAGATATTTGATATAATAGTGCTGGTTTTGGTTTTTCTTTTTTCTTAAGTATAATCTTACAGTCCTAATCCTTGTGTTCTGGTATTTAGTTTTCTTATTTTTTTATAAACTATTTTCTAAATTCCTTCTGGTATTTGTTCGGCATAATAAACGTAGTATTATAAAAAGTTACTTTCTTTATCTATATTATAGCTTTTATTTATCTATGGTAGTTCTTTCTAATTCCTACAGACTTTATTTTCTAGTTAATTAGTAGATTTTATTATACTAGCTAGTTTTATCCTAATATAAAATCCTTACTACCTAAATCCATAATCTTAATGCGGCGGTTATTTGTGTAATTTATTATCTTAATAGTTATATTTTCTATCTTAAAATTAATTAGACCTTTTCTGAATATTGCTGGATTATTATTTATATATACTACTCTTACAGGTTCCTCTAAAACTCTAGTTAAGATATAGTATCTTTATATTTATTTATTTAATATAAGTGTTTTACTAGCCCTACTGTTTATGAGTGCTTGCGTTTAAAAGCTGTTAATATATACGTCCACGTATAGCTTATTTTCATGTTTTTATTTAAGTCATGTATAGTTAAGTGTTAACTTTTGTATTTTAACCTTAAATTAGCCCTTTAGCAGCATAATTATTACTTACTAGCTTTTTAGTTTTTTATTAGTTATTGACTTCTGAGTGGTAGTTATTTCCTTAGTGTTTCTTCCTTAAGTCTATAAATAGAGTATTATTAGAGTTAGTATTATTTTTATAGTAGTATTTCATGCTCCTTTCTTGCTTCTTCTCTATAATTTTAGTACTTTTATTTTAAGAAACATTCCTTAGTTATTAATTTAGCATGTAATTTTGTGGCTAACTATTTATCTTAGTGGTGTTTAGCTTAGTAATATTAGCATTCCAGTTAATACTTATTTTAGTTTAACTATTTATATTTCTTAGTCTTTAAGTCCTAAAGTTCTTTTTTAGAATCCATGTAGATCAGTTCTTGCTGTGTGTTAAGTTCTTATTTCTATACTATTTATTTTAGCACTTATCTTATTATTAGTTTTTTAACTTATATAGTATAAGCTGCTTATTTATATTCTTATTTTATATGTGTTTTTTCTTCATATATCTAGCACTTCTTTTATATAGATCTTTCAGCGGTATTGTTATTCTATACTTATAGTATTAGTAGAATAAGTTTCTTATTAAATTTCTTATTCTAATCTTATTCTAGTTTAGGGTGTCCTATAGGGTGGTAGTAAGTTACATAACTTATAAGTAATATTAGTTCTTATCTATAAATCTTATTTATCCACGTGGCTAATTTCTGTTTATTAAGTTTTTTATATTACTTATTACCTGCTGCCTGTAGTGCTTATTAGTACTTATATATTCTATCTTCTAAAATAACCTTCTAGTATTTAGTGATATAATATTTCCTTATATAGTGTTCTAATCTATAGATCTAGTAATATCCCTAGCTTACTTACTATCTAATTATTATAGATATTAGCTTTTTATCTTCTAGTGTCTTTTAATTCTGTTTTTATCTAAATTTCTAGTCTTTCTTTTTAAAGGGTCCTCCTCCTTATTAGATAACCTTATAAAATTAGTTAGCTTCTTTTATAAAGCTAGCCTAGTATTATCTAATAGCAGCTCTTTATATAATAGTAATTATATTATTAGCTTATCCTGCTAAATAATTCTTAACTTATTAATATAGTATTTTGTATTTTTGTTTGAGATTTATATAGCTCCCATAAATCCAGTATCATTCTTTCTAAATTCGTTATATTATAGTTTCTATTATCATTTAGTCCTTGACTGGTTCTACTCAGACTATGGTAATCTTAATTTCTGTTAGTGCCTTAGTCTAAACATAAGCTTTTTTAACATCCACTATTTATTATTTGTATTCTTTAATAAAGTGTTTTTGTTTTCTGTATCTGAGGCATGCCTTACGCGTATATTAGTCTATTTATTCTCTAATACGTTTATCTTATTTTCTCTTATTAATTTATATATTCTTAATTAATACGTGATTGATTTCTATTGCATTATAAATTTAGATATCCTTTTTATTTTTTTATAGTATATAAATTATTAGCCTAGCGTTGTTCTTCTTTTCCTATTCTCTTTAATACTAATAGTTATTAATAGTTACTACTTATTTAATAATTTTTAGAAGTATACTAGGTTGCTTTCCTCGTGAAATTTTATCCTTAATTCTATTCTTTAGTCCTGTATAGTATATCATCACTAATAGTTAGTCTACCTAATTAAGTCGTGATTAGATTTATTTAAACTCTGCTGTATAGTTAGCTGCTGATGTTTATTACTTAAGTTATTAAAGTTTCTAGATTACCTCTGTTTTTTTATTAATTTTACTAAAGACTACAATCAATTTCTTCTTAAAGCTCTTATAATTTTTAAAGGTTCTCTTAATATTATTATTACAGTTTATAAGTCCTGCTGATTCTAGGTTAGAGTTTTCTTTTACTAGATAGTTTTTTATAAGCGGCTTAAACTATTTTATGGCTCTTCCTATTATATTTATACTAGCTACCAGGATCCGGTCTTAGTTAGTCGTAAATAAAGATTAATTAAACTAATAGTATAGATCTATTGCGGCCATAAACGTCTTAAGATTGTTCTAATTTCTGTTGAATTTAGAGAGTAGTTAGATCTTTACAGTCCTTTCTCTCTTATTCTTTACTACTTTAATCTATTATTATATACTAATTATGGCATCACGTAACTCTATAATAGTTACTTCTTATTTCTGGATAATCTATTATACGCTCTTAGTTCCTCATGATGTACTTCTAGTAGTAGATAAAGATCCTGCTATAACTTCTTCTTTACTACTACTATTACTTAACAAGTAAAGTTCTTATTTATCCTTATAATAGATCGTTATAAATCGTAATTAGAAATTTGTTATTAGAATTAATCTAGCGTCTTCTCCTACTCTTTAAAGGGTAGTTATAATGTTATGAGGTGGCTTTCTACTAAGGTACGTTTTATAAAGCACCTTATTCTAACTAAGAATCTAATAGATACTTAGCTCTTTCCGTATCTTAAATAGATAGCCTTAGGTTTAATAGGTAAGATTATTTGTCTTTATCATAAAGAAAGAGAAAAAGGTATAATATAGTTAACAAAATAGTGTTAAACTATTTCACTCAAGTTCAAGTCTCAACTTAGAGAAAAGATCTCGATTTTAGAGTAACTATAAAGAATCTAAAATATCCCTAAGCCATTCTATGTCTCATATTTATAGGAAACCCTTTATGCGTATATTATATACTTGTTGGCCGTATATTAGATACTGTTAGAGAAGATAAGGGTAATAAGTTCCTTATCCGCCTTATCTGCCTTATTTACTAAGATTCTGTTCTAGTTATGTATATAACTACTCTTAATCCACTAGTATAGTTTCATATTTCTGTTCTTACTTTTTAGCTTATACTTTAGCCTGTGCTAAAGCGTCCTATGCGTGCTTATAATTCTTTCTTTTCAGCTTAAACATATATTTCTATTCTAAAGCTTTATTAGCTATTATTACTAGTTCCTTTAGCTTCTTAAATACAGTTACCTTACTGTTACCGTCCGTAACAGTATTCTCTAATTTGTTTCTATTATATATTCTTAATAATAACTACTATCTTAATATTTATTTATAAGCTTTCTAGAGATCTATCTAGTCTCTGTCTGAGTATTATATTATAAATTTTTAATATATCCTTTATATAGTCTACTCTTTAACTAAGTATATTAGCCACTATATTTTCTTTTTCTAATTTATAAAGTATTTAAAAGTTAAAAGTAGAAACTAGTTCCCACTATCTAACCTATTATTAATTTAATTTCTTTATTATTATAAATACTGTCAGATTCTTATAGTCTAAATATATAATAATTTAGTACTTAGTTTCTTCTAAGTAATATCTCTATTTCTTAAATACTTAAACTATTACTAATAGTTTCTTATTATAAATATTATAATTTAATTTAATAGTTATGAGTTTATGAGATAGGAAGTTTACTAAATGCTTATATCTATTATTTTATTTTTATAGCAGAATAGCTCCTATAGCTCTATCTAATATATCTATATATATCTCTATTTAAAGTCATAAATTAAATATTTTTAATATTAGTAGTTATTAGAATATTTTTTTTTAATATTATGAAAGCGTTTTCCTCACGTTGTTCCCACTTAAATTATTAATCTTTTTTTAGTAATTCTATTAAGGATAATATGATTTTTAAGTAGTCCTTAATAAACTACCTACAGAACTCTATAAACCTAAGAAAAAAATAAACTTCTTTAGTGTTTATTAGTGTTAGCTAAGATAGTATATTTTTTATTTTATCTAAATTAACTACTATTCTGTTTTGGGATACTAAGTATTCTAAGAACTTAACTTCTATCCTATAGAACATATATTTCTCTATTTAAATATATAGACTATGTTCTTTAAGCTTCCGTAATATTCTCTTAATATACTTAATATATTCTTTTAGCATTCTATTTATATATACAAGCACGTTATTAAGGTATGCTATTATAAATACATCTAGATATTCTCTTAACATGTTATTAATAATTATCTAGAATATTACTAGTGCGTTAGTAAGTTCTATTAGTATAACTAAATATTTAAATAATTTATATCTTATTTTAAATACTATTATTTATTCGTGTTCTTTAGCTATTTATATCTAATAATATCTATTTTTAATATTAAAGAGACTAAACTATTTAGCTCCTTTAAGTTTATTTATAAGTTCTAATATTAGTAGTATAAGGTAACGATTTTTTACTATTACTTTATTAAGATGTTTATAGTTAATATATAGCCTTAGTTTTCTATTCTTTTTTAGTATAAAGAGTATTAGTAAAGCTATTTTACTTTAACTAGTTTATATATATCTCTTTTATTAATTTTTTTATAAGAATTTTCGTAACTTCTTCTGCTGGTATATGGGTACTTAGTATAATAATTCTAGTTTCAAATCTATTTCTTCTTTAAACGTGATTTTATAGTCCTAGTCTTAGTATTCTAGTAATTAGTCTTTAGCTTCTTTAAAGAACTATTCTTTAAATTCCTTCTAGTATTTATCTGACATAATAAATGTGGTATCATAAAAAGTTATTTTCTTTATCTATATTATAGCTTTTATTTATCTATAATAGTCTCTTCTAGTTTCTATAGACTTTATTTTCTAGTTAATTATTAGATTCTATCATACTAGCTAATCCCATTCTAAAATAAAATCTTTACTATCTAGATTTATAATCTTAATATGACAGTTATCTGTATAACCTGCTACTTTAATAGTTACACTTTATGTTTTAAGATTAATTAAACCTTTTCTGAATGCTATTAGACTATTATCTATATATTTTACTTATATAGGTTTGTTTAGAACTCTAGTTAGTATTTAGTATCTTTATACTTATTTATTTAATATTAGTGTCTTGCTAGCCCCACTATTTATAAGCACTAGTATCTAATTACTATTAATATATACGTTTATATATAGCTTATTTTCATGTTTCCTCTAGTTTAGTTATGTGTATATAATTAATATATTATTTCTAATCTTTAGTTCTTAGCCCTTTAATAGCTTGGTTTTAGTTTATTAGTTTTTTAGTTTTTTGTTTATAGCTAACTCCTAAATAGCAGTTATTTCTTTAGTGTTTTCTTTTTAGGTCTGTAAATTAGATATCTCTAAAGTTAGTATATTTCTTTATTAAGTATCTTATATGCGTTTCTGGTTTATTCTTTATAATCCTAGTATTTCTATCCTAAGAAACATTCCTGATATGTGAGTTTTTTATGTAAGTCTATAGCTAACTATCTTTTTTAGTAGTATTTAGCTTAGTATTATTAGTATTCTATCTAGTATGTATTTTATAATAGTTATTTATGTTTATCTAAGTTTAGGTCTTATAATTTGTTTTCTAAATCTATATAAACTAGTTCCTACTGCAGATTAAATTCCCTTTTATTTACTAGTTATTATAATACTTTTCTTGTCTTTAGTCTTTTAATATGTATGGTATGTTTATTTCATTTATAGTTCTTTCCTATATAGTTAGAAGCTATATATATTTAGTATTTCTTTCTTATTATTCTATTTACAGCATTATTATCCTGTATCTATAATATTAGTAAAGGGGTTTCTTTATTCTTTTTGCTTTTATTTTATTTTAATTTTAAGTATCTAACAGGGTGATAGCACATCGCATTAGTTATAACTAATATAAATATCTATTTATAAATCTTATTTATTTATATAGCTAGTTCTTATCTGTTTAGCTCTTTATATTATTTATTTCCTACTAATTATAGTACTTATTAGTATTTATACATCCTATCTCCTAAGATAACTTCTTAGTGTTTAGTAATATAATATTCTTTTTAATAGTATTTTAATTTATATATTTAACAGTGTCCCTAGTATATATGCTATATAATTATTATAGATATTAGCTTCTTATTTTTTATTATTTCTTATTTTTTTTTTATTTGAATTTTTGATCTTTATTGTGAAATAGTCTACTCTCTTATTTTATAATCTTATAGAATCTTTATACTTCTTTTTTAGTTTCTATATTATATTATTAAATTACTACTCTTTATATTATAGTAATTATATTGCTAGGTTGTCCTGCTAGATGATTTTTAACTTACTAATATAAAACTTTATATTCTTATCCAAGATGTGTGTAGCTTTTATATATTTAATATTATTTTTTTTAAATTCTTTTTATAATTATTTCTTTTATTATAATGTCTCTTACTTGTTTTACTTAGATTATAGTAATTTTAATTTTTTTTAGTGCCTTAGTCTAAACATAAGCCTTCTTAATATTTAATTATTATTATTTATAATTCTTAATAAAGTGTCTCTGTTTTCTGTATCTTAAGCAAGCTTTATATATATAATACTTTATTTATTCTTTAGCTTATTTTCCTTATTTTTTTTTTAATAAATATTTATTTTATATTAATGTCTATTTCGTCGTAGGTTTAGTTTTTTTTTTTTTTTTTTTTTAGATATATAAATTATTAATCTCCCTTAAGTCTTCTTCTTTTACTTTTATTAATACTAATAGTTATTAATAGTTATTACTTATTTAATAATTTTTAATAAGATACTTAGCTGCTTTTCTCTAGAAATCTTATCTTTAATTTAGTCTTTTAGTTCTTTATAGTATATTATGACTAATAGTTAGTTTACTTAGTTAAGTTATAATTAGATTTGCTTAAACTCTATAGTATAGTTAACTACTAATATTTATTACTTAAGCTATTAAAGCTTTTAAATTACTTCTATTTCTTTATTAATTTTTTTAAAAATAATAATTATTTCCTACTTAAAGCGTTTATAACTTCTGAAGGCTTATTATATATTATTATTATAATTAGTTAATTCTATTACTCCCTGGTTAGGGTCTCTGTTAGCTAGGTAGTTTTTTATTAATAATTTAAACTATTATATAGCTCTACCCGTTATATTTATACCAGCCACTAGAATTTAATCCTAATTAGTTAAAAATAATTTTTAGTTAAACTAATAGTATAGATTTATTACTACTATAAAGGTCTTAAGCTTATCCTAATTACTATTAAACTTTTTAAGAGATTGTATTTTCACTATTCCTTTTCTCTAATTTATTTTAATTTATTATTATAGATTTATTAAAGTATCATATAGTTCTATAATAGCTACTCTTTATTCTTAGATAATTTATTATATACTTTTCTATTCTCTAGATATATTTCTAGTTGTAGATAAAAATTCTGCTATAACTTTTTCTTTACTACTACTCTTTTCTAATAAGTAAAGCTCTTATTTGTCTTTATAATAAGTTATTATAAACTTTTAATAATTAGTTATTAGAATCTACCTAACGGCTTCTTTTACTTTCTTGAGATGGTAGTTATAATATTATAGGTTACTAACTTACTAACATAAATTATACTAGTAACTAGCTATTTAATTAATTATATAATACTTTAGCTAATTCTCTTACTTCCAGATCAAATAGCTCGTTAGACTTAGTAGAAGTTAGTTAACTTAGTAGAGATAAGAAGAAGTAATTATAGTAAGTTAAGATTTAATAAAATAGTATTAAACTATTTCACTTAAGGTATGAATCTTAATTTTAGAGTAATTATAAAGAATTAAAAGTAATTATGAACTGTTTAATGCCTTATACTTATAGTAAATTCTCTGTGCGTATATTGTATACTACCTAGCTATATATTAGATACTACTAGAAACTGCTAGAGGCTGCTAGAGGTTACTAGAGATATTTAAGGCTTTATTATTTTACTTACTTTCTATCTACTAAGCCCTATTCTATTACGTGAATAGATGCTCTATATTTGCTTATATAATTCTATATTTTTATTCTTATTTCTTAGCCTGTGCCTTAGCCTGTGCTAATATATCTTATATTTATTTATAGTTCTTCCTTTTAAGCTTAAGTATACGTTTTTATTTTAGAGCTTTATTAGCTATTATTGCTAGTTCCTTTAGCTCTTTAAGTATAGTTACCTTCTTATTACCGTCCGTAACATTTATATAAAAAAAATTTAAATAATTTATTAAAAGTTTATATACATAATAAATATAAATAGTAGTAGTTTAAATTTATAAATAAAGTTATTAAAAGTTTATACAATAATTTTAATAGTAAAACTAAAAATTAATAATATAAGTAGTTAATAAAATTATATTTATATATTATTAATAAGTTTTTATTTACTTATAATATACTATTATAAAGTAAGTTTTATTTTTAAACTAAATTTTTAGAATTTTTTTATTACTTAATAATTCTAATTATAAATAATAGTAAAATAAACTTACTAAAGTAGTCTAAATATAAAACTATTATAAAATACTAGAATTTACTATTTTATATAATAACTTATATAATTTATTATTATTTTTTGCTATTAAAATAGTATTAATAAGCTTCTTTTTTTTCTTTTATTAATATAAGTTATAGCATAGCTTTTACTTTATTAAAAGTAAATATATAGTAAAAAATTATATATAAAATATATTTTAATTAAATTAATAAAATATTTATTAAAGTAAATATTATATCACTAATATATATATATATATATAAATTTATTATAAAAACTAAATTTATTATACTAAAGAGTAAAATAGTAATACTATAATAAGTTATTATTTTACTTATTTTTTAAATAAGTTTATATAAAGTATAGCTAGTTTTAACTTATTTAAAATAGTTTCTACTTTTTATAAATAAAAATACTACTTTTATAATTATTTAAGTAAACTATATAACTTTTTATAAACAAATGACTAGTATAGTTTAATATATATACAAATAGTAAATATAGTAAATATAAAAATTATATTAAAGTAATATTAAACTATTAAAACTTTTATATATTTTTTTTAAAAAATTAGTAATTATAAAATAAAAGTTTTTAACTTATTTAATTTAAACTAACCACCTAGTATTTATAAAAAAAAATTAAGCTTTTATTACTTAATATTAAAAAGTCTAGAAAAGTATAAAATAAAAAATACTACTTATTATTATTACTATTACTACTAATATTATATAAATTTTTCTGTGTAATTATAACTATTTTATAATTATAAATAAAGTATATAATTAGTTTAGTAAATAGCCTATTTATATAAGAATTAGAAAATATATATAAACTTTACTAGTATTAAAAACACAGTAAGTAGGTCCTATACAAGTAGTAGAGAATTATTATTAATAAAATTTAGAGATAGTAGATAAAAAGTATTAGTATAGATATTATCCCTTTAGCTATTAGGTGTCCTATATAGACTACTAGCTTATATTATTAAAAATAGTATTATTAGCATTTTCCCCGCTGCAAAGCACCATACGTTAATTAATAAATTAATTATACTTATTTTAGTACTTTAGAGTATTATATACATTAACTAAGTACTATAGATATTTGTTTTTAGAATATAGTAAACGTTTCTACGCCCTTTTCTCTTTAGAGCTATTACATTATATAGAATTATAAGACATCTTATTTAAAGACTTTTTAAGTTACTATAAACTAGCTTTCCTCTTTACCTTCTTATATAATATATAGTGACCTTTATTCTTTAGTAATCCCCTAGTATAGATAGGTACTGTCTTATTTATAAAAAGAGACTTTTTAAGTGTATGTATTATAGACTAAAGAACTTCTATTATAAAACTCTTCTAACTTCTAGACATCTAATTCAGGGCAACTCTTTTACGGAACTTAGTATTAAATAAACTATACTTTACCTTAAAGTGCTTATAAGCTTTCTAGATTATTACTATATTATAAAGAGTAGTATCTAGTAGCTAATGCTAAAAAAGCTTCTAGTTCTTAAGATATTACTATAAAGTTTTTATACTATTCTAATTATGATCCACTTAATCTACACTATTTATACTATAGTTATAGTTATTAATTATAGTAGGGATATTAAGCAGCTTTGTAAATTAGTTACCTTAAAAAGCTTAAATTCTTATAGTAGAGTTATTAGGTCTCTAATAAAGCCATATAGTTAATCTACTTATATTATTAATAATTAATATAAAGAGAATAGGGGAGCTATCTATCTAAAGAAACTATAGTACTTTATTATCTTTATAAGTACTATAGATTATACTCTATTTTAGATTATTATAGTGTCTTTTATAAATTTTAGTAAGTACTAAATCTATACCCCTATTAATTTTAAGAATAGCTTTTAATCATTTTAGTAGAGGCGTAGATTGTAAGGGTAAGTTTTTATACTTTATTAATTATTAATTATAGCTAAGTTACTTTAATTACTATATTTATAGTAATTACTTCTACTATTTTTACTGCTTCTATTACTCTTTCTATTTTTATTTCTATTATTTCTATTATTTCTGCTACTCTTACTACTTTTATTACTCTTATTACTAGGTTTATTACTTCTTTTACTTTTACTACTTTTTTTGCTTCTGCTACTCCTGCTGCTTCTGTTATTTCTTTATAGTATTTTATATTTCTTCCTTCTTAATTTTCTCTTCTCGTGCTGTTATTATAGTTTTTATTGTACCTACTACGCTAATTCTAAGGTCCTTAAGTATAGTAAAGAGGTGCTTAGAATTAAAAAGATTATTAACTTATACTACATACTTTATATTATGATTTTTTTAGATTATTTAGTAACTATAGGACTATCTGTTGCGTCGGGTTATTAATAACCTCTCTTTATTTTAAATCTAAGCTTTATAGACTATAGCCTTTTGCTATATTTCTTTTAGTATACTAAAAATAATCTAGAACGTACTTATTATACACTATAACCTATATTTTAAAACCTTTAGGCGTAGGCTTGTCTGGAATATTAATAGTTTTACTTACTTATCTAGTAAAGCGTTACATATACTCGTTAATAGCTAAATTTTAGTCTAGAAAGTAGTAATACTTCTAGCACTGCTATAGAGTAGTAGAGAGTTTATTAACCTTATTAAATAAATAAATCTTTACTTTACCCAACTCTGCAGCGGTTATTTATATATTAAATATATAAAAGTATTAATTAATCTATTACTATTAGTTAAGACTTATTAATGCTATAACAGGAAGGTAAATAGGTCCTATTTTCTAATTAATTAACTATAAATCTAGTATCTTATAAGGAGTATAAATACCCGCGTAGATGATAATACCTACTATAATTAAATTACTTACCTAGGTATACGTATATCTTATCTCTAGTTATAGGATATTAGGGATGGCCTGTATAGGGATTTGTATTAAGTCACTACTAATATACCACATTTATATTTATATATTATATAAGTATATTAATGATTTTAGAATTAATAAACTAATTAATTAACGCTACTGGCTTTTTAGATTTATTAGTAGAGAAGTTTTTTAATACGCCTTCATACTATAGAAGCTCTATAAAAGAAAAATTATTAACTATAAAGAGTAGTAGAGATAGACTTTTACTGGGCTTATATTATAAATTTTTATTAGCTTTAGGGATATAGTTATTATTATTTAATACCTAGGGCATTTTTAACTAATTAGAGAACAGAGATACGTATAATAAGTAGTAGATTACTTATAATTAATTATAAATAAATATATAAATAATTAATTAATTGCCTAGAAATCTTGCTTTAAACTTAAGCTAGTAGTCCGTATAGGACACCTAACAGCTAAGGGGATAATAGAAAAAGTAGAGTATATTTAGTAATAGAGTTAATTATCACTCTATTAGCTATACTAGTTACTAAATAAGTAAAAAAAGTATACTTTATAGTTAATACTAGCTATTCTAAAATCTTATATTTATAAAGTGCTTATATTTCGCCCACAATTCGCCCACAAAGTAGTGAAAAAAAAGTGGTAGAAAAAGTAGACTTTTAAAAGTAATAAGCTAATAGATATGCTTAGTAATTAACTTAAGAAAAATCCAAAAAACTCACTATATATAGACACATGTATTTTTAGTGGATGTGTAGAGAATAAAGAATTTTTTAAAACTTCTATTAAAGTTAGCTAATACTAAGCTTTAGAGTAGCTATTATTATTTTAAGGCTATAGGCCTAGTAAATAACCCTCTATATATTTAGAAACGACAGGATTAAATTTAGGGGCCTTAATATTTTCAATTAAGCTTTCACTTTTATATATATAATTAAAACTAACTGAATTTTATATATCTAAAGTTTATAGATGGCCGGTAGATAACACTTAGAGAGATTTCTTTATTAGTAGCTAGGAAAATACCAAAAACACCCCTCAAACGCCTCTAAAAATCATGTAGTTAAATTCTCTAATATAATTACTTTTAAAGAATATATTATTTTTATATGTAGCTAAATATTAATAGAATTAATTAATTTTAAAATGCACTGCTTAGGGTGGTTGGTTGAGATAAAAAGTAGGATAATACATTTCCTAGTAAACACGTTACTAAAGGTCTGATGTTTTAATTATTACTAATATATTTAATAAGTAAGTAACGTAGACAAGTGAGTGACACACTCTACTAAGTTTTAATTATTTTATAAATAAATAATAACTTAACACTAATAGCTATTATTATAATATTTAACTAGTAAATAGTTATCCTATTCTTTAGCCTTTTTATAAGTTCTTAAAGTATACTTAGGCTCTCTACAGCGTCTATAGCACCTTTACTTTAATGTATTAACTTTTATATACTCTTTATTCTAGCGCGTTTTGTTCTTAATCTGTGTATTAATATTAGCTTAAGTAATTATCTTTAAGCCCTTTTCTTTTATTAGCGTTCCTTGCTTTTGAATCCGCTTTTTTTATTACTTTCTATGTTATATTATAGCCTTATTTGTTTTCTAAAGCTTAGTGATTTCTAAGCGTAGTAATATAGCTTTATATATTATCAGCTTAGCACCTTTTACAAGCTAATAAATTAACTTAAAAATATATATAAGTAAGCTATTTTAATGCTGCTAAATTTAATTATAAATTAAAATATTTTAAGACCCTAATTTAGTAGCAGTTTTAGGTGTTTTTAATTCTTAAATAGTGTTTTCTTCTATAGGTAGAGATAGCATCCAAAGCTAAATATTAAGTTTTAAGAGTATAGTATTTAGGTTAAATAGAACTAAGCCAGCGCCTTAGAAATCTATGTGAATATTACTTTCTATAATTATCTCTTAATAGGCTGCTTTAAATACTGGTAGAAACTTAAGCTTTATAATATAGTAAATATAATTATAGATAAAATCCTTAACTTAGCGCCTATATACGTCTTTTAAAGGCGAAAAATAGCTTATATTAAGTAATTAAAGTAGGTGCAATGAATAAGATAGCATGTAAATTATAATAATTTACTTCTTTTTATAAAGCTACTAAAATTCAAGCAAATTATAACTCTTATAGCTATTAATTATTAATAAATAATATACGCCTACTGTATAATACTTTCTATGCTTATTAAAGTACTATAGCTACTAAATACTAAGCTTATTTATTATCTAGCTATTATCGCTTAATGAAATAGGCTAATTTGATAGTATATTATTACTCTTATACCATGCAGAAAGGTGGTACGTTTCTGTAAAGATAATAAATAGTGAAATTATTTATTCTTAAGTGTTAATACCCTAAATTACTATAACTTACTTATAGTTACCTAGCTAGACTGTTTTATGTTAATTATGTTTATTAGAGTCTATAATAATTTTACTACCTAAAATAACCCTTATCTGAAAGCCAGTTTTGTTAAAGTTATATATATCTTCTTTAGTAATATTATACTTTTTTTTTATATAGTGTACACGCTTAAACTATAGTTTAATAATCTTAAGATCCTTACATAAAGCTCTCTGGTAATTATATCTTTAATTATATACTATTTTAATTTCTAGAGTTCGCCGTATAAAGTTCTTTAGCTATTTAATACTAATCTTATTATTAGAGTGCGTAGTAAGTAGTTAATTAGCCATATTTCTTATAGCACTAAACCTAGAGAGAAATCCTTATAAATCTAGGTTAAGTACGTGTTAAATAATAACTAATTCCTCTAGCTTATTAAGCTTCTTTAAATTGGCTTCGTAATTATATTAAAAGGTAGTTCTAATAAGTTATTATCTTAATATTAGTTTAGAGATATTATATACTGTTACAGCCTGTTATATGCTTTATAGTTAACTTTTCTTAATTACAAAGATAGCTAAAGATAGCCTGTTTTTGTTATAAATTAATTGAGTTTTAGTTTATTAATATATCGCGCTTAAAAGTTGGTGGGTTGCGTTTTCTTAATAAGATATATCACTTACTTATTCATGTCACTCACTTATTAAATACGTTATAGAAAGAAAAAAACTAAAAGTCAAATACTAGTTAAAGAGTATAAGAAAGTAGAATGGAAGAAAAAAAACTATACTAAAACTTTATTAAAATAATAAACTAAACTAGTTAAAAATGTCTAAAACTATAGTACTAAATTACTATTATTTTAATAACTAACTATAGAATACTTTATTTAGAGGTATTTTAAGTAAAAGTAATAGAAATTATTATTAAAGCTATTATATTATAAATATTTATAATACTAATTGCACTTCTTACTTAATATATTATTATTATTTTTAGAAAATAAACTTTAAAAAAATGTTTTATACTATAAGAGTTTAAAAAAATATTAATAAAGTAGTTTATATATAAAATTAATAAGCTATTAAAAACATAGGTTAGAGTACTAGTAAAACTGAAAATAAAATAAAATTAAAATATTAAGCTATATAAAAAAGCATAGCTAGATTGAAATCTTCTAAGTAATTATTAAAAAACTAGGTCTATATAAATAATATAGATATACTAGTAAAATCTAAAAAAGCATTATATAACTATTTAATTATAGTAATTTTGTTTAGAAACCTTTAGTTAAGATAGTTAGTAAAGAGACAGGAAGACTAAGTTAAAAGAACTTTAAAAAAACTTAATAAAAACTTAAAGAAATTTTAAAAATACTATTAAAAGAAATTATATTATAGTTAACTTTATTACCACCTATAAAAGCACAGTTACTAAAAGTTAATTAATAAAAAAAAAATTAAAAGTGTTAATAGTAGATTAGAAGTTTATATAAAGTAAATTCAGAAAATAGGCTTTTACTATATTAGTAATTTATATAAATTTAATACTTTACTTAAATACTATTTTAAGTTACTTAACTACTATTTGCAAAGAGTTTGTATAAACTCTTGCTAAATTTATTTATAATACATTATTTAAGCCTTTATTACTATTATTCTTATTAAAATTATTAGAGTAAGTTATGTAGTACTAAATACTTTTTAAATAAAAATAAATAAAACTACTTAAATATATACTATAAAATATTTAATTCTTATTTAGACTTAAGAAGCTATTAATAAGTAGTACTAGTATTAATAAATTTACTAGTATTTTATATATTTTATTTTAAATGTTCTTTAATTAGATTTCAGCAATAACACTAATAATATTAAGAAAAATATATAAAATAAAAGAGAATTAAAGAAGTATTAAAGTTTCTAAGGAAAAGATATATTAATATTATATTATATTTAATTAATAAAAAAGTGTATAGGTGCAGTACACTAATTAAATAAAAAATATAAAAAAAGAACTTTATTTATTAAATATTAAGAAACTGTTATGGTAACTACTTATAATATTTTATAAAAGCCTTCTAAAGAAGCCTTTTTTATAAGCTTTTTTATTATATTATGTATTTACATATTAGCCTTATACTAGTGTATAAGTTTTTATTTAAATACTTTATTTATAGTCTATTTTATTTCTTCCTTTCTTCACGTAACGTTTTGAATTATTACTTAGTACTATATATAGTAATTAATTAATACTTTTTTTTAAGTTCTTAATCTCCTATACATAGTACTCTTATAATACTATATTATATTACTACTATTAGTAGAATATTTAACTCTTTAAATACCCCCATTCTAACTACAGAACTTATGTAGTTATTTAAGGAATAAATAATTATAATATAGAATACATTTACTAAAGCACTAGAATAATAATAAGTATAGCTAAAATATTAGTAAGTATAACAACAGGAATCTATTAACACTCTATAAAAAAAATTATAGGAAGTTTAAAAATAAACTATATCTATCTCTTTTTATTTTATTATTTAAGTAACTACTGCTAAAGAAGCCTTAATAGATGTTACTAGTTTATCTAGAAATAGTTTAAGTTCTATAATTCTAACTCTACTTATAACTATAACTAGTATCTATCTCTAAGTTCCCTAAATTATGGCTAGGTAAGTAAAGTTAATTTTTATACTAAGTTCTACTACTTTATTAGTAATAATAAAATCTAATTACTTACTTAACTCTCTAATGTTTACTAGAAGGTAAAAGGATCTACTTATTTTTATTAAAAAACTTTGTTATAAACTTGAAGATAATATTAACTAATATTCTACTAAACGCTTCTAGCTTTTATATATATACTTAAGACTAAAAAAAGACCTAGTAACACTTATAGACTTTTTTATAAATTAGGATATATATATAGTAGAGTAATTAATTACCTTTCTGCTAGCTATATATAAAAACTTAAATAAAAAACTTATTACTTTAAGTAAACTTAATTCGTTTTGCTAAGAATAAAAAGACTTTACTATTTACTTCACTAAATTCCACAGACTAGCTGCTAATACTAGATTAAATAAAATTAATCTAATTATATAGTTAAGGAGATTATTAAATGATGAGTTTTACTAAGTAATAGTAGATATTAAAATCCTTAACACATTAAATAACTATACTAACTTAATATTTTTATATAATAATAATCTCTAGTATCTTCCTACGCCACGCTACTATAAGCTATAATCTATATTATAATAAGACTTTAATATTATAGAAATTAATATTTTTAACTATATTTTTTTTAAATTAGCTAAATGAGAAGCCTAAAAGCATAATAGCTAATACTTTAAGTATAATAAATATAGTTATATTTCCTAAAACTGCTTTATTTCTCTGCTAGAACTTTAATCTATAAGCCTATCCAGATCCTAATAATTAATCTATTTTTATTCTTTTTTTAGATTTAATTTTTTTTATAGATGAGAATATTTCTAAACTCTTTAAGCCAGCTTACTAAAAGCTTTATTCTAGAGTTAAGTTACTTTTTAGGATGTTTTTAATACTAGATTTCTATTAATCTATAGACCTCCTACCCGATAACTAATTCTTAAGACTATTAAGTAAATATTTTGTGTACTATTTAATAAAATAGCTTTTTCTATTCTATTACTACTCTAATTAATACTAGAGCTATTAATATAAGTTATATTAGTAAATCTTTAGCTTATGTTTAGAAACTCTATTTCTTATTTCTCCTAAATATTCTTTATTCTACCGGTTTTAATAGTAAATGCCTTAAAGAGAGTTATATCTTATATACTACTAGCATAACTCTTTATTATTTAAATTATATTAAAGATATCTACCTTTTTAAGATAGCTACTAGAAATTATGAACTAATTCTTAGCTAACTATAAATAAAGAAGTATAAAGTTAACTTTAACTATAACTTATAAAAATTACTTTTTAATACTTTCTATTACTAGACTTACTATTTATGCTTATTCTAATCTCTAATCTACTTAAAAGAATATACTATCTATTTAAGGGACCTTCTGGTAAACTCTTTACTAAAAGACTTTTATCTTAATACTACTTATATACAGCATACTTAAACTTATTCTTTAAAGTTATTACTAACTATTTAATTTTAATATGACTACTAGTTATAAGAATTAAATATCTACTTAAAAATCTCTTTAGTAAACTGTTTTCTAGAGGGCTTTTATTTAGAGTTAAAATTTATATCTAAACACGCACCTAAATCTAATACTAAATTAAATAAGAATCTTATAAGAAAGTCTTTCTCTTAAGGCCTTAAAAACTTCTTAGTAAAGGCTTTACTAGAAGGGCTTTATAAGAAACCTAAACTAAATATAAATATTTACCTAATTAGAGCAGCCTTCTTTATATAAATAGTTTAAAAACATAAATACAAAATCTTTACTGTTTTAATAGCTAATATTAATAAGACTTTAGTTTTAAAAATTTATATAGATTTAGCTACTAAAGTCCTAGAGGATTACTATAATATTCTTAGAATATTTTTACGTAAGAAGGCTGATAGACTACCTGGATATTATCTATATAACTATAAGATTATTCTTAAAAAAGAAAAATAACCCAGATTCAGACCTCTCTATAGGATGTTCTAAAATAAATTAAAAGTTCTTAAAAAGTATTTTAATAACTATTTTACTAAAGAATTTATTAGGGTAAACATGTTTCCTGTAGTTATACTAGTTATTTTTATAAAAAACCTAATAAAGGTTTCTAATTCTATGTAGACTACTAAGCTCTAAATACTATTACTATTAAGAACTACTATTTTATTTTATTAATTTAAGAAACTTTATTTTGTTTTAGTAAGATAAAGTATTTTATAAAATTAAATATCATCTCAGCCTTTAATCGCCTTTATGTGGTGGAAGGAAATGAATAATTAACTATTTTCTAAACCTAATATAACTTATTTAAATATCTTATTATGTTTTTTAAACTAGCTAATATATTAAGTATGATCTAATACTATGTAAATAATGTCCTTTAACTATTTCTTAATATATTCTATATAGTCTATCTTAATAATATTCTAATCTATAGTAATTTTTTATGTAAATATAGATAATATATAAGATAGATTTTAAAAGCCCTAAAGGAAACTAGCCTCTAACTTAATATTAATAAATATAAGTTCTATTAAAAACAAGTTACTTATTTTAGGTATGTGATTTTAATAAAGGGAATTAGTATAAATCTAAATAAAATAAAAAACATCCTTAACTAGGAATCTCCTAGAAATGTAAAAGATATAAAAGTATTCTTAAAGTTTACTAATTTCTATTAATAATTTATTAATAACTTCTCCTATATTACGTTCCCACTTACGGCTTTAACTAAAAAAAATGTTTAATTTAAATTCTATAATATTTATTAGAGAGTATTTAAATTTTTAAAATATATATTTATAACTACTCTAATTCTCTAATACTTTAATTTAGAGTTACTAATTATTATAGAAGCTGATTTTTCAGACTACGTAACTACTAAAGTACTTTCTTAAAAAAATTAATTAAGTAAACTAAAATTTATTACTTACTTTTTAAAGAGGTTAAGCCCTGCTGAAAGTAATTATAAAATCTATAATAAAAAGCTATTAGCTATTATACGCTGTTTTAAATAATAAAAACCTAAGCTAAAAGGTGCTATCTTTCTAATCTAAGTATTAAATAACTATAAAAATTTATAGTATTTTATTATTATAAAACAGCTAAGCTATTAATAGGCCTGCTGAGTTAAATACTTATTCTAATTCAACTTTATAATTATATACTAGTCTAGTAAGTAGAATAAGAAATTAAATATTCTCACTTACTATATATAGAATACTCTAGCTTAAAAAAAAGTTTATAGAGTCTAATAACAGATACTTTTCTATCCTAAACTATTTAATAAGACACTAGAATTAAACTTAACTAAAATAAATAAGTTTATTCCACAGATTATTAATAATAAGTACTCTAATAATAAGTTTATTTAGGAAATTTTGTTACTAAAATGGGATAAAATTTAATACTTTAAAAAGCTTTTTTTAAGTAAGTATAAGAATTAAAAAAGTTAGTTATACTACCGCAGCTGATTAATAATACCAAATAATAATAAACTTAAAATTAAAATCCTTTAGATTATATATGATTCCCTTATTAGTAACTACTTTAATTATAAAAAGACTTTTAAAATCCTACAACGCAAATACTACTAGCTTTAAATATTTAAAATAATATATTAATATATTTTTTATTGCTATACTTACTAAAGATTTAAGTTCTCTTATAAGAAATATTACAGCCTCTTAAAGCCCTTATCTGTTTTTAAGAAAAAATAAAAGAATATTTCCATAGACTTTATTACTAATCTTTTAGAATTTAAAGGCTATATTAATATTATAGTTATAGTAAACTATTTTACTAAATACTAATATCTAATCTCTTATACTAATATAACTATTATAGATATAGCCTGCCTTTTTTATTAACACATATAAATAGACTATAGCCTTTTAGAAATAATTATATTAGACTAAGAAATATAATTTGTCTCTGCTTTTTATAATAAATTCTATAAATAACTATAAATTAAATTCTAACTATTATCTGCATACTATCTAGAAACTAATAGCCAAATAGAAAAAGCTAACGGCGTAATAGAATAAGTTCTATATATATATATAAACTATTAATAAGATAACTAAGTAAACTGGCTCCTTTTAGTATAGTTTAAAGCTAATAATACTATATTTATATTTATAAATATTTTATTATTTCTAGCTAATATAGGCTAATACTCTTAAATAGGTTTTAAATTTTCTATAAGAACTTAAAAACAGCCTTACTAGGCATTACAAGCCTTAGAAGCTAACTATATAGTAAAGGAAATAGCTAATATTTAGTAACTAGTTTAAAAAGAAATAATCTGGGCCTAGGCCTTTTAAAAAGAATATATAAATTAGAAATAACTATTTACATTTAACTACTAGATAGGAGACATAGTCTGGCTTGATATATAAAATATTAAAACCAAATAACTATCTAAAAAGCTAGATTTAAAGGCCTTAGGAAAATACCATATCTTTTAAGTAGTTTTTTTTATATATATACTAACTTAAACTTCCTAAATCTTTAAGTATATATCTAGTCTTTTATATATCTTTACTTTGGCCAGTCGTGCCTGAATTTGAATACCTTTTAGATTAGCAAAACCTACTACTAAAACCTGTTAAAATTAATAGTGATATTAAATATTATATTAAGTAAATTAAAGAGCTACGCTTTAATTACAGACGGAAATACTATAAATACCTTATTAAATAAACTAGATATAATAATCTAATATAGTAATCTGTAAATGATCTTTAAGATATAACTATTATAAAAAAATTCTATCTCTAGAATCTAAACTAATTTACTATCTAAGACTTAATATAAATACCTATTATAGAAACTTAGATTTAAAAGAGGGGTATTATCATAGTAACTATCTATAATACCTTATAAAAGTCTTTTAAGAAAGTCTTTTTTATAAGTCTTTTTATTATATTATATATTTATATATTAGCTTTACACTAGTATATAAGCTCTTACCTAAATATTTTATTTATAGTCTATTTTATTTCTTTCTTTTTTCACGTAATGTTTTGAATTATTACTTGGTACTATATATAGTAATTAATTAACACTTCTTTTTAAGTTTTTAATCTCCTATACGTAGCACTCTCGTGACAGAGACTAAGTAAATAAAAAGTATAAACTATTATCTTAAAAAGTATTAATATTACTAACTTCTTAAAAAAGAGTACTTGTAATAATCTTTATTAAAATTATTATTACTTTTTTAAGTACTTTTTAGTATATTATTATTTTTTATAAGTTTAATAAAATAAGTCTGTATTAGCTATAACATAAAGAGAATAAACAGAGTAGTTATAAACTAAGTAGAATTTAAGAAAAGATAATAAAAACAGAGTTTAAGTCTTATTTAAAAAAATAAAAGAATCTAAAAAGTAATTAAGAATAAGCAAGAGTTGTATTAAAATATTAAGACAAAAAGATTACAAGAAAAACAAATTATTATCTTTAAAAAATAGAAGGAAATTTAGCTTTACTTTTTAATAAATATTTAGTAGTTTAGTTTTTTTTTTATGTAATAGCTTAATGGGGCTAAGCTGTTAAATAAAAAAAGTATATAATAGAGTAAAGTATTTAATAGATGTTTAGTTACGTATTAGTAGTTTTATCTGCCTTTATAAGAATTCTAATAAGTAATTAACTAATTAATTAATAACCTAATTAACTATTTATAAATTTAATAAATTATTTTTCTATTCTATCTATTTGTATTAAGTAAAACTATTAAAGTAATATAATTTTTACTCTACTCTATTACACTATATATATATTAAATTCTTTTCAATATATTATTTTAATTTTTTCTATTATATTTTAAATAAAGAATATATTAGTTTTAGTTTAAGCTTTTTTTATTTTTAACTTGTATTTTATAATCTTAAAGTTAATACTTTAATAATATATTTTCTTTTTTTTTACTAAATAAGTATACAAATTTTTTATATTCTTAAAGTATTTAGGTTTTAGTAGTATTCTTAGCCTATTATCTAATTTATACTATTTTAATATTTTATAGTTATTTTTTATAAAGTTATTATATAACCTTATACAAAACTTTCTTTATTTTAAAATATTATTATAATGCTTTTAGTTTTTTATTTATGTTAATTTTTTTACTAAATTTTATTTATTTTAAATAATGTTTTATTACTAATCTATTATTACGTTACATAATAAGAGCTAATTTTATCTTAAAATTATATTAAGCCTTTTTATGTCTAGAATATTAATATAGTAAATATTTTTATATTCTACTACTTTTAGCTTTACTACTATAGTTTTTAAGTTAATTAAACATTTTCTAAAAGTTACTATATTATTATTTACTAACTATACTTTTACTAAGTAGGTTTTTAAGTAATATAATATATTATTTTATTTACTTTACTATTTACTAGTACTTTTAAAAGATTTTTATTTATATTTATATTTATATTAAAATAAAAACATAGTTTTTACTATATTTATTATAGTTTTAAAGCTTTAATATTTATATTACTAGCTTAAACTTTTTACTAGTATTTATCTAGTTTTTTAATAGTAATTTATATATACTATACTTTTAGTTTTATTTTAAATTAAAGTACTTTTATTTAACGTATATAAAGTAGTAGTTATAATAGTATACTAAATATAATAGTTTACTATGCTTTAATTTTACTTTAATTTTAAATTTTAAATACTTTTATTTTAAATAGTATTTTTTATAAAAAGAGTTTTAGTATTTAAAGTTACTTAATTTTTATTTAGTTTTTTATTTTTATTTCTTATAATATTTATATTTAAGTATATATATTTTTTTAGTATTGCTTTTGGTATTATTAACTTCTTTAAGTATCTTTATTTTTTAAGTATTTTATAATATTTAAAACATTTAAAATTTTATTATCTACTTTTTATTTACTTACTACTTTTTTATATAATTTTTTTTATTTAAATTAAGTGTATTATCTATATATATATATATTTATTTATTTTTAACTAACTTGTAGATTTAACATTTCTAATTTTTTAATTCTTAAAAAAATATTAGTATTTTAATTTATATAAAAAGTAAAAGTATTTTTACTTTATTATATTTATTATATTTATTTTTATGCTTAATTTTTTATTAAGTTAGTATTATTACCTTTTTATTTTAAAGTACATATAGTTTCTTTTATTAAGCTTTTTATAAAACATTAATATATTTTATTTTATAAAACTATTATATTATATAAAAACTATTTTAGTTATTTAGTTTTTTAATTTATAAAGCTTTTTTTAACATTATTTTCTAATATTTTATTTTATAATTCTTTTTATATATTAGTTTAATTTATAAATTTAGTATACATTTTTATTTAACTATTATTAAATATTTATTATAAAATTTCTAAAAACTTTATATACTTACTACTTAGTATTATTTTTAAACTACTTTTTATAATACTATTTTACTTTTTTACTAGCTATTTATAAATATATACTTTACTTTTTAATATTATATTTTATAGTTATTTTTTATAGTATTTATTAAAATCATAAATTTAATACTAATTATTATTAAGTTTTTTACTAATAACTTAAACTAATAGTTTTTTATTTTACTATAAGTTCAATTTTTTTTTTTTTTTTTTTAGCTTAAGTTTTGTTTTAATTATTATAATTTTTTTTATAAAATATTTAATATTATTATATTTTAAGTACATTTTTTTTTGTTACTTTCTATATTCTTAAGTTATAAGCTATTTCTTTTAGCTTTTTTTTTATTAATTTAAGTTTTTTTATTTAAACTTTATTTATTTTTATTTTATTATATACCTAACTCTACTATATTACCCTTTTTTTTATAATATTTATAACTAGCTTTTTTGCGTATTTAAGTTTATACTTATACTATTAATTATTAATATATTTAATAGACTTTATAAAATTTTAAAAAATATTTAACTTATTTTATTATAAAAGAAAAGTACAAAACTCTAAAGTCTTAAAATTAAATAAAGTATTAATTATTTAATTATTTTTTAGTTATAAATATAAGTAGAAATATTTATCTATTTACTAACTAATAGTAATTATATAATATTATACTATTATATAATTACATATAAAGTTATCTTTTTATACTATACTTTAAAGTATATTTATAACATATTTTATTTAGTTAGCTTATTTTTAATTTAATGCTTAAGTTGAGTATAGTAAGCTACTATTAATTATATATTATTTTAATTAATTAATAATTATAGTTATTAGAATTTTATAGTATATACTAAAACTAACTTATTTTATTTCAAATTCTAAATTTTTTGTTTTATAAAGTATTTTTTATTAATTTCTTTAAAAACTTATTTAATTATTTTTTAAAGTTTTTATATCTTTTTAAAATTACTTTAATTTTATTTAATATTTTTAATATATTACTTTTTTTATATAATTTTTTACTAAAAGCTTATATTAATTTATAGCTTTATTTTCTATATTTATACCTACTATAAGAATTTTATTTTAATTTTTTTAAAAAAAAAACTTTTATTAAATTAAGTATATATTTTTACTTTTATAAAAAATTTCCTAAAATACTCTTTTATTTTATTTAACTTTTTAAGTAATTATACTTTAGTACTTAAAAAGTATACTTAAATATTTACTTAATTTTTAAGTTTAAAAACTATGTTTTATAGCTTTATAATTTATGCCTATTATTACTATATAATTTAGACTATAAATAATATTAGTACTAAAGCTATATTACTTAAACTTATTATTATTATATATAAATTACATAGCCTATAAGTATTTATAGTATTATAAAGTAATATAGTAAGTTTTTATATACTTATAATTTATATAATAATAGTATATAGTTTTAACTATATACTATAATAAATAAAGTATAAGTATTTTTAATATAATAAGTATATTTATGTTTTATGTTAAAGGCTTTAGTAATTACATAAAGTTATTTAATATATTTACTTATTTAATATATTATAATAATATAAAAATATAATAAAAATAGTTTAACTAATTTATTATATAATAATTCTAGAAAGTTATTTAAAAATATATAAAAAATTATAAAAAATTAAACTATTTAAAAGCTAAAGAAAATACTTTTTATATAATAAATTTTTTACTTATATTTATTTATACTTTATTATAATATAACTACTTAGTTTTTATTAGTTTTAATTGCTTTTATTACTTTTTTAACTTTTATACATAAAATATTATATATTTTCTTCACTACCGGATTTATTAATTACGTTAATAATATTAGTTAGTAACTTTACTTTATGTTTTATATCTTAAATTATTTATTTTATTTTTTACTTAATATTTTATTTTTTACTTAGTATTTTATTTTTCACTTAATATTTTATTTTTTTAGCATATTACTTTACTAGCAATTAATAATTTTTTAGTTTATTTATTATATTCTAATTATTACTTTTTATAATAAACTTTTATTTATATTATAAGTTAATATAAAGGGTTTTTACTTACCTATATTTTATATAGTAAAGTTACGTAAACTTAACTATATACTATAAAAATAAAGTATAAGTTACTTTAAAGTAAGTAGCATATTAATTATATTATATTAAAAGCTTTAGTAATTATATATACTATATAGTTATACTAACATAAGTTATTTTAATAATATAAAAATGTAACAAGTAATAGTTTAACTAATTTATAATATAACTTATTTCTAAAAAATATTAAAAATAAAGAGAAAATAAGTACAAAAAACTAAGTATTTAAAATTAAGAAAAATTCTTTTTTATATAATAAATTTTTTTATTTATAATTTAGTTTTATGTAATTATAATATAGTTACTTAATTTCTATTAATTTTAATTACTTTAATTACTTTTATAACTATGTACGTAAAATATTATATATATATTTACTATTAGCTATATTAAGTTTTTTAATAATATTAGCTAGTAACTTCACTTTATATTTTACTTTTTAAAGTAACTATTTTATTTTTTACTTAGTATTTTACTTTTTAGTCTACTTTTTAGCTAGTAACTAATAATTATTTTTAAGTTATATAATATACTTTAATTATTACTATTAGTAATAACTTTTTACTTATTACTACTTATAATACTTATTTTTTTTAAACTTTTACTTTAAACTTTTAGTTTAACCTTTTTTTTTACTTTAAGTTTTAAGTATAAAAAAAGCTTATTTTTTTATAACATTATAAGTACTTTTAAAACCTTTTTTTTATACTTAATAATATTTAAAATTAAGTTATTAACTATTTATACTTACTATTTTATAAAGTTAATTTAAAATTATAATTATTTTATATTAACTTTATACCATCAGGAAAAAAATTCGTGGCTAAGAATTTTATATTCATGCTATTCTAGTATTTCCGGTATTTTCAAGTATTTAGTAGTATTTAGCTGCTAAACGTGACTTCTCTTATAACACTACTATAAAATACAGCTAATTATAACTTTATTTAAGTATTTAACAGTATTTAGTTATTAAATGTGACTTTTTTTATAACTCTTTTATTAGAAAGTATAGCTAATTACGACTTTAACTATAAGTATACAGTAAGATACTATAAAATGCTATTAAATACTATAATATACTATACTTTCCTCCTAAATTCTATACTATTTTACTTGTATAATAGAGTTTTTGTTTATTTACTTTCTAAAACTTATTACTAATATCTATGAGCGCTGTAAGCCTGTAAAGTTACTATTTTCTATTTATATATACTAAGTTTCTTCATACGTGAAAAGCTAAACTTAGTTTTTTATTTAACTTTAATAGAATTTTCTTCTCTTTATTCTTCTTCTTTTATATATTTATACTAAGCTAATATTTAGGTTTACTAAGTCCTTTACTAATTTATTTACTAATGTGTATTTAGATTTATATTAAGCTATTTTTAGAGCTCTATATTAAGCTATCTCTAGAGCTCTATACTAAGCTGCTTTTAGAGTTATATATTAAGCTATCTTTAGAGTTATATATTAAGCTATCTTTAAAGCTATATATTAAGTTGCTTTTAGAGCTATATACTAAACTACCTCTAAAATTCTATATAAAGCTCTAGATATAATATAGGAGCTAATTTTAATTTAGTATAGGAGCTAATTTCAATTTAGTATAAGAGCTAATTTTAATTTAGTATAAGAGTTAATTTTAATTTAGTATAAAAGCTAATTTCAATTTAGTATAAAAGCCAATTCCAATTTAATATAAAAAGAAGAAAGTAAATAAAGCTTATATAGTATTTTATTATTATATACGTCAGGAAAAAAATTGGTGGCATTTTTGCAGCATTTAGCCGCATTTGGCGGCCATTTGCGCATTTTGCGCACCACGCCCTGTAGCTCATGGTCTCGACTCTAAAGCGGCATCAAGCCGCCAAACGCAATACCGTCTTGCAAGATGCTACAAAATGCGCGATTATATCCTCTAAAGCTTTTATTACCGTTTGTAATATTTGTATGATTTGTTCATTATGCACGTTATGCACATTTTGTAAATTTAACGCTTTCTAAGTATACTACATATCTAGTTTATTTCTTACACGTAGTACGTACATTTCAAAGCACAGTTCTAAATTACTAGCTACTACTAATTTACCATACAAGGTAATGAAATACTGTACAAGCTCCATTCACCCCCCCCTTTCCAATCCGCCTGAAGTACTCTCTGTGCCTACTCTAATATTGATATGGAATTGGCTCCTACATTAAATCTAAATGTATCTTACATTATATCAGAATTGGCTCCTACATTGAATCGGATTTGGCTCCTACATTGAATCGGATTTGAATTTATGTAGAGCTCTTAGGGTAGCTTGGTGTAGGGCTCAAGAGGCAACTCGGTGTACGGCTCTAGGGGCAGCTCGGTGGAGGCAACTCGGTGCAGAGCTCTGGAGGCAGCTCGGTGCAGAGCTCTGGAGGCAGCTCGGTGCAGAGCTCTGGAGGCAGCTCGGTGCAGAGCTCTGGAGGCAGCTCGGTACAGAGCTCTGGAGGCAGCTCGGTGGAGGCAACTCGGTGCAGAGCTCTAGAGGCAGCTCGGTGCAGAGCTCTGGAGGCAGCTCGGTGGAGGCAACTCGGTACAGAACTCTGGAGGCAGCTCGGTGGAGGCAACTCGGTGCAGAGCTCTGGAGGCAGCTCGGTGCAGGACTCTAGAGGCAGCTTGATATAGGTCTAGATACAGGTCAGTGAACAGGTTAGTAAAGGGCTTAGTGGACCGAATATCAGCTTGGTATAAGTATATGAAGGAAGCAGAACAGGGGGAAGAAAATTCTGTTGAGGATAGAAGAAACTTGGCGTGCACAGATGGAAAACGGTAACTTTGTAGGTTCGCAGCGCCCATAGATAGCTGTAATAATTTTTAAAAAGTGAATAGGCAGAAACTAGACTCTTTTGCGAGCATAACAGTACCGAATTTAAGGGATGTAATAAGGTGGATAGGAATATAGATCTAGCTCATTTATATATCAAATATATTTCAGCATTTTATAGCATTTCATAGCATCTTGCTGCATACTTATACTTGAAGTTGCAATTAGCCGCAGTTTGCAGCTGAGTTATGGGTGAAGTCGCGTTTAGCGGCTAAATGCTGCTGAGTTATAGGTGGAGTCGCGTTTAGCGGCCAAATGCTGCTGAGTTATGGGTGGAGTCGCGTTTAGCGGCTAAATGCTGCTAAATGCTTGAAAATGCCGGAAATGCTGAAATGGCGCGAACACAAAATCTTTAGCCGCGAATTTTTTTCCTGACGTATAGTAAATTAGTAGTAGCTAGTAATTTAAAATTATAGTTTAAAATATACGTACTACATATAAAAAGTGAACTAGATATAAGATATATAATATACTTAGCATTCAATTTATAAAATACGCGCAATAAACAAATTATATAAATATTATAAATAATAATAAAAGCTTTAGAGGATATAATCGCGCATTTTATAGTATTTTATAAGATAGTATTATATTTAGTAGCTTAATACTACTTTAAAGTCAAAACTATAAGCTATAGAGTAGGATATATAAAATATATAAATAGTAGCTAATTACTACTAAGTATTATAAAAATACCACCAATTTTTTTCCTAACAACAATTTATATAAAAAAAGAAATTTTTATTATTTTATAAATTTTTATTTAGCTATTATTTTAAGTATATTATGTATTTTTAAAAGTGTTATTTAGTAGTTTTTATTTAAAAGTTTAATAAATTTTTTACTAAAAAGTATTAATTACAAAAGTAACTAAAATAAGTCCAAAAATTTAAGTTAAAAACTAAAATTTTATTAGTAATAACTAGGTAAGTAGCTTACTTTAGTTAATAGTTATAAATATAAGGTATTTACCTACAAGCGTATTTTAATTAAAAAAATTTAAAATTTAAAAAAATAAAAATAAAAATAAAAAAACTTTTAACCTATTATAACATATAATAATTTTATTTACTATTTTTGTTAATTTTTCTTTAAATATTTTCTTTAACTAAAAAGCTATATAAACTTTTTTTTTAAAGTTTAGTATTACTAAATTCTTTAAGTAAAATTAATTAATTATTTTAAAATATTACTTTAAGTTTTTAATAAGTTTTAGTATTTTTTTTATTTTATAGTTTTTTTTATTTAATTAAATATTTCTACTAACATTTAAATTATTATAGTTATTAAATTTTTTTTTTTACTTTATATTCTAACTAGTATAGCTTTATATTTATGTTTATTACTAGTAGGATATTTAATAGTACTAGTTTAAGTAATAATATATAAAAAACTAAGTAAATTCTTATATTTTTTTAGTAATTATAACTTATAGTTAACTAGGTTTTAAACTTTAATAATTTTAAATAGTTTAATTTAAATGTAATTTAGTTTTTTATTTAGTTATTTAGTATTTAAATTTTTGTGTAATAGAAATACCTTGTTTTTTTTTAAGTTAATTTTTTAACTCTAAACTTATTAGTACTTACTATAGTTTATAAGTTTTTTAAATTAATTTATTTACTAATTTTATTATATATATTCTAAAGTTATTTAATTTTTATACAAGCTTTATGTAATTTACTTTTTAATTTCTATAGTTTTTAATAAGTTATTAGCTTATAACTATAATTAGTATAAAATAAAATAAATTTAGTTATTAATAACTTTGTATTATTATAGGTAAACTATACTAAAAGTAATAATTTAACTTAATTTTCTTAAAAGTAATTAATATATATTTTTAAGTATTATTTTAGAGTCTAATTTATGTACTTTATTTATTTATTTATTTAAAAATAAAAGCTAGTTAAAAACTTATTTTTTAACTTTAACTTAACTAACAAAGTTTTTTAAAAAAGTAACGTAAATATTTATTTTAATTAGAAATAAACTTTTTAGGTATTTTATATAAACTAGTTATTTTACTAATAACTTTATTTTTAAAAATAAAGTATATATATTTAGTTAATTTATTTACAATTACTAATATTATACTATACTTGTTTTTATTTTTTAGTTTACTAAATAAAAGTAGTTTAGTAATAAAGTTTATTAGAACTAACTATTATAGTTATTTTAGTACTTTTAATAGTTATAAAAGTTTATAAAGCTTATATTATATTAGTTTTTTTTTATATTTTAAGTAATTTTTAATTATGCTCTTAACTTTTTGTTTTAATTCTTAAATATAGAAGTTTTTAAAAAATTATTTTATATTTTTTTTATATTTTTTTTATATTTTTTAGTATTTATATATAATAGCTTTATAATTTTCTTAAATTAGTTTTATGTATAAAAATACTAGTATATATATAAGTTTATTTACATATTTAAGCTATTTTTAAAGTAAGTTATTATTTTATTTTTATTTTTATTTTAAATGTTATATAATTTCTTTTATTAAATAGTCTTTAATTTTTGTAATTATTACTATTTTTAAATAATTATATGTTAACAATTTATTTAATTTTAATAATAATACTATATTAAGTATTAGTTTATACTATTTTATATAATTTAAGTATTAGCTAAAAACATTAGCTACTTTATTTTCTAATTCTTTTTAATAGAATATTTTAAAGTTATAAATAACTAAAGTTTTTACTTAGTATATTTATTTTTAGTTAAGTTTTTTTTATTATTATAAAGTTTATTAAGTCCTTATAGTTTATATATACTACTACTTAATATTTAGCTTTTTTTAAAATAAATTTACTACTTTTTAAATACTACTATAATTACTAGTAACTTTTTATTATATATATTATAGTTCAATTTAACTTTTCTAGTATTTTTTATAAATTGTTTATAAAGTAAATATATTTATTTTTATGTTTTTAACTATAAACTACTTTAATAGTATAATTAAATATATTTATTTTAAAAATTATAAGTAATTTTAAGTTAAATATTTTTAATATTACTATTTAAGTAAACTTTTTTTAAGTTTCTTAAATACTTACTACTATTTTTACTTTTATTAGAATTTAGTATTTTTTTTTTATTACTTTAGTTAATAGTACTATAGTTTTTAAGTATTTTTTAATAAACTTTTAGTAAAAGTTTATAAACTTAAAAAGAAATTATATACTTTTAACTATTATTAGTGTTGGCTAGTTTTTAAGTTTTACTAACTTTTCTAAATTTATTGAAATTTCTACTCTTAATATAATATAGCCTAGAAATCTTATTTTTATAATGTAAAACCTACATTTTTTTTTTTAGCTAAATTAAAAAGTTATATTCTTAAAGTTTTTTCAAAACTTTCTTAATATATTCTTTATACTTTTTAAGTGTTTTCTTTATATATACTAGTATATTATTAAGGTGTGTAATTACGAATACATTTAAGTATTTATATAATATATAGTTAATAACTACCTAGAAAGTTATAAGTATGTTTATTAACCTAAACAGTATAATACTCAATAATACTAACTAAAGCTTTTCTTATATAATTCCTTTTAAATTACTATAATTATTAAATCTTTTTTATAACTTGAAAATATGCTATAGTAACGTAACTTTCTACTTCTAAATTAAGTACTTGACAAAAAGCATGAAATTCTAGCCATTTAATGACGCAGAAAAAAAGGTGTCTTATAATAATTAACGAGACCAACGCCTCGTTAATAAGGGTCTTATTAAGGACTTTCTAAAGAACCTAAACGTTAAGCTCTTGTGTTTGGCTTGTAGACATTACTCTAATATATAGTTGTTAAAGTTAATTCGACCTTGATTCTATGCTTATTCTTAAGATGAGATCGGAAATTATTGCTGGTAGGAGCGCTGTACGGTAGATCTACGCAGTATTTGCAGTAGAAAATACGGTTTTTCCTTTAACGTTCTTGCTCTCTGTTCTGTGGCGTACGTGCGTGGGCCTATGTTTCGATGGCTGAGCGTTTTCTACTCTTTTTTGACTCGGTTTCAATCGAATCTTGAGTGATTGAGGGTGCAAAAGAGGACGAATCCACTTCAGGGTCCATATGTTGTACGGTATTTGAAGTAAATGGGGGGGTTTGTGGGGCTAGGAAATTTTTGGAGGATGCAAAATTCTTTTTGTGCGCCAAGAATTATTGACAACCACCCTGGCTCAGATGGTCTAACCAATACACGATCCACCCATAACTTTCTTGCAGTCCTTGGCAGTAAATGCCCACTGGATCTTACTAGTATCTATCCACAGACAAAAGGCATTATCTGTTCCGATTTCCCATGGTGAATGGGGACTTGAAGATTGGCCTTATTCCGGACACAGGGGGTATCTTTAAGACAATTTAGTAGTGGGTAATAGAAAACCAGGGCTAGAAAGCTCGAATAACATCACTAGCTAAGGTTTCTGCTACATGAAAGAAATGGAGGTTGTTAAGTCATAGCATATACCTAGGAGGTGAAGGATTGAGGTTTCAATGACTGATACGCGATGAAAAGGATCTATAAAGCTTGCAGAAACATATGCCCATTTCCCAAGCCTTCTTCCCTCCACCTACCGCTGTATAAGATTCCTAGCTCGCATCCAGTCCCCCAGAATCTTATTAAACTTCTCACTCTCCACCATATGTGAAAAAGTCCCCTCATTCAACGTGCACACTTGATCCATCCCGTCCTCGACCCCAATCTCCCTCTCCCACCCCGGTGCCGCCTCCATCGTACATATCGCAAGCCTAGGACCCTTCCTCCTCCGCATAAACGCCTTCGCCTCCTCACTCCGCCCCATCATAGAGCCAAAAACCTTCACCAACCCATCGATACTTCCAACAAGCGAGACTGGATCCACCCCAAGCACGCGTCGGAGCTGCCACGTCTTCAGCCACTCCGGCGTCCGCGCCGTATACATGACCTTTGCAAAGAAGTCTGCTGCCAGTTCCGGAGCACGCTGTGGATCTGCGCGCATGGCTTCGCCCATGATGGGCAGAGTCTCTGGCACCCCACTGTATATCGGATGCACGAGCACGAGCGCTTTGACTGCGTCTGGATACTCCACCGCGAGAACGGAAGCGATGACCGTGCCCATGGAGTGTCCGATCAAAATCACTGGGCCGGTTTGAAGGTACTTTAGCAGAGCGACCACGTCGTCTGCGAATTCGCGAGGCGCGTAGCTGTCTGTGGTGGGCGGTGCGCTGGAACGGCCGTGGCCGCGTTGGTCGAGCGCGATCACGCGGAAATTGAGTGAGAGGAGGAAGGGGATTTGGTAACTCCAGTCATGGGAGGAGCAGGCCCAGCCGTGGAGCAGTAGGACTGGGGGTCCGGTGCCTTGGGTTGTGTAGAATAAGTTTACGTCGCCGTGTAGGAAATATGGCATGGTGATATACTAGGGAGAAGAGAGAGAACAGAGAACTTAGGGATACTAAGTCAGAATCGGAGAGTAAGAAGACTACTGCTAAGTGTAGCTCCCAAAACTCATAACATCCAGCAGCACGTGGGATGCTAACGTTACCCCGCATTCATACCTGTCCTCAAGGCTACGCAAGCAACTGTGCCACAACCCTAAGGCGGGACAGAGTCAGCTAAGTCCCTACCATGACGATCCATCAGTTCGACCTCCAACCTCTACCCATAGATGCAGCCAAACCGTCCTAATTCCCGATCAGGCCTAGCGGTTTTTTCCTAGTTCTGTCCCTTCCCAAGGGCCCTGTTTCTTCTAGGACCATTCCCTTAGGTTCGCGCGCATCCTGAGTCCTTCCGCCCAGGACTCCTCGAGTCCTAGCACAATGCTCCTGGTGTGATAGAGCGCTCCGACGAGCTGTCAGCCTTGCGAGCCGGGTCATGTGAGCTGGTTATGTAAGGCTGATGCACGGGCTTGGGGCTTGGTATCAAGGAGACGCGGGACGCTTCCTCCATCATCATTCTGGATGGGATCCGATCAACCTCAATAATCTTCTACCCAATCTAATCTTTACTGCATCGAGCAACCTTCGGAGGATATAGTACCTACTCCATTACACTAGGATTCCTGTTCTTCTAGGACTTTCGTCCTAGTGCGTTTGTTTTGGTATTCCGTCATTACTAGGTCGTTTGTCCTAGTGATTTCGCCTTGGCGTGCGTCCGCAACATAATATTAGAAGATATATATAGCCATTAAGTACTAAAAGAGATATAGCTTTTATACAGTATACTAGGAGTGCTATTATATTCTTAAAGTCTACTACTTCTAAAGAAAAGAAGAGAAATAGTTTTAGGACCTTTAATTTCTAGGAAGCAAGGTAGGGTTTAGACCTCAGCTAACAAGGATCCTGATGCAAGCTGGGGTTACGATTATTCTTGACTTTGAGGGAAAGTGCCTCCAAAAGCGGCGGGCAAAACCTCCAGATTCGGCAGCAAGTTTCCCCGTCAACCTGCGTTGAGGCGTAACCGAGCAGCGCTGCCGACTACCTCAAACACTTGCTGTTTTTCGTCTACTGTCAATCTACGTAGTTTATAAATCCTCCCTCGAGCTCATCTCACTCGTTATTTATGTAGGATAGCCATCCCTAGTTTTCAATTCATCGAGTTCTCTCCAACATTTTGTGTGCATCTGAAGATTGCTCGGTGAGATGATGGATACGAGGTTATTCAATGTTGCTATCCATCTCTAGAACACAGCTAAATCCACACGCTATTCCTAGACATCACTTTCATCACTATGAGTTATGAAACCTCGGGAGCCCATAATGACTGCTAAATGCCACGATTCCTACAATTCGCTACCCAGATAGGCTTCACTCGTCCTCCTTTCTCGTTCGCTCATTCGTGTTGGCCCTGTGAGTTTGCTGGCCACCCAGCAAAGCATCCGCAAGATTTCCATATATTTTTCCAGTATCCGCATGATCCCGCTCTTTTACCCAGACCTCCTATCCCCCAATCTTCTTCTCTCGCTTCAACAAAGAGGCCGGCACAATAATCCGCCCCCTTATCCGCCTTCAGTATTACCATCCCACACTCTTGGAGGGAAAGACCAGGATCCGGATCCTCCTCCAAAATCACATACTCCTTATAATCCTCCACTTCCCATCGAGCATCTCGAAGGTGACGGTGATGCCGGCGGTGAATTTTCCTTAGCCTTCTTAATGATTCAAACGGCATGATATGAGTATTTCGGATCGTAGAGATATATGTGTTACTAGATTGTGAAAATATGGTCATTCTTGTTGTAAGGTGGAAGGGATTTCTATTAGGTAACGGGTAAGATTCTAGGGATCAGCTAGTTTAAAGGGTCTGCTAGGGTTCTAAAACGTACTACTACGCCAGGTGACGTTGTCAGCGCGCAAACGAAGGGCGTTGTTGGACTATGCGTGACAAAGGGGCGTTTGGTACACGACAGCTTGCGGATCGGCGGTGAAGTGCGAATGTAAGAATATTCAATTTGGTATTCACTATTACCGAAACTTACATATCATACATCTAAAATTACAGTCGTCGCTCAACAGTCAGCCCGCCATGACGTGTTCAGAAACGTCCACAGCCCTCCATCCGATGTACAGGGAGCTATTATACTTATGATATGTCCATGGAGGAGGCTATGTATCGGCAGCTGGAAGTACTCATTAATATTGTTTTTTAGAACATGATGGATTGGTTCTTGCTTGAAGGTAATGACTGGTTAAGTGCATAATAATCAAATAGGCGCTAACGACAGTATGACCGCATCAATGATGCTGTAGTAGCGTATGTACCTTGGATTCTACTCACCTTACCGCAAGATATCAAGGCTGCCTACCGCGGTTATGCCAACATATGCCCTCACAGCATCCCTCCAGCTAAGCAATTTCCGTTTCGCCAGCTAATACCCACCAAACACCGCGCGGTTTGCCTCGATGTAATAATGATTGCATTGCTTTTGCAATTAGGAAAGCTCGTCAAACAATGCCGCAATATCGTCGAGATTGCTTCTGGCTGCCATAAACAGTGAGTTCGGCCCTGGAGAGCCGTTGGGAGGGTATTCATCAATGTTGGTTGGTATTAATCCCAGTCCCGAAGGGAGAAGATATCGTCCCGGTGTTGGGGAAAGGGAATTATGGCAGAGGAAACGGGCCAGTACAACTTGCGGCTGGGTAGCTAAACAGAGGCAGGGGGAGGAAGACGGAGTCGATAATTGGTTTCGTGACTCCGCTGACGCTGGAAGTGGAGTGTTAGTTGAGTTGAAGAAAGAAAATCTTGGGAGATGGGTACACCTCGACTTTATACACAAGTGATTGTCGATAATTACCGGCATTCCATTCCAACAGCTCGAAATGAGATCACCCCAAACGGTATCCGCAGTGAGAAGAGAGTAAACGATTGTCAAAGGTACTGAGTAGGCTAAGCGTTGCGCCACGTGTGAAGCACGCGATGTCGTACGTATTTCTCGAACACTAACTCAATGAGTTGTACGAAATTGGACTAAGATCTCTTTTGTTATGTGTCTGCGGAATGCAAGTTTTGAACAACCCATCCCACCTTGTAGATGTTTACCTCTATTTAGGAGAGATATAGAGAAGACTAGTTCTGAGAAAGTGCTAGGGAGGAAAGGACTACCAGCAGCTATTTTCCTTGCGCATTTCTCTAATGATATCTGCCTCTCTAAAATCCACCGGACACCAAATGAGGACACTGAAGATGTTACTATCTCTCATGATGTTCAACCTCCATGCAAATCCTGTCAATTTCCTCGTTGGCACACTCCGGTAATTCATCACCTTCTCACAATAATAATTCTTATCACCATGATCATGAGACTTGCTTGGCCAGAGCATGTTTTGTGCGCGGACGATATAATTTGGGGCTAGCCTTAAGCAGTCAATCTCTCCCATCTGTCTGACCTTTGGCTCAAGCGTCTCCACAATCCCTTGTAGATCCGTAATTTTAGCGTTGAAGCTGGCCTTATCTTGTCCGGCGATGACAAGGATTTTATTTTTATCTGAGTGGTGGAGAGTAGGATGAACTGCTGCTGACTCTTGATCTTCATATGGCATGTGTGCAAGGGTATGTTTCGATGAGAAGCGATACAGGAATTGGATTTAGAGGATGAGTCAATGGCGCTGTTGGGAGAAGAAACGAATTTGACGTTGCAGCGACACGTTAAATGACTCTAGCTAGGTGAGCATACTTGTCGAGGTACATGGAGAGTGTAAAAGATGTTCATAAACGAAAAAGCTTAGACCTTATAAAGAAGAGTGATAGTACATGCTTGGTTAGGTGGTTAAAAGCGACATGAAACGTTCCGGCACCGACATTTCGTTGATGACAAATCTTCTCTTGCATTCGAGCTTGCCATTGGAAGTATTGAATAAACTTAACACATCGAAATCATGATTCATCCCTTCCGAAACGCAAAATTATGACCTATCTAATAGCAGTAAACAAATAAGAAATGCAAAGAGAAAGATATTTACACTTAGTGGAAATTGGCTGAAACTGCGCCTGCTTATATGCTTTCCCACCAACACCCAGACTTCATCCAGTAAACTTATCGCTATCTCTCTGGAAAACCTTCAGAGCATGCGCTTGATAGTCATCAATCTCATAGATGGCCTGAGCAAGAAACTCCCGAGCCTCAGTATGATAGCCCGCGTTGAAATTTCCCTGTGCAGCTTGCAAAAGGTCATTTACGCTTCGTTTGACGGATTCAAAATCCGCTCTCAATTCATTCACATTGGACGGGTCAAAGCTTTCTATGACAAGGTGGTTATCGGCGAAAAATGTTGGTGATAAGCCAACAGATAAAAGCAGTCCTCTACGCAGGTGGGCATGGGGACGTGCCGATGTTTGACCAGCATTGTTGTATCTTATTCTGTGCTCGCGAGGACTTTTCGGCGTTGCATGTTGTTCATAAGTTGTATGCTCTCTGGAAGAAGGTTGCGTAGATGCGCGCTCTTGATTGACTAGACTCTCTCTTGAGTTCCTTCTAGCGTTGCGAACTCTGGCAGCTCCAAATGGAGAAACCCTAGCTTGGGGAGGAGAATCGTTATAAGCATACTCGGCACCGCTCATGATTCCAGTGCTCATATGATGCCGATTGTTTCTATTTCTGGAGCCAGATTCAGGATCAGATCCGCTCCTGCCATTTCTTCCAGAGCCCATGATGATAATTGAATGTCGGAAACGGTCGTTGGCAAAATTCTAGGATAAGCAAGTAGCTGGCGAGGATTGAGATTTATGACAAGATTTGACTCCGCTTTATAGGTGATTACGGAGGGTCATGAGAGGAGAAAAACCAGTGTTACGAAATATGAGCTCATTCCAAACGGTGGAACAAATGATAACAAACGGCTGAATATACTTTGCACTTAATATCTCTTGCTTCCACCATGCCACGTACGAAAGATCCGGCTTGTGTTGTTCTGCACGGAAATGCTATCAACTGCCAGTTGTCACTGCTAATACGATTCCTTTCAATCACTATTATGGCATATCTTGGTCGGAATCTTATTGGCCCAGAGAAATAAACGAAAAGAAAGTAAGTGGGACAAATGTCTAAGAGAGTTTAGGATATTGCGTTCCCGTGACTTTCCTAACGTCTCACTCCACCCAGATTCAGCATATCTTCTCTAGTACTGTCATCTAGCTAGACGCAGCGGCCACCAATTTTGCTTTTAAGGTCCAACAATCACTCAGGAGTTTTTTCGTTCGTTCCACGATTTCGATATTCGCCCGCTCCGTCGATTACACCCCGATTGAATTCAGTTTTCTCACAGTCTCTCAAACACTCGGCATCCTTCAACTGCTTGTTCGTCATATTATCCCGTGTGTCAGATCTGGTTCTGGATCGCTGCGTTATGAAAACGGCAGGCACGGATCCTTGATCTCTGGGTTCCACCATAAAGCCTGCAAGAATATTCTCTTATGCAAAGCGGGGTATCGTTCTTCTGAGAGCATTAAACTGCCGATATGAGTAATAGAGCTAAATATGAGGGAGAAGTATATGTATATACATATATATACATATAATATTTATGGTTGACGTAACTAGTGACGCGGTGAAAACACTTCCATAAAGCTAATATCATGAATTGCAATGTAAGGCATTTAGGGTAACTATCGTACATGGCAGTATATGTAAGTACCGGTACCACTGAATCAAGAGAGAATGATGAAATTAAAGACTGTTTCGATGACATTAACAGTGTGTGAAGTGTACATAAATCCTCGTCTTCGTTTCCACCATCACACCAATTCTTCAGAATCACTGGGTGTTCGGTTGATATAATTAATTATAATGTCAATAATGCCAGAAACTCATACTTCTGAATGCTTACGCATCATCCTACCCAACTCTTCATTTCTCCGATTCACCCTATCGCCTGTACCCTCTCGCCCAATAAACCCTTTTTCCCACTCCCCCAAACTCTTCTCAATATCCAGCAACGCACAGCTTGCCCCCTTAAACTCCCTCTTGCTCTTTAGGTCCCTTGCATCCCTTAAATTGCCTTCAGTTTCCTTGCTAAACCTCTCCATCCCATGAATCCACTAATCGAACTGCTTTTTCCAACTCTAGACAATTGGTGTCAATTCTTTTATGTTAGAGGGCTCATATGAGACAGCTAAACACAGGTCCTTCCAGAGCGGAAATAGTAGAGTACTAAGGGTATTAACTCCATGAACATCGCTTTTTCTAGTTAATACAATTGTTGAGAATAGAGTAGTAAGTAGAAAGTAGAGTACTAAGAGTCTCAACCCCATAAACATTGCTCTCCCTAGTCAATGCAATTGTTGAAAACAGAGTAGAAAGTAGAAAGTACGGTACTAAGAGCTTTTGCCTTATAAACATTGCTTTCACTCGTTAATGCAATTGTTGAAACCAAGTAGTAGGTAGAAAGTAGAGCACCAGAAGTCTTAACACTATAAACATTACTTTTCCTAGTTCATGTAATTATTGAAAACAAATTAATAAGCAAAAAGTATAGTCTAATAAAACAGCTAGATATTAAAGTTTTAAAAAAAAATTACATTTTCTTAAAGCAACTTAAAAATAATAATTTTTCTATTAAGTTTTTTTTTTTTTGTGTTTTTTCTTTCTTATTATAGTAGTTATTAAAATAACTTTTCTTTACAATATTTATAAGTACTATTATTTTAGTAATTTTATTATGTAGTTTTTTAAACATTCTTTTTATATATTTTTATTAGTATAGTAAAAGTGGTTAAAAAAAGCTTATTTATACTAAAAATAAACTTTTTATACATTTATTAACTAATAAAAATTTAAAAGCTATATTTTTTAATTTTAATTTTTTAATTTTATTATTAAAAGTTAGTATAATATATTTTAAAATAATAAAGTAATAAATTTAAAAAAAGTCCATTAATACTAAATATTATTTTAAATATTAGTAAACTAACTAATATACTTTTTTTATAGTTTTTAGAAATATATATATATATTATTATTTAAAGCTTTTAATAATAAAATATTTTATTAAATTTTATAAAAGTTATTATAACTTTATAAAGTAATTTTATATTTTAAGTTTATTAATAACTTTACTATTATAATATATCAAAATATAATAAAGTATTTTAATAATAATATTATTATTATTAAATAAAATAGTAAAATATTAATTTCATTTTTACTTATTATTAATTTTTTTAATAATTATATATATTTTTAGTTATATATATTATTACTAGTTATTAAAACCATTTTTAAGTTTTAAAATGCTTTTTTTCTGGTTATTTAAAATAAGTATACAAATAGAAAGTAATAAAAGTTATTATTATAAAAGTAAAGTATAATGCTGTTATGAGTTGCTTTGACTTAATAGTACGTTTCGCGTTAGCAACTCTACCCTAACTGATTACTTAATAAGTTCTTAGCTCTTTCCGTATCTGGAACAGATAGCCCTAGGTTTAACAGGATAGAGTTTGTGCTTTATCGCAAGGTAGGGAGAGGGGTGTACAATAGATTCAATAAGATAGTATTAAACTATTTCACTCAAGTTCAAGTCTTAACTTAGAGATAAGATCTCGATTTTAGAGTAACTACGAAGAATCAAAAGTAGTCGTGAACTGTCCAACGCCTCATACTTATAGTAGATCCTTCTTACGTACATTGTGTACCAGTGTTCAGTATATTGGATACTGTCTGAAGAGATAGAAGTGCCCGAAGCCCTCTGGCTCTTCTGTCTCTTCTAGCTGTCAAGTGTCACGTGAGTCACTGCTCCCAATCCTTTAGCATGGTTCCATATTTCTGCCCTCGTTTCTTGGCCCGTGCTTTAGCCTGTGCTAATGCATCCCGTGCTCGCTTGCAGTTCTTCCTCTTGAGCTTGAACATATGTTTCCATTTAAGAGCTTCATTGGCCGTTGTTGCCAGTTCCTTCAGCTCCTTAGGTGCAGTTGCTTTACTGTTGCCGTTCGTAACACTATCCCCCTCTTCTAAGTCTTCGTCTCGGAAGATAGTTTCTTTCTTTCATAAGTAGTATAAAGGTAGCAGGTCTTCTGCTCTGTGTTCCAGACTGTAAGACCCTTAACTTCCTTTCCTTCCTACCCAGCCTCCCCACGATGACACGTCCTAAGTCGTCTCTAATACGTGCTCGCTGTTTAGCTTCTCGGATCCGTAACGAACCCCACCATATGCCGACACCTTGCTTAAACTGTTCTCGCTGAGGCGACGACTGCCTCATGAGTCTAAGCTCTAGTCGTTGCTCAGCCTGTAATGACCGCAATGCGAAGTGTGATTTAGTCGTGTCGCAGCCAGAATGGGATCGTATTGATCGCAATAAGGAAAAACTCCGTTATTAGCTTGAGAAGGCGCAGGACGAAGCCATTGAGATCTGTCACTACCTTCTATTTACTAATTAAGAAGCCTAAGCTTGGGAGCGTCGCCTCCGCCGTAAGCTTGCAAAAATTAATTCTAAAGAGAAGGAGATGTTTAATCGAGAGATAGCCTCCATCCGTAAGGTTCAAACTCTTAAAGAGGTGGAAGCTCATTCCTGAGAGCAAGAAGCTCACACACCGCAATCTGCAGTAGTGGCTTCCTTCTAACCCGCTTTATTTTCCTTCTCAGGTTTTAAGTGGAACATTCTGCATTCTCTATATTCCTTAGATTCAGCTTTAGAGCAAGCCTTTATTGCTCCTGATAGTACTAGTTAATTAGCTCTAAACTATTCTTTAGGTTCCTGATTGGCTCCCAGGTGTCATCCTTAGGTCTGTATTCTTTCTATTTAATTAAATATTTCCACTAACGCCCAAACCGTTGGTAGTCCAAAATCTATTAAACTTCGTACTCAGTAGTGTCTTCCTCAAGTTTAAGTTTTATCTATAGTTTAGCATCCCGTGGTGCTGGTTCTAGTTTAGAGACATGGAAAACTAGGTGAATTCTTGTGTCTTTAGGTAATTATAGTTCATAATTCACAGGTCCTGTTTGTTATTTAACCTTAAATGGTCCCAATTTAACATGATCCAGTTTTCGTAATGGTTATTTTATTTCTAAATTTTTCTTTTTTAAGAAAACCTTATCCCCCTCCTTAAAGGTTGGTCCCTTAACCTTAGATTTATCCTTAATTTATTTGCTAAGATTGCCTTTGTAGGTGATTTTCTGTGCGATATCCTTATAAAGTAGTTGTAAGTTCTCAACTTTCCTTCTTACAAATTCTGATACCTTGTCTAGTTTCTGTGGTTCTTAATAAGCCGTAGGCTCATAACCATAGTTCGCATAGAATAGTGATTTTCCCGTTATTAATGACTTTACAGAGTTATATGCAAACTCAGCCATCAGTAGTAAGTCAATTTAGTTATCTTATAGTTCGTTAACATATATCCGTAGGTATTATTCTAACGTTTAGTTTGTCTATTCTGTTTATCTATCTGTTTATAAATAGAATGCTATTAAGAGGCAGTGTTTAGCCCCTAGCCGTCCCACAAACGTTTTTTAGAATATTAACATAAATAATTTATCTCTGTCTGTAATAAATTCCCGTGGCATTCTATATCGTGTAATTAAAATTTTAATTAGTAATGTAGCTAGTTCATCTGCTTTAATTTCCGTATAGGTTAGTTTAAAGTAAGTGTACTTTATTAGTCTATTAATAATAACTAGTATTATGTCGTACTATTAACCTCTTTAGGTGGTAATTATCAGTATTCCTGTGATAAAGTCCATTATAATTAATTTCTATAGTAAATTTAGTAAAGGTATAGGTTACATAAGTCTATACTCTTTATATCTTAATACTTTATTCTTTTTGCAATTAATACATTCTGAAAGAATATTCCTAACCTTATTCTAAATTCCTGGAATCTAGAAGTGTCTGTTAATTTGTTCTATAGTTTTCTTAATTCCCTAATATCCGTGCATTTCCGCTGAATGTTAGTTTTTAATTAATTTAGTTTATAATTCGTCTAGTACATAGATTATTTTTTAGTCTAAATTCTATAGTAGTTATCTATTATTAAATTCCCTTATTTGTTTTTCCTAGGTGTTTTTGATAATGACTATGTGTTTAATATTAATTTATAAGCTTCCTAGAGATCCATTCTATCTTTACTTAAGTATTATATTATAGATTTCTAGTATATCCCTTATATAGTCTGCTTGTTAGCTGAGTGTATTAGCTACTATATTTTCTTTTCCCGCTTTATAAAGTATTTAAAAATCAAATATGGAAACTAATTCTTACTATCTAATTTATTATTAATTTAACTTCTTTATTATTATGAATGCTGTTAGATTCTTGTAATTTGAGTATATAATAATTTAGTACTTAGCTCTTTCTAAGTAATGTTTCTATTTTTCAAATACTTAAACTATTACTAATAGTTTTTTATTATGAATATTATAGTTTAACTTGGTAGTTATAAGTTTATGAGATAAAAAGTCTACTAGATATTTATATTTATTATTTTATATTTATAGTAGAATAGCTCCTGTAGCTTTGTCTGATGTATCTATATATATCTCCATTTAAAGTTATAAATTAAATATTTTTAATATTAGTAGTTCCTAGAATATCTTTTTTAGAATTATAAAAGCTTCGTTTTCTTTAGCTTCCTACTTAAATTATTAGTTCTTTTTAAGTAATTCCGTTAAGGGTATTGTGATTTTTAAATAGTTCTTAATAAATTATCAGCAGAAGCCTATAAATCTAAGAAAAGAATAAACTTCTTTTATATTTATTAGTATAGGCTATAATAAAATATTCTTAGCTTTATCTAAGTTAACTACTATTCTGTCTTAGGATATTAGATACCTTAAGAATTTAATTTCTTTTCTATAGAATATATATTTCTCTGTTTGAATATATAGGTTGTGTTTTTTGAGCTTTTGTAGTATTTTTTTAGTATATTTAATATGTTCTTTTAGCGTCCTATTCGTGTATACAAGCATATTATTAAAATATACTATTATAAATACGTCTAGATATTCTCTTAGTATATAGTTAATAATTGTCTAGAATATTGCTAGTACGTTTATAAGTCTAAATAATATAACTAGGTATTTAAATAACCTATATCTTATCTTTAGTATAGTCATCCATTCGTGTTCTTTAGATATTTATATTTTATAATATCTATTCTTAATATTAAAGAGGCTAAATCATTTAGCTCCTCTAAGTTTATCTATAAGTTCTAATATTAAGAGTATAAGGTAATGATTTTTTACTATGGCTTTATTAAAATGTCTGTAGTTAATATATAACCTTAGTTTACTATTTTTCTTTAATATAAAAAGTGTTAGTAATGCCATAGTGTTTTTACTTTTCTATATATATTCTTTTTTTAAGTTTTCGTTTAGATATCGTCGTAACTCCTTTTACTAATTAATAGATAGTTAGTATAATAGTCCTAGTTTTAGATTTATTCTTTCTTTAAGTGTGATCTTATAGTCTTAGTCTTAGTATTCTAGTAATTAGTCTTTAGCTTTTTTAAAGAACTATTTTCTAAATTCCCTCTAGTATTCGTTCAGCATAATAAACGTAGTATTATAAAGAGTCGTTTTCTTTATTTATATTATAGCTTATATTTATCTATAGTAGTTTTTCCTAGTTTCTATAAACTTTATTCTCTAGTTAATTAGTAGGTTCTATTATGCTAGCTAGTTCTATCCTAATATAAAATCCTTACTATCTAAATTTATAATCTTAATATAATAGTTATTTGTGTAATTTGTTACCTTAATAGTTATATTCTCTATTTCAAAATTAATTAGATTTTTTTTAAATATTATTAGATTATTATCTATGTATACTACTCTTATAGATTTCTTTAAAACTCTAGTTAAGATATAGTATCTTTATATCTACTTATTTAATATAAGTATTTTACTAGCTTTACTGTTTATAAGTGCTTGTATCTAAAAGCTATTAATATATACATCTATATATAGCTTATTTTTATGTCTTTATCTAAGTTATATATAGTTAAGTGATAACTTTTATATTTTAACTTTAAATTAGTTCTCTAGCAGCATAATTATTACTTACTAGTTTTCTAGTTTTTTATTAGTTATTAACTTCTAAGTAGTAGTTGTTTTTTTAGTGTTTTTTCTTTTAGTCTGTAGATAGAGCATTACTAGAGTTAGTATTAGTTTTATAGTAATATTTTATACTTATTTCTTACTTCTTTTCTATAATCTTAGCACTTCTATTCTAAGAAACATTCCTTAGTTATTAGTTTAGTATATAATTTTATGGCTAACTATTTATTTTAGTGGTGTTTAGCTTAGTAATATTAGCATTCTAGTTAACACTTATCTTAGTCTAACTATTTATATTTTTTAGTCTTTAGGTCCTAAAGTTTTTCTTTAGAATCCATATAAATTAGTTCTTACTATATATTAAGTTTTTGTTTTTATATTATCTGTTTTAGTACTTGTTTTATTATTAGTTTTTTAACCTATACAGCATAAGCTGCCTATTTATATTCTTATTTAGTATACGTTTTTTCTTTATATATCTAGTACTTTTTTTATATAGTTCTTTCAGCAGCTTCTTCGTCTTATATTTATAAAATAAATAAAGTAAGTTTTTTTTCTAGTTTTCTATTTTAGTTCTATCCTAACTCTAGATGTCTAACAGGATGGTAATAGGTTATATAGCTTATAAGTAGTATTAATTCTTATCTATAAATCTTATTTATTTATGTGGCTAGTTTTTGTCTACTAAGTTTTTTATACTACTTATTACTAGCTGTTTATAATACTTATTAGTATTTATATATCTTATCTTCTAAAGTAATTTTCTAGTACTTAGTAATATAATATTCCCTTATATAATATTCTAATTTATAAATCTAGTAGTATTCTTAGCTTATTTATTATTTAATTATTATAGATATTAGCTCTTTACCTTCTATTGTTTTTTAATTTTATTATTATTTGAATTTCTAATTCTCTGCTCTGAAGGGTCCTTCTTTCTGTTAAATTATTTTATAAAATTAGTTAATTTCTTTTATAGAGCTAGCCTAGTGTTATTTAATAGCAGCTTTTTATATAATAATAATTATATTATTAGCTTATCCTACTAAATAATTCTTAACCTGCTAATATGGTATTTTATATTCTTATTTAAGGTATATATATTTTCTATAAATTTAGTATTACTTTTTCTAAATTTATTATATAATAGCCTTTTTGGTTATTTGGTTTTTAGCTAGTTTTATTTAGACTATAGTAATTTTAACTAGCGCCTTAGTCTAAACATAAGTCTATTTAACATCTACTTTTTATTATTTATAGTCTTTAATAAAGTGTTCTTTTTTTCTGTAATTAAGATATACTTTATATATATACTAATCTATTTATTTCTTAGTTTACTTATCTTGTTTTTATTTATTAACTTATGTGTTTTTGATTGACACTTAGTTAATTTCCATTATATTATAAATTCAGTTATCTTTTCTATTTTTTTGTAGTATATAGATTACTAGTTTAGCGTTGTTTTTTTTCTCTTATTTTCTTTAATACTAATAGTTATTAATTATCACTACTTATTTAATAATTTCTAGAAGTATACTAGGTTATTTTCCTTAGGAAATTTTATTTTTAATTCTATCTTTTAGTCCTGTATAGTATATCATGACTAGGAGTTAATTTACTTAGTTTAGTTAAAATTAGATTTACTTAAATTCTGCTATATAGTTAGCTACTAACGTGTATTATCTAAGTTATTAGAGCTTTTAAATTACTTCTATTTCTTTATTAATTTCTTTAAAGACTATAATTATTTCCTTCTTAAAGCTCTTATAATTTTTAAAGGTTCTTTTAATATTATTATTATAGTTTATAAGTTCTATTAATCCTAAGTTTAGGTCTCCTTTAGCTAGATAGTTTTTTATAAGTAGTTTAAACTATTTTATAGCTCTTTTTATTATATTTATATTAGCTACCAAAATCCGATCTTAGTTAGTTATAAATAAGGATTAATTAAACTAATAGTAAAGGTTTATTATGGCTATAAAGATTTTAAGTTTATCCTTATTACTATTAAACTTTATAGGAGATTATATTTTTATTGTCTTTTCTCTACTAGTTTTACTTATTACTACTTATTACTATAGATTAACTAGAGTATCGCATAACTCTATAATAATTACTTTTTATTTTTAAATAATTTATTATGTGTTTTTACTTTCTCCTGATATACTTCCTATAGTAAATAAAGATTCTACTATAACTTCTTCTTTACTACTACTTTCTTCTAACGAATAAAGTTTCTATTTATCCTTATAGTAGGTCGTTATAGACCGTAATTAAAAATTTATTATTAGAATCAATCCAACATCCTCTCCTATACTTTGAAAGGGTAGTTATAATGTTATGAGTTGCTTTAACTTAATAGTACGTTTCGCGTTAGCAACTCTACCCTAACTAATTACTTAATAAGTTCTTAGCTCTTTCCGTATCTGGAATAGATAGCCCTAGGTTTAATAGAATAGAGTTTGTGCTTTATCGCAAGGTAGGGAGAGGAGTATATAATAGATTTAACAAGATAGTATTAAACTATTTCACTCAAGTTCAAGTCTCAACTTAGAGATAAGATCTTGATTTTAGAGTAACTATGAAGAATTAAAAGTAGTCGTGAACCGTCTAACGCCTTATACTTATAGTAGATCCTTCTTGCGTACATTGTGTACCAGTGTTTAGTATATTGGATACTGTCTGAAGAGATAGAAGTGCCTGAAGCCTTCTGGCTCTTCTGTCTCTTCTGGCTGTCAAGTGTCACGTGAGTCACTGCTTCCAATCCTTTGGCATGGTTCCATATTTCTGCCCTCGTTTCTTGGCCCGTGCTTTAGCCTGTGCTAATGCATCCCGTGCTCGCTTGCAGTTCTTCCTCTCAAGCTCGAACATACGTTTCTATTCAAGAGCTTTATTGGCCGTTGTCGCCAGTTCCTTCAGCTCCTCAGGTGCAGTTGCTTTACTGTTGCCGTTCATAACAAATGCTTTTAAATTTTAAAGTTAAATAAAGTGTTAATAATTAATACTTAAGTAGCATTATACTAAAATATTTAAATTATAGTAAATTTATAATATACTAACATATTTTTTTTAAATTTTTACTTATAGTAATTATACTTTTTTTATTAAATACTTAATTTTATATTAGTTTTGGTTTTTTAAAAAAATTATTTAAAATATTATATAAAATTAATATTATTTAAGTATATTTAAATGCTAATAAAAATTTTAAATTAAAGTTTAAAGTTTTTATTTTATTTAAGTTAAATGTATAAAATTATATTTTATTTTTAAATAAATAAAATCATACTCGAAATTATAATTAATTATAAAAGATTTATACTTAATTTTATTAAATATTAAATAATAATATATTTTATATATATTTACACAATATTATATTAAGGCAAATCTATAACGAAGTTCCGTAAAATATAGCCAACATCTGGCGATAGAGCAGAGCCTTTACTTGTACTCTACTAAACTTCCTTGCCAACGCATCGCGCACTAGTTGAGCAGGCTGACTTACGGTCTCCCGAATAGCTAGAAATTAAAAAGTTGGTGCAAACGGACTAATTACTCCTTGTATATGGGTTCAACTCATAAGATCTTGAATACCCTCATACACAGCTTCTACCAACTCTTCTACACTGTCCAATCTGCTTTTCCCAATCCTGAGCCTAGCACCTAAGGGCCTCCAGTTTTCTCTTAGCTTTCCATCTACTTTTTGTTTTCCTCTTCAATCTCCACTGCATAGTTTCGTTGCCAATTTTGTTATGCGGGGCAGTTGTGACGATAATTTCGTTGGCTATTATTTCTTTGGCCCAAGTTTTTGTCGTGGGTACGCGCCGAGGCATGGAGAATGAGTTGAAGCGTCGATGAAAAGGGGTGAACGATGTATATCCTACTTAGACAGTGAATAATATTATGCGTCAAGGGACGATCGAGAGATGGAGTTGAGGATCTAGTTTTTCTCGAACCTTTATACGTGTGGAACGACTATGCTTGGTCTGAATGGAGAATCGAGAAGTTCGAGACGATCATAGGGCACTGTTTGCGGTTCCGCCTAGATGTAAATGTAGTCGCCAAAATTAGAAGCACAGAAGCAAACGGAAAAGAAAACGAGAGAGAGAACCTATAGATATTATCACGACCATCCAGACTAAGTGAAAATAATACCGCCATCGATCACAATCGTTTGCCCTGTCATATAATCCGAATCGGGACCGCACAAAACTGACACCGTGCTCGACACGTCTTCTGGCACGCTCGTTCGCCCGAGCGCAATCAGCTCTGAGCTGTACTTCTTGATCGTGTCGCCCTTCTTTGCGCCTCTCAATTTTCCAAGCTCTTCATCGATCAGATCCCACATGGCGGTGCCAACGATTCCTGGCGCATAAGCATTGACGGTGATCTTGTGCGTTGCCATCTCCATCGCGAAGGCTTGCGTCATACCGCGAACGGCCCATTTGCTGGCAGAGTAATGGGATAGCAGCGCAAATGGTTTGAATGCGACGATACTAGAACGCGTCAATATTTCCCGGAAGGTTGTAATCCTAGATCTTACCTGGCAGCTCCCAGAATCTTTCCGCCATTTCCTTGCTTGATCATCTGCTTTGCTGCGGTGGAGTAGCAGTTGTAGACGCCATATACTAGAACCACGTGTAAGTAGAATCGAAAGTTTAAAGATGCTTGAAATTGTGCTCACCGTTGACTTCAAACATCCGCCGGAGATCGTGTTCAGTAAGATCAAGCAACGGCTTTACTTGGGCGATGCCAGCATTCGCAACCATAGTGTTCAAAGGTCCTAACTCTAATATCGATGCTTCCACCAGCTTCTCCACTTCTTTGAGGTTTGAGACGTCGGCCATGAATGGAAATGCATTTTTTCCCATGCTCTTGATTTCCGACACAACTTCCTCTGCACTAGACTTGTTGGCATGAACGTCATTAACGCAAACATCGTATCCATCTTGAGCGAGGCGTAAAGCAATAGCTTTGCCACTGTTAGAGTTAGCACGTTCCTGCCAAACAATATTAGGGCTCTCACATTCCGCGAGCTGAACCAGTAACAATTGCAGTCCTATTTTGTTGATCCATTGTTGGCGTTGCATATTTTCGAATCCATCGCGGGGTCTGAGCTGCTGCCACTCGCGGGAGACTTGCAAGCTTCGATGACGCTTGCCAGAAGCTTCTGGGCTGTAATCGGAATGCCATGATAATCTGTAGACGAAGGAAAACTGAATTGACTAGAGAAAAGGAAATTGGCGAGACGGCTTGAGACAATGAAAGCGGTTCCGCAAGGTAGTTCTACCTCCAACTGCCCATCACGTCCCCGGGCGGAGTTCTCCCGCATGGGAACACAGACAAGCATGTCGGATGTGCGGAGTATGCATCGACCCCTCCGTCCAACACGAAGCGTCAAGTGTGATGGGCTGTGGAAATAAAGTTCAGAACCAACTATCGGCCCGGTTATAAGGGAATTGACGCGGGGAAGAGTAGCGGCCTTCACGGGTAACTCAGAGAATAGCTGGGCAGAGCTCACCTGTTTGCTATGCGATGCAGTCAACAGCCACTCCCGGTGGCTCCCAGCCTCTGCCCGCTAGAGGTGCGGGAGCAAACTGGCAAGCTGGGGTGTGGAGTGAATGCCGAGGAGCGAATTAGAAGGTGGGATGAACAGCCAATCCGTTTGTGGCCTAGCTCGATTTTGATAATTTCCCTTCTCATATGCACGTCGCCAACTTGATCAACAAACCAAACCGTTACAACAATATATCGAGCCTTTGAACTGAGCAATATGTCTCGCCCAAGTGTTGCGCCGCCACGAAATCTGACTCTGACTGAGGAGCTGGAGAAGTTGGAGCAGTCAATTACTCTGACACTCCAAGGTAAACAATCCCGCGATACCCCACAACGCGACACTGACATCAACAGAAATTGACCATAACTTTAGTCGCGCACACCGAATCGTAACTGCCAGCATTCTTCCAATCGTAGAGCAGTATGGCAAACATTCCGAGGCAGTGTGGGAAGGCTCAAAGGCTTGTACATCGCACAATTTTGGTGGAGACGGAAGTTGACCCCTCCACAGTTTTGGAAGCAATTCTTCGAAGCCAGCGCCAACGTCTCCCTCTCAGGTTATGAAGAGCCCGCCCCAGAGGGCTCTACTGCCCATGAAGAGACCCAAGAATCCCACCTTTATGATCAAACTGCTGAAGATGCTGAAGATACAGTTACGGGCGCGACCACAACACCGCCCAGACCCACCTCCGCACACACCGACGAAGAGCTGGAGGACACCTCTACCCTTGATTCGCCAGCACTTGCACATGCACATAGCACACCACGGGCGCCAAACACAGGGGGAAAGGAGGCCAAGTTCGCCGAATACCCGTCTCCGTATGAGGCACTCAAGCGCGAGATGGAAGGTGGATCCCGCACCCCGGGCCTGGAACCTGTCACACCAGGAAAGACACAGGCTCTTCCGGATATGACTATGACGCCGGAGTCTTCGCCATTCGTACCACCGACAACGTCAAAGAAGGCGGTGAACCAAGACCCGATTCTACACCATGTGCTAGACAAGACCTACCGCATTGCTGCGACCCCGCATACTACGCGAAAGCAGAAACCTTCAGTAGGGTTTACGCCCAGGACTGCCAATCGAGGCCGTGCTGCGGCTTCACGATGGGTTGAAGACTCGTCTCCACTGATGTCACCAGCGCCGCAGCTGCGCGCTGACATATTTTCTTCACCTCTCAAGGCGCCCAGGACGCCTGGCGTGAGCGTGCAGACACCCGGAAGAGGGAAGCACGCATTCGATGCTACGAAAACGAAGGGAGTATTCGAAAGTGACAGTGAGGAAGAGGAAGATGGGTTGGATTTCAGTCCCCCAAAGACGATGCAATTTCACATCCCACAGAGCAGGCTGTTGCAGACACCAGGTCAGTCACATCAGAAGAGCACTGTGGGATGGATTCTAATAGTACCATGCAGCCCGTGAAGCCAGCAAACGGATTGTCGAGGATCTGCTCATGACCGCAGGAGGCGACATAACGGATGACATCGAAGAGGACGACAGTCCCAGTGTCGTCAGGCGTCAAGTCGACTTAGACGACAGCTTCTAAACATCCTAATGCAACCATTCCTAGTGTTGACAACAATGTAGACTATACACTCCAGGCCGTTTTGGAAATGAATGACAGGATATCGAGCTTGGATACGTTCGGCAGTGCTCCTATTATCCCATGCTTGGACATGGGATACTCACTGCCTATGACAGTTATAGATGAATAGATTCCTGCCGCTGTATATTCGAAGTCATAGTGCTGATATTGCGGTGAATTGATTTTGTACTACAATGATGCCTACACGCCGTAAGGTGCCGTAAGGTACCGCAAGGAGTATTCACTTAACAAATTACTGAATAGGCGTCACTCACTCTTGGTTTAAAACGATTTCAACATTATGCACACATGCGGGTGATGTGCAACGCTAGGACAAAAATAGCGGCGTGTTGGCGATCCGGAACAGGGGCGGCATCTCCGTCATCGAAACTTGAGGCAACACCCTGTAACTTTGATTCACGACTCCTATAATCACTCCTCACCACAACCCCCCCACTCCCAATTACACCCACAATGCCCAAGAGTCGACGACCTCCGACTTCAGGCTATGCACGGATAGCCCAGGCCGAAGAGGAGGAGGAGGACATCCACGATGATTCCGACGACGACTACCACCAGGGCTCCCTGTCCAACTCCCAGTATGCCCCAATCCAGCCCAAGCGGAACTCACGCATGCAAATGTCAGGTGCTTCCGGCGCGTCTTCGCCGAACCTGCGAAGAGGCTTCCCGAGCGGAAAACGCGGACGTAGCAATTCGGGCGTCGACATCAAGGCAATAAATGCGCGGCTGGAGCGATGGGCGGAGGAGATTGCGCAGAAATTCAAGATCAGGAAATCGAAGGGAAGAGAGGAGGAAGAGCAGCTGGAGATTCATCATTCGGTGTTTCAGGCCCCGGATTGGGTGCGTCCAGCCACGGCAGAAACGCTGACGTTCGATTATGAAGGTTCTTCCGACCGGATGACCAAGCTGCAGTTCGATAATATCGTCGAGAGTGTCAGGGTAGCCATTGAGATGGGGAAACATCCAAAGCTGATTTCACAGGGCAGTTCAGGAAGTTATTTTGCGCTCAACACGAGTGGCAAAGTGGTGGGAGTCTTCAAGCCCAAGGATGAAGAGCCCTACGCGTCTCGAAATCCCAAATGGACCAAGTGGATACATCGGAACCTGTTCCCTTTCTTCTTTGGGAGAGCATGTCTCATTCCCAATCTGAGCTACGTTTCCGAAGCTGCCGCCTACGTCCTTGATACCCAGCTGCGCACGAATCTCGTGCCTTACACCGACATCGTCTCCCTATCCTCCAAGTCCTTCCACTACGATTTCTGGGACCGCCGAGCATACTATCGGAAGAAGAAACCCCTTCCCGAGAAGGTCGGCAGTTTCCAGGTGTTCTTGAAGGGATACAAAGACGCAAACATCTTTTTGAAAGAACACCCCTGGCCAGATCAACACAACTCAAGTTTTAGGACAGAGAGTGCACCGCAAAGGAAGAAGAGGAGGTGGGCAGAGGAGTGCCGGCCTAGTGGGCCACAATCAGACAACGAAGAAGAGGACTCGCGACCGAGCACTGCGGATCAGGCACAACAGAGGAGGATTTTCTGGACGGACGCGTTGCAACAGTCATTCAGAGAGCAGCTTGAGAAGCTTGTTATCTTGGACTACATAATGCGGAATACGGATAGAGGGCTGGACAATTGGATGATCAAAATCGATCAGAAAACACAAGAGGCCAGTATTGTGGCGGAACCTCCAAAGCTGAACGGAGAGGATGGCGAGAATGAGCCGAGTAATTATACCAAGCAATCTATGTCAGAGATGGATCCATACAAGCGCCAGGAGCCGATGACAGCTACTAGTCGATCGACGACGCCGATGCCGAACGCACCGACTCCTTCAATATCGATTGGAGCAATTGACAATAGCTTGTCATGGCCATGGAAGCATCCTGATGCTGTAAATTTTTTCTCCTCCACCGCCCTACTTTCAACTGACACCTTTGCAGTGGCGTAGTTATCCATTTGGCTGGCTCTTCCTGCCCGTGTCCCTCATTGGACAACCCTTCTCAGAAGCCACTCGGCGACACTTCCTTCCTCTCCTCACATCGAAACAATGGTGGAGCGACACGCAACTCGCACTACGAAAATGCTTCACACAAGATGCTGACTTCAAGGAGCGCATGTACGCGAAGCAGATTGCAGTCATGAAAGGACAGGCGTGGAATGTTGTGGAGACATTGAAGACGCCTGACCACGGTCCGCTGGAGCTCACTCGACGAGCAAGAGTATGCGTCTGGGATGACCTCGTAGACATCCCCATAGTTGTTCCTCTTCGTGCTCCTTCCGCCGAGATGAGACGGAAGCAACAGGTTGATAGACGAAGGCCAAGCGCAGAGCACGAAGAAATGGACATTACAGCTCTCTCGACACCACCGCTCAAGCCACAGACCGATATCCTGATGTCTTCGCCACCGCTAGAGCTGGCCCAAGAAAATCCTTTTAATTTATCCCGTCATCCCAGTGCAATCGATGTCAAAGAAAGTGAGGAGAGTATGCAAGGGCCGCTCTCTCCCGCAACCGTTCAGGCAGTGCCTTGGACATCACGGGCCATCAACGACAGCCCCGCCGGCCTCAGCAATGGCAAGCCGAACCACAGACCGCGCATGAGCTACGATATGCCGCGCCGTCGAGGAGAAACGGATCCTAGGCGAAGGAGATACTCTTTTACTTCACGCAGAGGACATGGTAACATCTTCATTGGGGATGACGACGAAGGCGATCTTGGATATGCGGCGAATGAGGATTTGGAAGGGAATCGGAAGAGGGTTATCGTGGAGAGGTTGGAGATGGTGAAGAGTAAGAATCCTGTGTTTACTTGGTGTTAATGATATGTGCACATTTATGAAGAAGGAAATTGAAAGAAGGATATGGACATTATTAGAGAGTTGGGTTGCATTGCTGGAGCGCTGTTTGGTGCATATGGTGACGTTCTAGTGTGTTTTAATTTCCTTCGTGTAGATTGTAAGGTAACAAAAGGCATCTCTCGGAACATGAAAACTTATCCTACTTCCTTCCTAGGTGTGAGAAGTGAGTTACTGCAGCACCTTGTGACGCATGTAGCTCTCTCCACCTATTCTCGCTCGGCGTTTCAATACGCACCCTATTAGCACACGTACTTACTGACTACTCCCTTGATCTGCTTGCAAGGACCGGTCTTGGCAAAGAAGTTTCTGGTTGGGCAATTGCGGCTAGCTCCACGCACAGGCCATCAGCAAGCCACATTAAGAGCCACACCGACGTTTGACTTCATCGACAACGCCAAAAGGCATCAATGACTCCACCATGCCCAAGTAACACGCCTTGTTTACCAATACGCTCCATCGCGTACATGTTCTCACGTTGATGGACTTTCACTAACCTTTCCTCCGGCTTGTACGTCTTTCGGTCCGTCTGCCGAGCTCCAAAAGTTTTTCCTTCACCTACCTGCCGTGCTGGCGTTATCAAATGCGGCGGGTCAACTTGTCCCCGTGATCACGATCAAAACAGTCTCCTTCACCACAACCTCTCTCACTGTTTGCGTCAACAACTACATACACGATGAATCCTGCTCTTCTCCTCGACCCCAGAGGATCCCGCAAACGAGGTAGTTCTCCAGCTTCCGCTCCCTCTTTGTCTTGTCGCTCAACCTCAACCTTTTTTTTTTTTTTCCTCTTCTCAAACCGTCTCAGGTCAGTCATTTCACACGCAAGCCGCAGAAGAGCAGACGCCTCCCCAACCGGAGGTAACTGAGGCAATCTTGCACAAGTTCATCGCGTCACATCCTCTCTCTCACTCTCGCTCTCGCTCCTCTTTTCCTACCCTCTCTATTTATGATCCGTCAGAAAACCAATTCAATAATCAGCCTTTCGTCAGTGAACTCTTTGCATCTGCTCAAGGAATGGATAATTCATCAGATTCCATTGAATATGAAAGCTCTGAGTCAGCCATGGAGCTGATCAATCCAGGTGACGAACAACCGCAACATACCGATAATCGCATTATCCCTCACCTGCAGCAAGCCTTTGATCCGCGTGCTCTACTTGATCCTAAGTCGGTTTCGAAGCGTCCTGTGTCAGACAATGGGAGCGACCGAGGTCGTGAAGAGGCGCCTGGCCAAACCTCTCTAATCGAACGCATGCACAACGTGCACGAGCGGACCGAGTCGCCCTCCAAACGAGTAAGGCTAGACGCAGACGAACAGCGCAATAAACAGAGGCCACATGCAAATATCACAGGCAGAAGTGGTGCACTTAATCTCAAGCCAGATCAGAAGAGCGAGTCGAAGCCTTCAGCACCTGCACCATCTCACATGGTCGACTTGACGCTAAGTATGAATTCCTTCCTTCTAATGAACTTAGAACTTACCTTGTAATGTTAGGCGATGATGATGACGACCTGATCGTGGTAAAAGATACAAGCACGGAAATTATTTGCATTGGAAGGCTGAAGCAAGCCTACATCCAGAGTCACGTGGTACCTTTCCCGGATCCGAGCAAATACCAGGGCAACTACGGTCAGCAAAGCCGCATACAGGTCCGTTTCCGACGACCAGGAAGTCATAGAACCACGCATGTCATCCTGGTCGTTGACCCCACGGGTAAAGAATTTGGTCGAATTGACCTGAAGACGTCCCAAGGTCTTGCTCCTCTCATGGATGGCTCAGCTGCGAGTGGCTTAAGATGGTCGGCGGTGACCGAGCAGCGTAGGAAACAGCCGAATGAAGGACCACCTGGAACTCCTCTCTCGACCTTGATCGCCGTTTCCATACAGCTATACTGTCCACGAAAAGTTGCTATGGACGTTGGAAGATTCCTCAAAACGCGTAACATACATTTGCTCGATCCTATCTTCGATCGTGGCCGTTACGAATACTTTAATCCGCAGAATGCGAATACTTACAATGAGATTGCTCCCGTCGAGATCGAGGCTCAACGCGCCGGCTCTCGCTATGCTCCTGCAGGGAGCTACGTCATCAGGAGCGTGGACGAGATTCGAAACGACGTACAGCATATGTTCGACTCCATCACCAATACAGAGGATATATCTGAACGGAACCAGAGTACCAACGTCTTGACTGAGTTGCTCCCTCACCAGAAGAAAGCGTTACACTTCATGTGGGATCGTGAACAGGTGCCCAGAGACAGTCAGATGCGACAAGACAGCCTTTTGCAGGTCAAATACAGGGGCAGTGGCCAAAAATATTATATGAACGTCATCACCGGAGAGGAAAACAATGACTTACCAGAACAGGCCCTGGGAGGCATACTTGCCGATGAGATGGGTCTTGGAAAGACACTTAGTATTTTGTCGCTCATTGTCGATGAAGACTCTCAAGCAGCCGCGGAAAAATTCGCTCAGGCAACGCCAGACCGATCTCGGTTGCGAAACACCAAGGCCACTTTACTGGTCTGCCCAGTTAGTACCCTCTTCAACTGGACATCACAACTTGACGAGCACGTGAAGAAAGGCTTGCTCAAAGTGGGCATGTATCACGGAATGAACCGTGCCAAGACTGTCGATCAGCTTCTTGGGTTCGACTTGGTCCTGACTACATATTCAACCATTGGCTACGAACTCGGTGATAGGACAAGACCGCTAGGGCGCATCAACTGGTTCCGTATCGTGCTAGACGAGGCGCACGCCATTCGCAATACCAAGGCCAAGCAATCTCTAGCTGTCTGCGAGCTGGAAGCAGAGCGTCGCTGGGCCGTGACTGGAACTCCGGTGCAGAACCGTCTGGAAGATCTCGGCGCTTTGTTCAAGTTTCTTCGTATCAGACCGTTCCATGAGACCCAGGGATTTAACAACTTCATCCTAAATCCGTTCAAGAATGCCGATCCAGATGTCGTCCCAAAGCTCCAGCTTCTTGTTAGCTCTGTTACGCTACGACGCTTGAAGGACGGACTAGTCGATCTGCCGAAGCGTCATGATCAGATTGTGAGGTTGCAGTTCTCCCAGGATGAGCAGACGCTTCATGACTGGTTCGAGCAAGATTCAGCTCGAAAGGTCAACGCCGTTACATCTGGCGAGAAGCTCGGTGGAAGTGCCTACGCCCGCATCCTGACGGCCATCCTCAACCTCCGACTCATCTGTGCACACGGGCGGGAACTTCTAAGCGACGAGGCCATCAAGACAACTGAAGGAATGACGTTCGATAACCCGTTAGACGTCGACAATGACGAAGTCCCTGTGTTGACTGCCAAACAGGCTTATGAGATGCTAGAACTTCTTCAAGAAACAGATACCGCCAACTGCCAACGCTGCAATCGCCGTATCACCAGTATCACAGACACCGTCATCGACACCGACTCAGAATCTGACTACGAATCCCAGGATGAGGACTTCAAACCTAAGTCTAAGGCCCGAAAAGAGGCCGAAAACACGATGGGATTTATGACATCCTGTTATCATATCGTATGCCCCAAGTGCGTCGACAAGTATCATGAAGAGGTAGATCCGATAGCCACACCGGATGGATTTGTTACCTGCCACTACTGCGAGCAATATGTCCGAGCCGCGCTTTTTGAGCTGAAACATAGCGAGTTAAAGGATATTGAAGAGAAGCGTGCGCAATTAAAGAATAATCCCAAACTGGCCAAGAAAATGGGACAATACATCAAACCGCACACCAAAACCAAAGCTCTTCTTGAAGAACTAAGGAAGAATGCTGAGGAGAGTGCGAGGAATCCCGATAAACCGCCTATTAAATCGTATGTACTAATGCCTTGCCCTACTGCCTTCCGGGGTAAAACCCTTTTTGGTAGTTTTGTGCTTTGTATCGTGTTAAGATCAGGACATGGAGACGTTAACTGCGATGAATAGGGTCATATTCAGCACATGGACAACCCACCTCGACCTCATCCAAATCGCCTTGGACAACTACCCCTTCCGCTATACCCGCCTCGACGGCCGCATGCCGCGCCCGGCCCGCGCAAAAGCGCTCTCCACATTCGCGGCCGACCCTTCCATCCCTATCATCCTGGTCTCGATCGCTGCTGGTGGCTTGGGTCTCAACCTTACCACAGCCAACAAAGTCTACGTCATGGAGCCCCAATTCAATCCCGCAGCAGAGGCGCAGGCGGTGGACAGGGTACATAGATTGGGGCAAAAGCGGGAGGTGACGATTATGCGCTTTATTATGAATGGCAGTTTTGAAGAGAAGATGCTTGATCTTCAGAAGAAGAAGAAGATGTTAGCGGATTTGACGATGGAGAGAAAGCAGGTGGGCAGACAAGAGGCGGCGAAGCAGAGGTTGGAGGATTTGAGGGGGTTGTTTAGGTGAGTGAATGGATTGTGAGAGAGGGGAAGAGGTGGGATGGGGAATGAAAAAGTTATTAATCTGAGGGGTGTGTCCAGGTTAGGAGAGGAAGGGGAAATCAAGTGGGGTGGGGATGCTTGGGGATGGTCTAGGTGGTAGGGGTTGCACGGCGAAAGGGGGGGGGGGTTTGAAAAGTCCGTAAGCGAGCAATGGTGAGCGAGAAATGGCGTGCATACCCTTCTCTTTTCGGGTTTTTGGTTTTCTTTAAGGTTCCTTTGGTGTGGTATGTTATAATGGCTCTAGGCTTCATGGATGAGCTGGACACCGTTTTGGGCATCTGGGCGCTATCGATGGGGGCAAGAACGTCAGTCGTGGTGTGGATTTTGTGCTATGGGTGGAAGTGGAGTGAGCAGGCTGGGGGGAAGTAGATAGAGGGTTTTCCGGTTGCTGTGTATTGGTAGTGCATACACAAAACATTTCGGATATATTGGGTCTAGGACCAAACCCTAGCTGGAAGACGTGATGCATACGGAGTATGGGGAATTTATGGCCTTCGAAGAAGAGATCTACATAGCTCTGTACTAATTGCTGGAGTTGTACAGTTTGCTATTGGCAGCATCACACTATCTGCATGATCGGGTGTAGAGCTTGTTAGATGTCTAATTCGTGCTTGCACCCCCTAATCGTTCGTGAAAGAACATGACTAGAGAGGTTTGCAGCAAACGTCTTGGCACCACGTTTTCCGGTCCAGCATTCACAGTGACGTTGTTAGGTGGAGAAAACGATAACTCAACAAAATATTTACCTCTCTCGCCTTCACAACATTACCATCATCGTCACCGCCACTTGCTCACCAACTTAGAAAACCACATGTCGGACGATGACTTCTACGACGACCCGCCAACCCCCTCACCTCTCCAAAAGCAAGGCATGAGCCTACCCACGGACGACGTGAATCAAATGGATCACGAAACCTCCCTGCTCATCACATACTCCAACTACCCAGACTACGAATATCGCGACGGCGAACTTGTGCCGATTGAGAGCGAGCCCTCACCACCGCCAATATTCAGTTTCGAACGCCTTCAATTCAATTCGAGGATTCGCGATTTCAATCAAACTCGGGAGGAGGAGGCAGAGAAGAACGAGCGTCGTCTCAATGAAGAGAATGTGAGATATCGACGCGAACGCTTTGACGAGGAATCCGAGAAATGCAATCGAAGTCAGCCGTACAGGATCCTCGTGCCGTTGCCGATGGAGTGGAGACTAAGGATGGTACCGTATCTGGACCTAATGGATCAGTACTATGCGATGGAGAATAGCTGTACCATGTTCATCACCAACCGTCTGAACGGCCTGCGTGAGCTGCTATGCAGCGAAGAAGGGATGACGAATAAAGCTGCTTGGGAGGAATTTGAGGTGTTGGAAAAAGCGGATGAGGTCCGGGTGAAGGATCAGGAGCTTAAGAATGATTGGAAGGTTATGGGTAAGGTCTTGGATGGGATGGAGAAGCAAATCAGAAGCCAGGGTGAATCAGAGGAGTTGCCGGAAAATATCATGGAGCAGATGGGGAAGTTTCCGGAGTTGGAGTTCCGATTCCGCGAGTTGAACGGGAGAAAGCGTATGTTAGCCCTGCCTTTGTTTCCTCGGCGTATCGCTTCGATTTTGCCTATACAGGCGAAAAGGGAAGGGGACAAAATGGATGAGGGAACCACTCAGAAACGCGGTAAGCGGTCCTCGTGGAGGAGTACCGTTCTGAATGAGCCTACTGAGGAAAGGGGATCCACGAATCAGAGCTCAAATAGGGCTGACACACGGTCAGAGTCTGACCCGGTCTGGGTTGCTCGAGGGGTGCCGACGCGTAGCAATTCGAAGACGTATTCGCGAAAAGGGAAGAAGGGTGGTCCTAGGTACTAAGAATTGGAGGAGAGGCAGGAAATACATGAAGATGACCTAATTTCGTAGGCTGCTAGGTTGAAGAAAGAATGAAATCTGTTTTAAAAGGGGTGTGACAAGAGGATCGCATGGCTGGGCTGATCTGGACCTAAGGTTTTAATTATCGCAGATGAATGAAAGCCTTTGGTGTCATTCATGCCATGTTCTCAAGATCATAAATTGCGCTTACATAATTCGGTGTAGCGATCATCGCCCATCTTACCTTCCTTCACCTATCCTAGAAGCCTTGGGCCGTTTTCTCCTTCTGTTATATTACCTTCTTGATAACCTGCCTATTTTGCCTTTCTTTTTTGTTATTTATTACCTGTGTTTGATGTTTAACATGCTAGCAAAGGTGAATAGGTGTCCTTAAGTAGAGTATGAATCTAGAAAGCGAATCTCGATCTAGATCCAAATCGGCCACTAAAGTTCTAAATATAGCAATCCCACCCCAGTTTCTCCAACCTCCAATTCATCCTCACTGACATATACCAAAACTCAGAGACGTTCGCTTTATCAATGTTCCCAAGCTGAAAACTTTGGCTGAAGGCCTTCAGTAACCAAACGGCATGTACCGTCCTACCTCCGACGTGCATACCTCTTTCCTAATCCGTCCCAGCCTCAGCAATCACGAACAGCGCGCATCCAACCACACGCTCCACGCGTTCAGCCTCCCTGCCTGCCAAGCCCATCGCCCACCTCCGAGCTCAGGAGCACGAATAGGCTATCTGGACAACGGCATTCAATCCTATTTACGAGCTTCACGCCGATGGTAGATGTGCTGCCACATATATGACGATGGCGTACCCCGCGGGAACCTGGATGCAAGACATCCGTAGCGATCATGTCTTCAATCATCCGGGTTCTAATCTTTGCCGCGACGGCGGTAAGTGCGTTGACAATTGGTGAGATCAATGGGAATAGGTTTCTTTCGCCGTACAACGGCCAGTCGGTTTCTAATGTCTCTGGAATCGTAACTGCGAAAGGACCTGATGGGCTCTGGATCCGTTCTCCGACCCCGGACCGCGATGCCAGAACTTCGGAATCGGTTTATGTCTTTGGAAGATACTTCGGTGGAAACATCACCGTTGGCGATGCCATTGTGCTGAATGGCAAGGTCCAGGAGTATCGATCGAATAAGGACTACCTCTATCTTACGGAAATCAGCTCGCCGCAGCTTGTAACTAAGATTTCGAAGGGCAATGTTGTGAAGCCTTCGGTTATTGCGAAGGATACTTCTGATCCGCCGGCGCAGCAATACAGCTCGCTGGATGGTGGAGATGTCTTTGCGGTGCCGAACAATGTCAGTTTGGTATCTGTGACAAACCCCGTTCTCGAACCACAGAACTATGGTCTGGATTTCTGGGAGAGCCTGTCTGGTGAACTCGTTACGGTGCGGAAACCAAAGGCCGTTTCGAAGCCCAACAACTTCGGCGATACGTGGGTCGTTGGGGACTGGGAAGTCACTGGCCGGAATCAGAGAGGAGGGTTGACGATGACCGATAAAGGTATATCTAACCGCGTGAAATCTGAAAAGAAAATTCATCTGATGGTGTGAAAGATGCCAACCCGGAAGCTATCATCATCGGCTCCCCTCTCGACGGTACTTCCAACCCCGAAACTACGAAGTTAGGCGATGACCTTGAAGATATCACTGGCGTCATTACTTACGCATTCGGCTTCTATCGCATCTTACCCAGCACCGCTATCAAGATCACCGGGTCCGCTACCCCCACCCTTCCACCGGCTACCAGATTGTTGTCATCAGGAAAATGCGACGGCATAGCTTTCGGCGCCTACAACGTCGAAAATCTCGCTCCAAACAGCACCCACATGTCTAAAATCGCGGCGCACATCGTTGACTACCTGAAATCTCCCGACCTCATCTTCGTGCAGGAAGTTCAAGATGACAATGGGCCTACCAATGACGCAGGTAGCTCTCCCTTCTCTCTTTTCGATTCCCTTGCTTTCTGAATGCGGAGCTGACTTCTCTTAGTTGTATCCGCAAACTTGACCCTCTCCACACTATCAAGGGCGATCGCAGCGGCGGGCGGTCCCTCCTACGCCTTTGCAGACATAAATCCGGTGGACGACCAAGACGGCGGCCAACCGGGCGGAAATATCCGCGTGGCTTATCTATACAAACCCTCTCTTCTCCGTCTGTATAAACCTAACCCAGGAAACAGTACCACCGCAAACGCAGTCTTGCCAGGCCCAGCACTGAAGTTTAACCCAGGTCGCATCGATCCAACGAATGCAGCGTGGACAGCGAGCAGGAAACCGCTTGTGGCGCAGTGGGAGGTGATTAGTGGGGATTACCGGGGAACAGGGAGTGTTTTCTTTACCGTGAACGTCCACTTTGGATCCAAGGGTGGAAGTAGTAGTATCCAAGGCGATGCACGACCGCCTGTTAACGGCGGTGTAGAGGATCGTCTAGCGCAGGCTCAACTCACTGCGAACTTCATCAAGGACATCGTAGCACAAGATCCCAACGCGCGCATCGTGGCGGCAGGCGACTTTAACGAATTCACATTCGTCCAACCACTAGAAGAATTCGCGAAGATGTCGACGTTGAAGGACCTCGATGCGGTTGCGGGGTTAGATGAGAGGGAGCGCTATACCTATCTCTTCGACATGAATACGCAGCAGCTCGACCATATGTATATAAGTAAGAGTTTGGAGGGGAAGGCGAGATATGAGCATGTGCATATCAACACATGGGTTGGTAGCGTGGAGCAGGTGAGCGATCATGATCCTAGTGTTGCGAGGTTGGATGTTTGTTCGTGAGAGTTTAGGGCTGGAAGTGATAATGAAGAAACGAGAGTGAATTATGCCTGTTTGTCAAAGTGATGTTGAGGTCTTCGTTCGAGGGTCTGGATACGGCTAGGCGTCAAAAAGTTTGCTCCACCAAGCGGATACACGCCAATATCCACCAAATTCACCATCTTTACCAATATATGTAATCAGTTCTATATAATTAAACTTCTATAAATTTTTTATAATACTGTAAAGAAAAATTCTTTTAGTCTGTTCCAATTTTTTAAAAAAAATTTTTATGGTGTAATAGCATTATAAAATAGAGATAAAACAACAGCATTTTTTACTCCTTTAGTATTAAATTTATACTCTATATAGTCTAATAGATTTATATATTTGACATTTTGAAATATTTTTATTAATTATTTAAAAGAATTGTGGCGTTCCTGGTAGGTGGAACAGACTTTTGACGTGGAACTGTACGTGAACGACGAAGCTTGACGCGATAAAGAAACGAGTGTTGGGTTGCGTTATTGAAGCGATTCATCCATCTATTATAACAAAATCTCGTTTGAAAGATACTTAAGTCGTGACAAAGATGCTGGTGATTATTTTCGTAGGGAAAAACCGGAGAATAGGAGCTTGACTAAGGTTCACGGTTACGTGACCTCGAGAGAATGGAGGCGTTTTCAGGGCTGAGGAGAATGGAGAGGGTTGATGGGAATATGAGTGTGCAATTGGAGGAGGGTTGTGCACCGGGGCATTCAGATATTGTACCATGCTTCTGTGTACCTTCTGTGACTTCGGTCTGTTTGAAGGGGGGATGGAGTGTGTCAAAGAATTTCTATCATCAAATGTCATGCTTGATTTGAGTATGGCAGTGTGAGGTTATGCCGCACGACTGGATAACGATGAGCGAGTGGGATGGCTGAATAGTGTGGAAAGGAATCGATAAAGAACTAATTGCTGCTTTCGGGAAGCTTTGTAGGCTGCTAGGGTCCCAGACTGGATGGGCGTGTGACACTCCTCCGGGCCCTTTTGCTTGTTTCAGCGGTGCAGAGGCGGGGTTGTGCGGAGCGTGGTGAATAAATATATACCTGGCTGGATCTACGTCCATTATCCAGTCCGCAGGAGCCCGGCTCCTTGTGAGTTACTGGGTATGTTGTGCACGAGGAACGGAGTTTTATGTAGCAGTCAAGCGTAAAGATACACCGTTTCCCACTACTACCTTGTAGGCTCATTTGCTGCCGTGGTACTGAGCTTTGGTTCCAGGTACGCAGATAGATTGCGATGAAGCGTGATATACAATCAGTCGTACCTTATTCCGAGTAAGCTTCGAGATTGAGGGATTTAGATGAGGGAAGGGGTTTAAGTGTGGATAGATGGGTGAGATTGTACTACATATGCATACTGCTAGAGCAAGCGGAGTGGTACAGAGAGGACGGCATGATGGGTGCACAGTATTCCGTGAAATATGGGTAAAGCTTGGATCCTCGGTTCGGAGGTTCGAAAATTGGAAGGATCGCTGCGGTCGTGGTTGGTCCACCAATCATGTGGGGTGTGCGATTTGATCGTCCGCCATTGTAAGAAGTCGTGTTGTGAGGAGAGGGGCTTGAGGAGCGACGGTCCCAAGTACGACTTTCATATAGGTGGTACATATGCCAAAAGTGTCAAAGGTGGCGATCAGCCTGGATAGGTGAGCATAAAGATAGAGGGAAGTCTATTTCTCATGTTGAGCCTGCAGTTTCCGTGGTGCTGAGGCTTCTGTTCAGGCACGAAGATAAATTGCAATGAGGCTTGATCTAATCAATCGCAGCTTGTTCCGAGCAAGCTTCGAGATTGAAGCGCTCAGCAGTTGCTGCAGGGTAGGTGATTGAATGGACGGTGACACTGCTCTGGACCCTTTTTGCTCACTGCAGCAGTGTAGAGGTTGGGTGCACAGTATTTCGCGCAATATGGGTAAGGCTGGATCTACAAGTTTATTAATATAAAATGTTGAGATTAGGAAAATGGGAGAAATCTGATAGCGATGGGTTGGCCAATCAAACCCAAACATCGCACTCGTTATTTCAACCAGGCTGTGGCCCTACACCGACCCTGCTTTCCATGATTACCATGCCAGAAGAGATTGCTGTTCGGGCTACCTGCGGCAAGACCTCGGCCTACCTCACTTGGCACCACGTGATGAGGTGGACACTGGCGATAACTCGGCCGACCTGCTCGCTTAATTTTTTTTTCCCCTGCTCGCTTCCACCTTCTCCACAACACCACACTGAACAAAATTTGAGGTAACTATAAATTTCGAATACATTCAGAATCCATTCCAACGGCCTTTCTAACCTGCTTTGTCGCATTCAATTCATCAATACCTTCTAAATACATCTGAGCAGTCTCCCCCACCTCCAATTGTCACCATGGGTGACAGCAAGGTCACTTATAAAGACTCGGTAAGTAATATATTCCAAATGGATTCTGAATACATTCACGACTAACACAAATACAGGATGCCTATAAGGCATACGTTGACCTAGGCAAACGACCTGAGGGCATGCAACCATTCGAATTCAACAGATTTGGCGAAATTATGTTCACTGCGGGCGAAAAATACTGCCGGTACAATATGGCGGAGGACGGTGAGGAACTGGAATTATGTCCCAAAAATGTGAGGTTCCATATGAAAACATTCTGAATATATTCCTAACATATTCCAGTCTACATTCAGTGCCGATAACCTTCGAAACCACATCACACGCGTCCACAGGAAGAAAATTGCCAAGGCCCGCGCTGGAACAACGACGCAGACCGAAAGCTATCAGCTTCAGAGTAAGTGGATATGGAATGTGAATTGAATGCATTCAGAATATATTACTGACTATGTTGGTTTTATAGAGTGGTATACGAACGTTATGAAGCGACATGCTGAAATTATCGACGACGGAGACGCCGAGACACCAGCTGCCACAGCTCCTTCGAAAGGTCCTCCAGTTGAATTTCTACTCCCAAAACAGCGTCGGCCTACTTGGCCCAAGACAAAGAAAGGCGATGTATGTAATACATTTGGAATACGTTTGGAATATATTCAACATATTCGCTAACAACATATTATAGGTCAACTCTACTGAAGCACGACGGATGGCTGGCGTCGACAAGGACAAGAAGGGAAATGTCAAGAAGCGCTGCAATAATTGTATCTTGGCAAAGGCAAAGAGTAAGTACCTTGAACATATTCGGAATGCATTACTAATATATTCAGAATGTCCCACTCCGGACTCAGATTGCACCGTCTTCAACTATTTCACCGATTCCGATAATGATGGCGCCGGTGATGATGAAGAAGAGGTAGTAGAGACACCAGGTCGTCCAATTGAGGTTCCAGATTCTGTGAGCCCAGAAGAAGACGGTCGCACTGGCGAATAGGAGTGAAATATCTGAATTCATTTGGAATCAATCCCGAATGTATTCCAACCTGACTTCTCAATATTAGGCGTCCGGGGTACAAGGTCTCAGTATATGATACCCAAAGCTTCTGTAGTTAGAAATTTCTAACTCTATTACCTTGGCTCAAAACTCACTTAACCCAACCTGTATAATGAAATAAAGGTCGCCTAAGGTGCTATTAATTAATATAGTATATATCCAGAATATATTCTGAATACATTCATTCAAATTCTCATTCCGTATTTTGGAGAATATTTTCACTTTTCTCCTGAATAAAAAGTCCAAGAAAGAGAGTAATATTACATGTTAAATATATTATAAATGCATTCAACCATTTTCCTCCCTCTCCAGCCTTTCAAGCCTTGCTATCTCTAGTCGTTCACGCCTATTTTTCAGCTCTAGCTCCTCGGCTCTTGCGTTTTGCTCCCGAATTGCTGCCTGCCGTTCCTGAATTTCAATCTCTTCTAGTTGGTAATTAATGCTAGCATTTAGTATGTTATGCGAGATACTACGCCGAAGAGCTAAAGAGGATCCCGCGTTCGTTGCACTTGGAGGGGTAGGACCTGGAGTTGAGCTTCACTTTATTAGTAAAGCATTAAGAACACATTCGGAATGGATTCTAAACCTTTGAGAACGTCGCCCGGAGGTACTACGGACTCGCCGAATAGCTCCGCCAGAGGAAGACCTAACAGGTGATGACCGCGTAGAGGCCGGTGCAGGAGAGCTATTAGTAGTAGAAGCCACATCAACTGTAAGGCCTAATGTATTCCGTGAAGAACTCCTCTCACCCCGCCTTCGTTTAGCTTTCTGCTCTAAAGTAAGTTAGCAATGCATTCCAAATATATTCTAAATATATTCCTTACCTCTTTGGGACTCAGATTGGTCAAATCTCTTTGACATGTTTCTTGGACGGTAGCCAGGCCGAACACCGGAATCCATGAACGCATTATATTGGCCAGCATCGCGTGAATCAAGACGCTCAGAACTGTTGTTTGGTTAGATAATTTTTAGAATGTATTTGGAACGTATTTAGAATGGGTTAGGAATAGATTACGTACTTCTCAACCGCCTGAAGAAATGGAAGCCAGCGCCCAGTCGAATTTCCCCTCCAATGAGATGATTCTACGGGGTTTGAATGTTTCCGATAAATATCATCCCAGATCTCATTTGGAATTGCGGAGCAGTGCTTGTTAATTCCACACGCGTAGTTTTGTAGCTTCTTATGGCTCGCCCACCTACCAAGTTTCGTATCACGATATCGAACTAAAGACTATTAGTAATAGCTTCTCAATACATTCCTAATATATTCAGAATACCTTCAAACTCTTCGCACATGTCCTCATAATCTTCCTTTGATTGGCAGTTAACAAGATCCAACATCTGTTGATTTATTGACTCAGGCGTCCAATCATCATCAGACGTAGTTTCCTGTATACCACGCATAAGATGAACTTGGCAGTATATAACAATATGCTTGATATGTTCTTGCCATGGCCGCCTCCTTTCATCAATTGATGCAAGGTACATGCCGAGCCCTAACACATTAAGAAGCTATTCAGAATACATTCAGAAGATCTTTAAGTATCTACTTACCAGGACATTGTTTTGTATCCATATCCATGATAACAGCTTGAAACCCACTTCCACTTAGGTAATTCCAAGCTATTGGTAGATGGTAGACGTCTCGTAAAAGGGTAAATACCCGTTTAAAAACTTCATAGTACATTCTTGTTGACTCCTGGTTTACAAAGACGCGGAGGAAAGTAAAAACTAGTAAGATGTTAGAAACATATTCTAAAGCAAATCAAAACGCATTTAAACTTACGTTTCTCAATCTCCGGTTGGTATGTGGCAAAGAGCACCTCTTTAATATTAGAGTCTTTAATACGTTTGAACCCCATGTCAACCTGGAATGTCTTTGAGCGTGAAAGGACCTCAACCTGCGTCTTAAAGAAACAGATTACAATAAGGTTCTTTCCGTCCCAGAAGAAGTCCTTGATATACTAAAATAAAAATTAGCAATATATATAGAATATATTCAGAACATATTACAGGATCGTTCATTGTTAACCTTTCTAGCTCCCATTTTGCTGCAACGCCTGCGATAGATTGGCCTGCTGCAGCATGTAGCATTCTCTGCTTATAAATAATAGCTGAGATTCTATCCATATTTGCTAGGCTTTGGTGGACCTCCCAGAGATCCTTTCCGCCAAACTGACTGCAGAACTCCTGTACGCGAGGATTGACAATGAACGTATCTAGAATATATTAGAAAACTATTACGAATATATTCAGAATATATACTTAGCGTAAGATTCGGATTTCGAATGTTATTGATGATTGAGATTATCCCATCAATATACTGTTGAGGGGTTTTAACTGGTGGAGGTGGTGGATGATTATGAATATTATGAAAAACAACTAAATAGTAGGGAAAATCACAAAGATTAACAGGTATGAAAACTTGAAACCTATTAGGGCAAGGGCCGAGAGTAGGGAAATGTTCAGAGAAGGATTTAAGAGCTCCCTCTCCTTGGAGGTGATCAACGCCTAATAAATTAGTAGAGTATTCTGAATACATTAAGAATGTATTACGAACCACAAGTATGCCTTCTCGCACTAGTTGCATCAACAACATGACATGTATCTAGCCTATCGGGCTGCCAGTCCTCTGCAAATCGAGCTAGAAGAAATTGTATATGTGGTTGTAGGTTTGCTGGAAGCTTCCGTAACTTATGTGGTGCTCCATGGGCCGCTCGATGGATGCACCGAACTTGCCACACTTCTGCTCCAGATGGCATCTAATACATTCTTAATATATTCCAAATAGATTCTGGATAGTTTATTACCTGTACGCTTTGCTGTGGTGTTAATAGAGGCCTACAGCTACTAGATGCAGCGTTACCACAGGCCTTTTGTTGCGCAAACTGAGTTCGTGTATGAAGGAAGAAGCTAGGAAAAGGTTAGTTTAAAGAATTATTCAATATGAATGAGTTCGGAATGTATTACGAACCTATTCGCAATACTTTCCCCAGTCTCCCCCTCATTTTTGACTCGATGCCGTCGAAGAACAGAAGAAATTTCTGGTGTTATTGCTGAATGTGAAAGGTTGCGAATCTCTGGATCTAAGTATTCGCAACAAAGACAGCCTGTACATTCATACACAATACGGTGGCAACGAATATCGTTAAAGAAAGCACACCTAGTCTTCGGCTTTCTCCCAGCCACCTGCCAGAGCTGCTTCTTGGAGTATTGAAGTTTCTAATGCATTGTGAATGTATTCTAAATAATATCTGTGGGTGGGAGTGGCCTACAGTCTTTAAATCTGTTCTTATATCCTGCTCGGTCTTGTTATGCGTGGAGACTATATATGCAATCCCCCGTGTAGAAGTTCGTGGATACTCTGGAAGATCTGGAACGTATATAACTCTTGTTGCAGTAATTGGCTGGCTATTGGATTCAACATCTGGTTGGGTATCATTGAATATAATCACTTCAGGCCCTTCGGGTTCGAGCTAAAATATATTTAGAATATATTATGAATATATTCTGCATGGGATATGAAGGGAGATGGTATGAGCTTACCTCTTCAACCTCCTCTTCGACTGATTCTACTATAGTCTATTAAAGTATTAATAAACACTTCTAAACTTCTTTAGAAAATATTTACCGGAGGTACTTCAGTAGAGAGAGGCGAATCTAATGTCGAATCGTCAAAATCATTATCTATCCATGGTTGAACCTCCGGTACAGGCACTAAAGCAGGTTGGGACTCTAAAAATTAGGCTTAGTGTAAGGAATTAAAAGGTAGAAAATAAGAATTCAAGAGATACCTCGAGGTGGTACTACGGTTGGCGCGATTGCTTGGTCTGATACATCTATTAGGAATATGTTCGGAATGTATTCGGAATATGATAGAACTAAAATCTCACTAGATCGTGGCGGTGATACACCTATATCCGTTAGCATTCATTATACTATACATTTAGTATAAATATGTGTACTCATTGTTGCTTTTTTTGCTTGTAAACAGTATCGTCAAATTCGTGTTTTGGCTGTAAAAGTTGTGTGTGTTCAGCCTACCTTTTTAGCCCCGAGGAAGGCCGAGCTAGTTGACGTGGCATGCCAAGACAGGTAGGCCGAGCTTCCCCCGCAGGTCCCCCGAGCTGTACGTCCCATGCAGAAGCAATACTCCCAGGAATGCGTCGCTTGGATATTATTGGGGGCCAGTAGCTTACCAAATATTCTGGGATCACACACGGACGGACGAGAAATGTGCCGTTCATTTTGATAGAATAGAGTACACTCTTTGTGGCCGCGCAGCACGAGCCGAAGTCGCACGCTGGGCACGCGCTGGGCATACGCAGCGAACAAGGCAGTTAGCAACCTTCGTGTTGCCTGGTTGTTGGACTTCCCGTCGCCCTGGTTCTCTTCCCTTCGCGTCCTCTCCAAAAACCAGCTTTCCATGCCTCCAAGAAACGGGTGACTGGAATTCTGTCGGATCAACGCAGCTTTCATCCGTTGCGAGAGGGTACACGAACGCTACCCCGACATCTCTGCTCCAATCTGCGCAAGCATGTTTTCCATTTACCCGACAATGCAACGCCTGGGCGTGTGTCAGCGGGCGGTTCATCCATGGTGATAATTGCAACAGGGAGTCCCAGCGGGAGTTGACAGTGAGCGGGAACGGCGCTAGCGCCAATTGTCGCCAAGCAGCATAAATTGGTCCACCCCGCCAGCCAGGAGCGGGGAACGCCCTAAAAAAGCGAGCTCCGCTGCACAACTCAACACCAAAAGAGGACTCACGACGATTTTCGAAGCCGGAAATTCCTGGGCTGATGAAAAGGGCTTTTGGCCAGGCTGCGGCAAAGCTTATTAAGAGATGCAACGCGCGGGCGCCCCGAATCCTTCAACTCCTTATCCGCGTAATATGGCGTCCAGCGTGGATGCCAAGGGCTTGGGTGGCTTTTTTGGATGGACGTGAAGATAACGCCCAGCCGTTAACGAATCTCCTTACAAAGCCATTCCGCGCGTTCCAGAATCCTCACTTGCCCAAGTCATCGTCTTGGCCCGATACATTTTGATAAGCCGCCGGAAGATCGGGCGGCGCAAGGCAAAAAGAGATCTCCATCTGATGGCCGTCTGGAAGCCATCTGGAAGCCATCTGGGAGATCCCGAAGCATCGCAGAGGGCTGAAACTCAAACTATTTGCATATGGGAGTGCAGTTCTGTGTTCAGCCGGATTGGTGAGGGTCGACAGCACGCTTTGATACTGCATTTTGACATGTCTGAGACAGCATTATCAGAATTTGTTCTGTGATGTGGTACATCAGCCGGGGGCCGCCAAGCTTGAATGGTAGGAGCTTACATGTTCCGCACATCGCTCCCCTTTCGGCGCACATGGCGTTCAGCGACGCTCGGACGCTTGGAAGGCAAGAGCCAAGGAGATTTGCTCGCTCGTCCCCATACAACAGTTCCCATAGGGTCCCGGCAAGAGGTAGCCATCCATGCAATACTAGAAATTGGCAGGAAGGCCCCAGAAGGGACAACAGCGTGTACACCGGATGCGAGTATAGATACCCCGGATTGCACCTCCCCGATCGAGCGCCTCACGAACCGTCAACCCTCCCAGCTCTCTCTCTCTCCTTTTCAGCAGCACACCATGGCAGTCACAGACGAGAAAGCCGGCCTCGGGGTGGTCGAGAAGCCCAACATCAGTGACATCGAGAGCTCTGGTGTCAGCTCGCCGCCCAACAACGAAATTGACGACATCCCCGACCCCGATGCTGGAAAGAGCCCTGAGGAGAGGGCGAAGCTGGTGCGACCGTCCCTGCTTCCATCCTGTCTTCATCGCAACTCTAACTAACTTCATGCAGGACCGCGCTCTCCTGTGGAAGATCGATCTCTGGCTCATCCCATGGCTGTCGCTGCTGTATCTCCTGTCGTTCCTGGACCGAACCAACATCGGCAATGCACGTGTCGCCGGCATGGAGGGCGACATCAACATGACCGGCCGCGACTACAACGACGCGCTCACCATCTTCTTTGTCTCATATGCAGGTGCCGAGCCTATTACTAATGTCATCCTCAAGCGCTACACGCCACGCGTGTTCTTCACCGGTATCATCCTGCTCTGGGGTGCCATAATGACGGTCATGGGCTGTGTGCAGAATCAAGCCGGACTGCTCGCCTGTCGTTGGTTTCTTGGTCTTGCTGAGGCTGGTCTTTTCCCCGGAGTCAACTACTATCTTTCGTCAGCCTCCCCATACTCTGCCCGTGATCCAAGGCTAACGAGAATAGGTGCTGGTACAAACGCTCCGAGCTTGGTCTCCGCGCCGCGCTCTTCTTCTCTGCCGCTGCGCTGGCTGGATCCTTTGGCGGTCTGCTCGCAGCTGCCATCACTAACATGGATGGCGTCGGTGGATACGAGGGCTGGCGATGGATCTGTGAGTCTGACTTTTCATCAATCCTAGCTCTTCCAATCATCTAACAACTACTAGTCATCATCGAAGGTTTAATAACAGTCTTCGTGGGCATCTTCTGCTGGTGGATGGTCAACGACTTCCCCGACACGGCCCGCTTCCTCTCGCCTGAGGAGAAGCAGCGTACACTGTACCGCCTCGTCGCCGACAACCAAGCCCGCGCCGAGACCGAAAAGCTCAACCGAAGGTACATCTTCGCCGCCCTCAAGGATTGGAAGACCTGGGGATACGCCGTTTGCTACATGGGATGTCTCTGCCCACTGTACTCGTTCTCACTCTTCTTGCCCACCATTCTGCTTGGTATGGGATACAAGGGCACGACCGCTCAGCTGATGAGCGTACCTCCTTACGCTGCGGCCGCAGCGATGACCGTCTTCATCGGATTCTTGTCTGATCGCACCAAATGGCGTGGATACTGCAACATGGCCGTTTCATTCACCGGCTGCGTCGGCTTCGCCATGTTGCTCTCCACAACCAATGTCGCAGTCCAGTACACCGGAACTTTCCTCGGAGCTATGGGCATCTACCCAACGGTCGCAAACACGCTATCCTGGGCATCCAACAACGTTGAAGGTGTGTACAAGCGCGGTGTCATGGTCGGAGTTGTCGTGGGCTTCGGTAACATGAACGGCGTCGTTTCCTCGAACATCTTCATGAAGAACGAGAATCCGCACTACACGACCGGACACGCGACCGTGTTGGCATATATGGTTGTGTGCTTGTTGGGCGGATCCATTTTCATGCACATCATGCTCCGACGCGAGAACGCTTTGAGGAGGGCGGGCAAGCGGGATTGGTGGCTCGTTGGCAAGACCGAGGAGGATGTTAGATATATGGGTGATGAGAGACCAGATTTTATCTACACGTTGTAGAACGTCTTTCTTTTCTGAAGGTCAGGGATATATGGTGGCCTGATATTATCTTGAGGAAACGGACCGTTTTTCGCCGAGAATTGTGGCGCTATGCATATTGTAATGTTTTGATGGATGGTTGGTTAGAAAGGCGCATAGAAAGTACCTTAAGCTGTACGAAAATGAGACGAAAAATTGAACACAGCTAGAAACATGAGGTTGAAGTAACGTTGAGAGAGCTGACGTTCTCATTTATTCCCATCCCTTATTTGAATGGTGGATGTTGACCGAGGAAACCTCGATGATTGCCGTTCATCCGGATCTCCGAGGAGCGCAGGGATGTGTACAAGTCATGTGCAAACGTGACGTAGCGTGTCTCGAGGACAAGATCTAGATCTAGGTACGAATCGCAATGTAATATTGTCATCAACACCAATTCCACACATAGGCAATGATTGCGCCGCTTGCGGGGTGGCCCGCAGCCGCGTTTAGCGCAACTTCCCATACCTCCACTTCCCGCGCGTGTAACCTAAACAATCTCATCTCTAAACGCAAAGTAGAGGGATTACTTAAACAACATCATCACCATGCCTGCGGCTGCTGTTATGTCACCTTCTCCGTCTCCCGACTCGCGACGTGCGCATACTAGACGAGATTTTAGCGGACGTTCGAGGGGTGGAAGAAGAGGAAGAAGGAAGGGGAAGAGGAGCCCGAACCCGAACCCGAAGCCCGAAACAAGCGTCAGGGGAATCAAAATAGCTTGCATCGGACCCCACCCCCCGGGGGTTATTCCTACAAATCCATTACAAAGAAGATCTCGAAGTCTGTCTCCCCAACGAACAAACGCACCGCAGAATAGAGCTATTCGGGATTTTGATGATCAGTAGTACGCGAATCGTTGAGATTTCAGAGAGTGTGAGTTCCAGGACGAGAAAATGTGACTGAAGTCTGTCGATAGGAGTCTTTAAGACGACCTCCAGCTGAGAGGGAAGAGTGGATGACAGAGGATGAAAGGTATGCACCCTTTGAAAGAGAGGCAAGAGTGCGGGCTGTAATAGGGAATGATGTTGAAGCGTTTCGTCAAGCGGCTTTGTGGCGTGACCAAAGTCAACATAACGCTCCGCCTTTGGCCCCCAGAGCTCGATATGTAAGACAAGCTGATCGAGCACCTCGTGGGCCATACTATCCTTTCGAGGTTCCGCATGCGGGACCAAATGGTACACACTTTCGAGCACAACACGAACTTCTTGAACGAATTTGAGAAAATCCAGGGCTGGTGCTGGACTATCCGCATCCGCGAGAACACCTCGAAGAGACTCTTTCTTCGGAGCTAGGATGAGCTCCGCAACACGGCTTCAAAGGTTGTGAAAGAGTTCTTCAGCATAGCGTCTCCTCTACATCAGAATCCGCTCTCGCCTGAGATGCATGCCTATACGAGGATATCTCAACACATCCAAGGCTTTCAGATCAAGGAAAGCTGGTCTTGATTCTCGCCACGTTTATTCCGACCAGAGAGTGGACAACGTATGGGTGCATCGGGCATTGGATTCACATGAACCATGGCATGAAGTTGTACTCCCACTGAGAGCGCGCTCAAGAAGAATCTTTTTAATTCGAATGATGTTCCTGTGCACAGGGTGGTTTCCCAGATGAGTGGAGGAGAGGGGAGCGGTGATTGGGGGACTCATCTACCTGAGATGGATAGCATGGATAGAGAGATTAAGATGGAGGGTGAGCGTGCGATATTGGATAGGAATGGAAGGTTGCTTGGTGCGGAGTTCCAATTTGAAGGGGTTGAAAATAAGATGGAAGGGACGATGGTGGAGAGATTTATTGACCATTTCCCCCGAAACGGAGTGGATGTAGAGGAATTGCAGGCTCTAATATCGACGTCCTTACGTTGTGGGCTGGATTTTGGCTACTTGATACCTCTGTTCTCAAAAGACAGAAGCCTAATTTCGAGTTCGTGCGTCTTTCTTCATTCTGGCACCACTGTCTAACAACATAAGGCAGCATGTCACTTCAGAGGGAAGCCTAGCCAAAAAGCATTCAAATAAGTATGCGGACAGTATGAACTGGCCGTATTAGCCCAGAGAATTCAACCTCAACATCAGGTGTCGTTACCTCCGGCACAAGAATATGAGAAGGAGTGAAAGAATGTTTGGATATCCTCGCAGACGTTCCCAGCACATAATCGGAAGCTCAATCAGCACTTCTTGGAGCCGGCAGAAAAATTTGGGCGTGTTTGTAGCCCACAAATTCAACTTCAAACGCATCACGGCTACAAGTTGACCTTGCGTCCGACATCGCTTCACGACGAAGGTTTCACCCTCGCCCAAGAAAGCTTCTTCCTGCAAGTCTTTGTATGAACGTTCTTTCACCGAGATGGTTTGCACCGCCCTATGCACAGCCTCAAGGTCTTGTAGTTGCAGTACAGATTGACCGGTGGTGCTGACGGACTGAATCATTGAGGCTGAAACCGTGCGACGGAGAGCTGACTGGTGAAGGAAGCGACACGTTTATAACTATGTCGGGTCCGGGCCGAGATAACATTCAGATGTGAAGGGATAGCATGGCAGACCCATTGAGTATCGCTGTGTTGACAATCGCAGTCTTTGATCAGCTGTGGAAGGTTGGTGAGGACGGCGGAACTTGTCTCTGATTCTAGAGAATTCAACATTGCATTTCTTCCTCTCACCATCTCCAGCAACCATTGCTAGCATCTTTGCCAGGATACCAAACGGCTAGAAGCTGTGACCAAGGATGAAAACAACCGAACAAGAGCTTTATGAATACTGCTTTTCGAGAAGTCTTCTGTCACTATACTCCTTGCCAGCCGCCATTAAGTGACCAGGTCTAACCTTTTCCTGACCTACGGCGGAGAAACGCTATTTAGTCAATTTGACGAAAGAGTGCAAAACCGTATCCAGATTTCCCTCGAAGAGCTTGTTGGCATCATTGAGGAAACTCATCAACTACTGAAACGACGATATGGCAGCTCGAGCTTGTGTCTGAGTCCAACCTCAGCCTTGGGGTCTTCCGCCATGCTCGTTGAACACGCGAGCCTGTCAAAGTCAAATATTCTGGTATCGCGCAGATCGACAGATCTATCAATCAGGACCGCCAGATCCATGGAGCGGTGGAGGTGGTCACTACTTGACGACAAGAGGATGACAGCAATTCTTCACAACTTTAGCGGTCTCAATGACCGAATCCGTGCAAACATCAAACTGTGATGTCTGAGTACTTATATGGGCATAAATATACAGCACTTGAGACGTCTCGAGGATGACGAAAACTCAAAGGAGCTTGGATATGACGTCTATTCTAAGCTGTAACCGGAATCTACGGAATCTCAAACCCAGCCCAAGACCATGCAACTTCACGACCGGTCGCTTCAATTATTCATACAGAAAGCGATCAGCATCGAAGATCGCTTTTCTATGTTTAACGGGGACGGCATTCCCAAGCTTGTTGAATATCACAGGTATGGCGAAGGATCATCAATACTGGTGGATCTGGGCGACCGCACCAGGAGTAGGGTTGAGCACCTTACTCAACTTCATCCGCCAAAAGAGGATCCCTTTCGAACGCTATCTTGCAAAGGAGGGATACTGGACGTACTTCACAACCAGGGAGCTTTCATCGTTACTGCGCCACAGGCCAATGGGACGTCGTTTAGCTTGTTGAGAGCATTATGCCACCCTATGCAAAAACCGTCTCTAGGGAAAAAGTCTCGTCTTGCCCATGACCTTTCAAGGTGTATTTAGCAGTTGCAGCTTGGCACATGGGTACAATAGAGCTTTCGCAGTGAGAACATACTATTGTTTTCACATATAGAAGATGACAGCGCAAGTTCCAGTAGATCAGAATGACACTCGACTGTACCCAGCCTTTGGTTTTTGGCTTCGAGTTTAGTCGCCCAGGAATCTATTTTTCGGCTGGAATTGCGGACATTTACCCATCGTGAGACGTTTATCAACACCCAGATTGACAAGGCAAACCGACGAAGCGATACAACAAAGTTCATGATATCTATGCTCTCGAGGTTGTGTTACTTGAGATAAGTGTGGATGATTAAATCCTTCCTAGATCAACGCGGACAAGATGCAGGACTATGGTAATCAGCTGTGACACTTAACAAGGACAGCTTCCAGAGAGTGAAGGATCCAGTGGTCGTTCAAAGATACCTCATACGGCAAAGGGGAGAAGCACTTAGAGTCCGGCATGAGAGTGAAGTACAAGGTGGCCGTTTGGAAATGTTTTCAAGCCGATTTCGGCGTTGTCCATGACACCAAAGATGACTTGAAACTGCAACAAGCATTTAGGAGCCAAATTGTCGATGTTCTTGGCAGAGTCTCCAACCACCCTTGAGATAAGTATAGTAAAAATCAAACTTCGTCCATAGTGACTAGGGACTCCCTTTTGTAGCCTGAAGGCAAGGTTAATAATATCTGTACATGTAACCGAATACCCGGGTGAAGTCGAGAAATGAGCCCAGTTCACGTTTGGATGCCCAACAGTCTTTATACTGCATACTCACAGGTCTGGTGGGACACACAATGATTCGACATCGACATTAATTTGCACTCAATACTATATCTTTTTAGCCGAATTTAAATCTTCCTATATAGACACTTAGATCTAGCCTTATAAAGCTTCCCGTAGCTATAACTACAGACTGCGTACAGGCAAAGGAAGAGCATCAGAGCTGATGTAGTTGGTGGTGTCCCGCCGGAGCTGGAAGGGTGTTGTATGCCTGCCATGATACACAAAGGTAAGCGATTATAATTGAGCAGTGAGCCTGCCGCTTGCGCCTTGTTGCCTGGTATAAGGCAAAAGATTCAACAGCATGGCACAGCCAAAGAATGAAAAATGTGAATTGAGAGCCACTTATTTCCAAATTCCTCACGGTTCTGAAACATGGGAACGTAGCCTCGTGGTACAGTAAGGCTAATTCTTCGGACGGGTGAGGTTTTATTGAGTGCAGCTCCTCAAAGCTCACCATGGAAAGAATACGACGAGGCCGTCATCGAGACTTGTGGGGTTGATTTTGAGGTGTCGCGCGAGCAAGCCTCATCTGCAGGGAGAGTGGGAGAGTTGGAGGATTGTCAGTAGTCCATATAGGGCTAGCGTGGCCAACAGGCATGCCGGGCTCCGAAAGTTCCTTCTCCCAATCAACCTTCTTTCGGCATCCGATTTTCTTCGCTATCAAGAACTAGAGTTCATGCCACACATCACTGCCTTCACGGTCCAGTCCCATACATAGACTAGAGAAAGATGCATGAATTTTTCAGAGCCAGACAACTCTGACTCCACACCGAAGGATACCCCAAGAGCTTGACGGCTGAACACGATGTGGCGTCCGGCCCGTTTTCGGGACTGTGAGCTGCCTGGAGCTTGTGATGCGGGAAACAACGCCGCCCAGGATTCATTCGTCAGAACAGGGTGAGCGCCAACGTGTCGGAAACTTTCCGTTCGAGTAAAACCTCTTCACGGCTAGCATCTGATTAAACAAGGCCCATCAGATTACGAGAAGCCCCATCTCCGCCTATCCTACTTCTCATGTCAGGGTGAGATAATTAACGCGCTAGAATTTTCACTGGCGGCGCGCTTGGCAGGATCTGATAAAATTTCATCTAATCAATCTCATAAGGCTCTCCCACCTACCATCCCACCATCCTGAGCGTCCTGCGTCGCCGGCCATTTTGCAATTTTCCAACCTCCAATTGACCTGCAGACATGCCTGAAGTCGACGAGAAAGTCCCCGAGAAAGCACGCGAACCCGAGGAGCAGCTGGATCACGATAGGAGAACCCCGCTTATCGGCGCAAAGTCACCTGGTGTCGTTCGAATCGAAGCTCTTGCTGCCCACATCAACTTCAACAATCGCATCGCCATTTTCATTGGAGTTTTCTTAATCGCCTATGCATATGGCCTAGATGGAACTCTGCGCCTTACTTACCAGGTACGCGACCCATGACTGAGCCAGTTCAACCTTTGCTGACTTATAGTAGCCTTATGCGACAGCCAACTTTGGGTCTCATTCTACTTTGGCAACCATCAATGTGCTTCGCACCGTCGTCGCCGCCGCCACGCAGGTGTGTCCCGTTATGACAACCATTCAGCTGTGCTTCTGACTTCATCTTAGCCCACCGCAGCCAAAATTGCAGACGTGTTTGGCAGAGTGGAACTCATCATCGTTTCAGTCTTTTTCTACGTGCTAGGTTAGTCATCCATTCCTTGCATTATACTGACGCGACTCACATTCGTAGGTACCATCGTTGAAGCAGCTTGTCATAATGTTGAGTCTTTTTCGGCTGGCGCCGTTTTGTATCAGGTTTGTGCAACGGGACACACAGCATCACTGGACAATACGCTAATGGACTCCAGGTCGGATATACATGCGTGATATTTCTCGTTGAAGTCATTGTCGCGGATACAACCTCTTTACGTTCACGTCTCTTCTTCTCGTACATCCCTGCACTGCCATTCATCGTACGTTTGAGTATGGAAGTTAAATGAGAATAGATTGCTGAGTAGCATAGATCAACACCTGGGTGAGCGGAGAGATCAGTCAAGAAGTTATATTGAACAGCACATGGCGGTGGGGTATGTAATCTCTCAGGCAAATAATCGAACTGGGCTGACCTGGGTACAGGCGTTGGCATGTGGTGCATCATCTACACCGCGTGCTCAATCCCTCTCGTTGCTTCCCTTTGGTGGGTAGGTCACAAAGCCAAGAAATCAGGTAGTCTTGACAGCTACAAAACCCCATACCAGCTGTATGGCGGCAAGCGTCTCGCGACTGCACTCTTCTGGCAGTTGGACGTCCCTGGAATCATCCTCTTGATTGCCGTGTTCGCCCTTATCTTGGTGCCCTTAACCATCGCCGGAGGTGTCAGTACTCAATGGAAGACTGCCAAGGTCATTGCTCCACTGATTATTGGCTTCATATGCGTGCCTGTGTTCATGTGGTGGGAGAAGAAAGCTCCTCATCCTTTGATTCCCTTCCACGTATGTATCATCAACCCCTTTTTTGATGATGCAATATTAACGCTCCGCCGATAGCTCTTGAAGGATCGTGCTGTCTGGGGCGCGCTTGGTATTGCCATCACTCTGAACTTTGGTACGTATCAAGTTCTGTTCGAGACAAGCAGAGCTGACACGTCGAAGCTTGGACCTGTCAAGGTGACTTTCTCTACACTGTTCTCGTCGTTGGCTTCAATGAATCGGTCAAATCTGCAACGCGAATCACATCCTTGTACAGGTAAGAATATTATGCGCACATATGGATAAGTCCGAAGCTAATCACATCAGTTTCTCATCTGTCATCACTGGTGTTCTGCTCGGTCTAGTCGTGTACAAAGTCCGCAGGCTCAAACCTTTCATTCTGTTCGGAACAGCTCTGTTTATGGTTGCATTCGGCCTACTCATCCACTTCCGTGGCGGAACCAGCCGATCATCCCACTCCGGCATCATCGGCTCCCAGGTTTTGCTTGGTATTGCAGGAGGCTTCTTTCCTTATCCTGCGCAAGCGAGCATACAAGCTGCTACAAAACACGAGCGAACGTAGATCTCAGCCCGCAATTCGAATCTCGACTGACAACTGTATAGATGTCGCCGTCATCACCGGTCTCTACCTCGCATCCTACAGCATTGGCTCAGCCTTGGGAAACACGGTATCCGGGGCGATCTGGGGTCAAGTTGTGCCCGGCGAGCTTGAAGGACGATTAGGCAATGCCACCGAAGCGGCTGTTGTGTACGGCGACCCGTTTACTTTCGCTACGACATACCCACCGGGTACGCCCGAAAGAGATACTGTCATCGAGGCATACAAACATGTCCAGCGACTGCTCTGCATCACAGGTATCTGTCTCTGCGCGGTTCTCATCTTCTTCGCTAGTATGATCAGGAATCCGAAGCTTGGTGATGAGCAGAGTTTGCCCGACGCAGAGACACGTGGTGGACTAAGAGGACCACCAGAAATCCAGAATAGAGAGGAGGTCAAGAAGCCGAAACTAGCGTTCCTCAGAAGAAATTGAGCATGAAGGTTTCACGTTTTGAAGATTTTGGTTTGAATTGTTTGAATGGAAGCCGTTTCGTTTTAGTGGCATATGTGCAGAACAACGAATTTGGGAGAAGAGATTTGAGGCTGGTGTGGGTGGTACAGTCTAGTCCCAAATTCATACTGTTTAATGATCCGAAATTTGTGGGTTTATGAAGACCATCAGCATTGATAAATACTCTACTTGAATTAAAATAGTCACAGGCTGCCCCAGTTCAGCCAATCGGAGGATTTGTCACTGAATCCAATCTCGATCCTTTCGTAGACCTAAAAGAGCTGTGTCTGTGGCGCTTCCTAACTACCTTCCTGCCAGATGCGCCACCGAGAATGACTCACTTCATACATACACCGTTTAAATCATGTCATGTCTGGATCGACCTGTTTCATGGCTGAAGAGACATGTAAAAAATCATCGGGTTCACCACACCATTGAGATGTCTTCATCATTTTCTATTCAGAAGAACTCATCGACCAAATCATTTCCCACATCCCATCAAGACACGATCTATTCCACCTCGCACCAGGCTCTAAACAGCTAATCGAATATACACACCCATTCTCTACAACATATCTTCCTCACCAAAGCAGAAATCCGAGCGCCATAAACCCTTCCCTTACCTAGGATGGCTTACTCTATTCCTTCTTTTTCGCCTAGATATCACAGCCCATATCAGGAGTTTTGCATTGAGGCCAGTGTGGCTATCTTCGAGATCTTTTCCGCGATCTAAGATGTGGCGAGAGATGAGGAAGAAGCGGCGAAGTGGGTCGAGGATATCGAGAAAGAGCGTCGAGAAGATGCGTTATTAGCGCTATTATCCTCACTCCCCAGTCTCTATTGTCTCGATCTTGCGACTCCCAGGAATCCTGTCTATGGTACAAAGGCTTGCTAGGCATCTATCCCAACCTAGAACCAATTCAGCTCAAAATACGAGGATTAGAGGAGGCGCTGCTTATTGGGATTCACACGGAAAAAGATTATTACGCTATTCTTGATAAGAAAGACTCGGATACTTATATTCATTTCATGGGAATGAAGACGATGTTTGTTGTTTGAAGCTGGGGAGCACATTATGGGTCATGATATGATCATCCACGCCGGAGGGAGTGAGGGGGACGATTGCAAGACGAGCTGCCAGGGAAATTACGACATATCCATTATTACATTTGGAAGTTCGCAAGGGGCGCTTCTCAACCGAACCACTTGTGCAGATAATCTTGGAATGCCCAGCATTAACGACATTTTTCTACAAGGACTTGGGATTCTGCAACATGAGGTCAGTTACGGTAGGCCTGGAGGTATATCCTCATTGCTGGAGGAACTTGTCGATTATTACTAGGCGATATTTTGATACACCGCTTGTTTTTACTCGGTTTGTAGGCCTAGAACACCTCGGAGTCTCATCAAGTACCATTCTCGGGACTGGCCGTGATGATATTACTCCCGTTGAAGAAATTACTACGTCCTTTATCCATCGCTACGCTCCCAATATCCGAAAACTGACTGTCGTCAACGCCGAGTATCGAATCCGGATGCTTATGGCCGCACTTACCATATATGTGAACAGACGTCATGAAGCTGGGCCGAACCTGCGAGTCATCTCCATGAAGGGATGTATTGGTGGACGTACGGACTCTAAGGAATTGTATACGAAGCTACGATCGCTGGCGAAGAATTTGATGTGGAGTTTAAGGTCATCACACGTGACGGATGTGCAGACCCTATGAGATGTAAAGGGGGATATCGAGGGTGGCGGATATATAGAGACATTCGCTGGCCGGCAAGTGTTGGAGGGGAAGAGCTGTCCGTGCAATAGGCTTTTAATTTTAAGAAATGTATTAGTTAAACTGTAGTTCCTACCCAAGAGGCCTTAAAACTAAAACTTGTATAAAATAATAAAAGAAATAAAACATTTAGTAAACAAGTAGATGGCGAGTCTTTATCAGGAAATCGAGGTGTCCTATTCAGATAATACGGCTCAACGTCCACTATAAAAGGCCATCCCTTTGCCATCTTTTCCCCTCCACCTCCTCACTTTTTTTTTCTTCTATTCTATTTTCCTTCCATCGCTTGCCCTTGTCATACCAGCCGCTCCTATTGGGCTTCAGTGTTCCTTATGAGGCTTTATTTTTTGGAACTCGGCCACCGCTCCATTGTCTCACTGCCTTGCACTGTCCCCAACTCTCCTTCCGTCGCTCTATTCTCCTTGTCGTGTCGCTCCTAAGCGGACTGCGCGGTCAAGTTTTAATACAGCCCTAATTGCGGCTGGTGAAGCCGCTTTTGGGCCCGTATCCGCAAACAATTTGCGGACCATACATTCCACTTTCTCTCACTCTTTCCTCCCCGAATTTTGCGCTCTTTTTCTTGTTCAACCGGCGGCTGCGGTGGGAGGAAGATACTTCCAGTCGCAAGGCCAAACCCGGCCTGCACGATTGAGCAACTAGTCCTCCCTTCTCTAGAGTTACCGATGGCATCTGCTACGCACTGCCTCATGGCTGTCTTTGTTGAAGAATGTATGGCCTTCATGCTGTTGTCTCAATCCTGAACATCGTGCATCGCACCCTGCTTCTTCCGTTGAATACGCTTGCCAATCCGCGCTGTTACTTACCCATGTCCGTCCCACTCGGACTATATCTCTCCACGATGATGCGACCGGTCACTCGCACGAGGCATTAATTTCATTCTCATGACCCTAGGATGCTGATACCCCACCAAAAACTGCAAAGTCTGAACTCTAAACCTCGCGTTCCATCATAACCAAAGGTACTGAAAAAGAACCCGAATCATTCGTCCCGGACCGCTGGCTTGCAGTGATCTCATTGGACTGGATGAGGTGAACTAGCCTATCTCACCCATCCAATCCAGCTAAGTTGAATCTACTAATAAAAACTTTCTCTTAAAATAAAAAACCTATAGTAAAGTAATAGTAGTAAAAATTATATAAATTACTGTTAAAGTTTACACCTTTAAAGTTTGTACTTTTAATATTAATAAGTAATTTTTAATTAAAACCTATATATTAATAATTAAAGCAGGTTTTAGTAAATACTAGTAGTATTAAATTACTAAATAAGCTAATTTTTTAATATACATTTTATAATACTATCTATAGATAGCTTTATCATGGAGGTCATATTTGGCAGTTGGAAGTACTCATAAAGATTGTCATAAGGATTGGATTGATTGAAAAACTAAGGATGACTATCCTACTTAAATAATGAGTGAGATGAGCTGGAATGAGGATTCCTATCCTCTTGATGTTGACAAGGGAGGATTTGCAATCTCCTGGTGGAATGAAAATAATAATGGAATGAAAACCCTTGCTCGGTTACACATAATGATGCAAGGTAGCAAGGTTGCCAATCGCAAATTGCGCCAACACTTTATTAAACAATAATTGTTGAGCTAGTTGGTTCGTGCAGAGCACGGACATTTTCACAGAAAATTTCAACAGAACCAGACTTTCCGGAACACGTGTAGCGCAGTGACCTGTATTACCGGCGCATGGGCGTCTTTGTATCAACGCCCCTTCAAATTCTTATTACTTACAGCCAATGGTCGGGGACGAGGCAGTGGTGGGTTTGCTTATGACGAACAACGCCTCCAGGGCGGCTCACTTTCAATTCGTGGCCTTGCCCCGCCACAATACGACCCTGTCGTCGATAGCCAATGACAGTTGCCCAGTCCGCCAATTGGTTAGCCTCTTCATTCATGTGGCAGGATTGAAGCTGCATGCTGACTTCCGACTTTAGCCACCAGGAAGGAAGAGAACCGCCTACCTTTGGCAGTGTGTGAGTCTCTGTTGGAATCTCGTGAAGGCCCACCTGACCCGCCCCGCATACTTAGTGTCAGTGTGGACTGTCTGGTATCAGCATCCAGACTCAGTCTTGTCCCGAGTGCCAACAGGCTCGCTGTGCGAGCTGCCAAACTACGAAGGTCCGGGTACGGGCGCCAAGAATCCCTGGGTGGTCGATGCCTGGAGTAAGAGGTGATACAGGAACAACATGTGGCCCTGTGTAACTGGCTGCCTCAGATTCCTCGGGAGGTGTCTGAGCCCCACTGACTGCTCAAATACTCACCGAACATGTGGCATATAGGTTTCTGGACATTGAATTCGGGGGATGATGTGGATTAGGAGGCAGTGCTGCGGAGATACTCGGCCCCTACCGGTTGCTGACACAATCTTCCTGCGGAAGAGGCCTCGCTAAGCGAGGCCCACCTAGGTCAACGATAAACACCAGGTCAACGATAAATATAATTCTACATCGCATTATTATCACCACCACACTGCAGCTATGGCTAAAAAATCTCGCAAATTACCTGTCTACGATCAATCGGTTGCCAACATTAATGAGGCAGTCAAATACCTTAAAACGCTACCAAATCCAAGCGTCAGGAGTTATGCAGAGGCGAACAATCTTCCTTACCAGCGGCTTCTCCGTGCCTACAAAGGCGGCCACAACAAGAAAACACGCCCTAAACCGAAACCTCTATTAACCGACGACCAGGAGCTAGCTCTTGAGCAGTTTCTTGATACAATTAACGATATTGGCTTTGGTATACACAAGGATCTAGTCGCCCAGTACTGTAACAAGATTCTGGAGGCGGCACATGAGGGGTCAGGCAAGCCCCCGCAATGCGGCAAGAACTGGAGTCAGCGCTGGCTTAAGGCTCATCCAAAGTATCGTCTAGTGCGATCGAAGCCTCTTGAGATTCAGAGGAAGCTTACGCAACAACCAGAGGCGATTCGAAAGTGGTTTAACAAGCTAGAGACCATATGCGAGCGCCTGGAGATTGCCCCTGAGGATACCTGGAACATGGATGAATGTGGCTGTCGAATAGGCGTTGCAAAGAACCAGTACGTGTTTACTAGGCATGGGAGACAAGTATTTATTCCTACATCAAACAATCGCGAGCAAGTCTCTCTTGTTGAGGCTATCTCCGCTCATGGAAAGGTGATTGATCCTATGCTTATTATTAAGGCCTCAATAATTCTGGAAGCCTGGGTAATGGATCTCCCTGGCGACTACCTTATTAATGTGAGCGATTCTGGCTATAACAACGATAAGACAAGTCTGGATTGGATTGAACACTTTGAGAAGATGACCAAGGACCAAGTTAAGGGGACATAGAGACTTCTATTAATGGATGGCTACGGATCTTATCTTACTCGACAATTTATTGAGTACACCGCTAGCCATAAAATCCAATTGTTTGCTTTACCACCACATACTACACATTTCCTCCAGCCTCTAGATGTAGGGTGTTTTCAGCCGCTTAAGTGGTATTATGGCAAGTGTCTTGACTTTGCTTCACGGACAGGCGCCAAGGATATTACAAAGACTGATTTTTTTGTAACCATAGCCTGGGTTCGTCAAGAAACGTTTCGTCTAGGCATAATTCGTAGTGGCTGGCGGAGATCTGGTATTTACCCCTTCAATCCTCAGCTAATGTTGGATGAGCTGGAGCGGCAAGAGGCAGAGGAGAATGCAGCAGTAGCAAGTTACAAGCCACTGCCTGTACAGGCCCCACCTACTCCTACCTTTGTGTCTTCAGATTTTGAAGAGTATTCAGATGAAGAGTATGCTAGAGCATCTTCAGCATATAATCAGGCCCGACAACGTCTCCTTGAGGTATATCATAAAAGCAAGCGTCCTAAAACTCCTCCTCTTATTATGCTAGCGCCTGGTGAGCCTGGCTGGCAGACACCTCTTACCATCCGAACGCTTAAACGTCAACATACTGCAATTAAGGACGCTATTACAGAGTGGCTGCCGTCACCAATCGTGAAAAGCGTTCACTTAACTTTTAAGGGAGCTTCTGCAATGGCTAGTAACGTATAAAACTACCAACATGAACTCTTCAAAACGCAGGCGGCTGAGATTGCTAGAGAGGAGCGAAGGAAGCGGAAGCGCCGAGTTGTCTCTAAAGGAGGGCCAATCTATGCAAGCCAAGGCCGTGAGATGGTTCAACAACGTCGGATTAATGAGATCCGGGCTCTAGAGGAGCAGCTCGAGGCTAAAAAGTTAAGGGAGCATGATATTATATTGAATCGGTGGAAGCGGTTACATCCTACTATTCGTAACCACGCTAGGATGTACCTTAAGTGTGCTGAATCAGGCCAGCTAAGAGAGCGCAATGTTGATTGTTGGCTTCGAGACGACTAGCTCGTACTTGCAAAGAGGTTTTGGGATAGGATAGAGGCTAGAGGGCCCTATGTTGGTGATGGGACATGTGAAGACTCGAGCTCTGAGAGCTCTGAGGGCAGCGACAGCGAGGCAAAAGGCGAATCTGATGCAGAGAGCGATATAGAGCCACTAGTAGATGAACGAATAATGAATTAGATTAATTATTACCTGCTGCAAGCGCATGAAATATTGTTAATTTGATAATTTAGAAATATTTATCGTTGACCTGGTGTTTATCGTTGACCTAGGTGGGCCTCGCTTAGCGAGGCCTCTTCCGCAGGAAGATTGTGTCAGCAACCGGTAGGGGCCGAGTATCTTGTTCTTCTTTGGCTTTATATTCTAAAGTATAGTGGAATCTTGACATTCTTCTCCAGTTTCTCCTTTCGAGAACGGCTCCTTCTACTTGCTTACAAGCCGGTATGCCTTCGAATCGTGCATATAGCTCTACTCCCTTGCCATTTAAGAGTGGCATCCAGCAACTAAATTTCCGGATTGATGATGATGAAGTCCAATGTCGTCGTCATACGTTGAGGTTTTGTCGCATCCTGTCCATCGCTACAAACTCCCCTGCCCCGCACTCCCACCCGAATGTGAGGCTTGCCCCCGCCTCTATTGTCACAATTTATATCTGACCAAGACAGCCGTATTGATCTCTTAGCTCGAAACTGGTGATTGCATTCTTACAGAATTACCCTTGAGAAGCCCAAGAAGCACTTGGTCGAGAGAGATGGTCTCTGAAAATAGAGGCCTTTGCTGGCATTCTGAGTTCTCAAGGATTAGGAATCTCCACGATGATGGGACACTGGTCGATCTTAAGAAGAAGGTTGATGCTGACGGAGATGAACTTGGCATCTTCATGGACTCCGGAGTGACAGATTCCCAGTACGAGATGGAAGTGTTAGAAGACTTCTGTCGGGGAATAAGCTTGGAAGACATAGAATCAGGCCTTAACACCGCGGGTTCTCGGAGGGCGGTGTGGATTGATGATAGAGAAGGCAATCTGGAGCTAGAAGGAAGTGGAAACCCAAGGCAATACGAAAATCCTTTGACTGCTACAGGACTTTTCCGAGCCCTTAAGACACCGCGATACAACCACAAGGCTTTGCCAGATGTGACGAGACGACTGATATATGTCACCGACCTGGATCCTGCCTGCATTCACGCTCTGGCAGCAACAGCATCTTGGCACCAAACCCCAGTGCTGAGAAACGCTATATACAAACACCTGATATTTCAAACCTCCATCGCAGTCAAAGTTCCTTCCTTGGGATTTCTCACTTTCCAGTTAGATCTGCATCTACCATTTTTCCTCCTGAGAAAATGCACACCCCCGGGGGAGTCTGTAGGGAAAACCAGTACAAAACCGCGGAGACAGTGGACAAATCTGTCGTTCTTGAAGTTGGATATCTCCAAATCGCAGGAACAGGAACCGAAGAATACCTGGGGCATAATCGAAGCCCAGATCTCCTGCGTCATTACTGGTTCTGATGAGTGGCGGTGGGTAGGATATAGTTTCGTAGATGCTGAAATTGACGGTTTCCTGACCGATTTATTTGAAGAAGATTTGAGCTTTGATCAAATCGCATGTCGAGCACTTCCAACAGACATGCCGATTTGGAGGCCGCGAGACTACTGGCTTAGAGTATTCGAAATTCGAATCGAACAAGTGAGAAAGGAATGGGAGTACCTGATTTATAAAGTGGAGCTCAGTGTTAACCAATATGTACGTAGCCACACGCGTGAAAATACCGAATTGCTAACGCCATGGGTAGATGCATGAGCACCCGTTTACCGTAGCTCGGCGCACTGGGGCTGCACGAGAGCGGGCTGCAGATATGAAAGAAGCTTTTGAATGGACACTCCAAACAATGGATCTCCTGCGCCGGTTGGATGGTGTTCTCTCAGGCACAGTTGAGGCGTGGAAATCGTTCAATTCTCTAGATGAGGGTATCGGCTACTTTTGTGATACTGAGGCAGCGGCCATTTCACCTCAGGCTTACCTATCGCTCCATGCTATCAAGCTGATCTTTCGGCAACTACAAGGGAATCAAAAGAAACTGGCTCTTCTAAAGGAAAGCTGTTCCCACTTTTCCAAGGCTGTGAGTTTGACCGCTTCCCTCTTGCTCACGATGGGCTTGAGACTATGAGAAGTTGCGCTAATGCTCAGATGTATGTAGTTGAAACTTCACTTGGGTCTAGAAAGCAAAGATCAAGCCGAAGACAACGGGGCAAACTCAGATTTTACCGTCTTGGTAAGTTCTCATAATTATCACATCTTCCCACATGGCTAATCCGCTACTCTCGGGAATTTTTAGGTCCTCTACCCTGTTGCGCTTGCTGCTGCTATATTTAGCATGCAGCAGGAGGTCATACCTCTCGATCTGAATAGGAGATCTTTTGCCCTTGTTGCGTGCTTCTTAATGGCTATCGTGTTTGCCGTTCGGTTTGTCATTCGACATGCGCTATTGCTTTGGCAGTTGTTGCGCGATAAAAATGCCTTGTTCAACAAGAAGGAGAACCGGGGCAAACGCGACGATGAGGCTGCGGAGAATGAATATCGAGGCGGACTGCCGCCGCCGACGGCCACTTGTTCTCACAGAATCGTGGGCGACGAGGAACAGAACCTGCAGGGCATAAACATTACTTAGACCATTAGTTATCAAATTCTAGAGATAACGTATTCGATAAGCGAGTGACGCGGACAAGCGAGTGACGCACCTCACTAAGAAAACGCGACCCACCAACTTTCAAGCGCGATGCATCAACGAACTAAAACTCAATCGATCCATAACGAAGGCAGGCTATCCTTAGCTATCTTTGTAATTAAGAAAAGCCAACTACAAAGCGTGCGACAGGCTGCAACAGTATATAATGTCCCTGAACCAACACTAAGACGACGACTTGCTGGAACTACCTTTCGACGCGATTGCGAAGCCAATTCAAAGAAGCTCAATAAGCTAGAGGAATCAGTTATTATTTAACACGTACTTGACCTAGATTCACGAGGATTTCCCCCCAGGCTCGGTGCTATAAGAGATATGGCCAATCAACTACTTGCTGCGCGCTCTGATAGCAAGGTTGGTATCAAGTGGCTAGAGAACTTTATACGGCGAACTCCAGAAGTCAAAACAGTATACAATCGAAGGTATGACTACCAGAGAGCTTTATGCGAGGATCCTGAGATTATTAAACCATAGTTTGAGCGCGTACGCCGTATAAAAGAGAAGTACAGTATTACTAAAGAAGACATGTACAACTTTGACGAGACTGGCTTTCAGATGGGGGTTATTTCAGGCGGCAAGGTTGTTACAGGCTCTGATAGACGTAATCGACGTAAAGCAGTCCAGCCAGGCAACCGTGAGTGGGTTACAGTAATCCAGGGTATCAACGCTCAAGGATAGGTGATTCCACCATTCATCATCTTTGCAGGAACGTACCACCTTTCTGCATGGTACAAGGGCAACGATATACCATCAGATTGGCCTATTTCATTGAGCGACAATGGCTGGATGACGAACGAGCTTGGTATTCAGTGGCTACGGCACTTTAACAAGCATACAAAGCATCGTACAGTAGGCGTACATCGTCTACTAATAATTAATGGCCATGAGAGCCATGATTCGCTTGAATTTCAGCAGCTTTACAAGGAGAAGCAAATTATTACGATTTGCATGCCATCTCATTCGTCGCACCTACTTCAGCCACTTGATGTAGGCTGTTTTTCGCCTTTGAAAGACGCGTACGGGCGCCAAGTTGAGGATCTTATCCGCAACCACATCTACCACGTCACGAAGCTTGAGTTTCTACCAGCGTTTAAAGCAGCCTATTAAGAGACAATTACAGAAAGTAATATTCGCGCAGGTTTCCAAGGCGCTGGCTTAGTTCCATTCGACCCAGATGCTGTACTCTTAAAGCTTGATGTTCAGCTTCGGACGCCATCTCCACCTGCAGAAGAAGACACCATTTGGGAATCAAAAACACCCAAAACTGCTGCTGAATTAGGGTCTCAAAATGCTTTAATTTGTAATCAGATTCAGCAGCATCAAAATAGCTCACCTACACACATTTTTGAGTCAATTTATCGGCTTGCAAAAGGTGCTGAGCTGATGATGCATGAAGCTGTGTTGCTGCGCTCAGAAGTCACCAAGCTTCAGAAAGCAAATGAGGCTGCAACACAACGCAGAAAGCGACAAAAAAAGCGGATTCAGAAGTGAGGAACGCTAACAAAAGAAGAGGGCTCAAAGATAATTGCTTAAGCTAATGTTGATGCGCAGATTGAGGGCGAAACGCGCTAGAGTGGGGGGTGCATAAAGGTTGACATGCTAAAGCAAAGGCGCTGTGGACGCTGTAGAGAGCCTGGGCATACTTCAAGAACTTGTAAAAAGGCTGAAGAATAGGATAACTATTTACTAGTCAAATATTATGGCGATAGCTGTTAGTGTCGAGTTGTTATTTATTTGTAAAGTAGTCGAAACTTAGTAGGGTGCGTTACTCGCTTGTTCGCGTCACTCACTTATCAAATACGTTAGCTATTCTAGCTTTTAAACTGTATTTTATTTTATTTACTTTACTTTTCTTTTCTTTTTATTACCCTATTATTATAACACGAATTTAAAAGAAGTTTTTGTTAACTAATAATTTTTTTTCTAAAACCTTATTAGGTTACTTTTTTTATTTATAGTAATACAGTATTAAAATAACTATTATTAGGTAATAATAAAGTTATAAAGCTATTACTATATACTATAATTCTAGTATTCTGTTTAGACTTATAAATAAGACTTAATTCTTTCTGTTTCTTTATTTCTTTTCTATTCTATTTTTTAAATTTAAATACTCTACTTTTAAGCTTTTCTTAGTCTTTTCTATTTTTCTAGCTTTTCCTTTTTTATGTCTTTTTTAAGTTCTTTTTGAACTATAATTCTTTTTTTCTACTATACTTTTATAATTGCTACTGTTAATTATAGTGTAGGCTTTATAATAATTAATAGTAATTTTAGTAGTAATTAAAAAAATAGTAGTAACTTTAATAGTAGTAGTTATAAGTCTATTTTTAATAGCTTTAGTAATATTAATATGCTATTATATTATTATCTTTAAACTCTATCTACCTAATTCTTAATTATTTAGTAGTATAAGTATTTTTCTTTTTTAATACTCTTTTAGCTTTACTAACTATTTTTTTAGTTATTAAATATATTAAGTATATTATTAATATTACCTTTCTTTATAAACTCTAGTAGTTTTTTTATAATTTTTAGTATTACTAAGTTTTTTTTAACCCTGTTCTCTTTACTATTACTATTTAATTAAAAAATATTATAAGTAATTTAGGTGTTAAGAGCTCTTTTAATTTTACTTTAGAAAATATTACTATTTAAAAATACTTTAGCTTTAGAATTAAGTAAATAATTTATAATATAAGTTTAAATATTTTTATTTAATACAATTTAAGAAGTACTTAAGACTGTATAATATTTTCTAATAACTTTAATAAAATAGTTAATAAACTATTAAACATTATGTGCAGATGCTATATAAATAAAAACTTTAATAAAATTTTTATAAATTATTATTAGTTTTATTAAAATAAAGTTCTAATAAATAGTAGTATTTATATAAACTATTAATATAATAGTAATTTACTATTTTACTTTATAAACTATAAATATCTAATCTATTTTTAACTTTTCTATTTTTGTTTTTACTAACTGTTTTTTACAGGTCGCAAAATCTATAAATATAATGCTATTAATAATAACCTTATTTCTTTTAATAATATTTTTAAGTCTTTTTTAAGTTTTATACTAACTTTTTTAAAGCTTACTTATTTTATTTTTAATAATTTTTTAGAGACTATACTTTATTAAGACTCTTAAAACACATTTACCTAAAATAAATAAATTTATAATATATAGTTAGACTTTAACTATATTTTATTATTATTTAAGAAAACTAGCTTTTTTTTTTCTAGCTAGTAGGGTTTTAGTTTTATTTACATATTTTATTTAGTTTTATTATTATTTTAATAACTACTTTTAACACTTTTTTATTTCTATAAGTAAACTAAGTTTCTAAGACCTTTTTAAAGAGGTGTAGTAATAAACATAAGTTAAAATTACTTAAAAAATATAAAAATAATATACTAAGTAAGTTTTATTACTAGTATTATAAGCATTTATATTATAATAAAAAGAATAATAATAGTACTACTAGTATTACTAGTACTATTACTTAATAAATAGATTTCTAGATACTAATTTTTCCTGTACATAAATTAATATCTTTTTAAAAGTTTTAGTTAGTAGTTATAATAAGGTTTTAACTTAGTCTAACTTTTTTATTCTATTTTTTAGTATTTTTAATAAATATTTAGTGTAATGGGCTAAGCTATTATATGTATTATACTATAAGTATAATTATTACTATATAATTTTTAAACCCTATTAAGGCTAGTACTAGTAAATAGTTAACCTAACTTATAGTCTATATTTTTAAGTCTTAAGTTACTATTAAGCTCTTTAGTAATTTCACTTATTTTCTTTAGTATCTTTTAATTAGTTATCTGTGTATAATCTCTTATGTGGCTATTAGAATCTATTTTTTACATTTAACATTAATTTCTACTCTTTTATAGACTTTTAGATATTTAGAATTTATTTTTCTAATTTTATACATGTATTCCCTCTACTACCAACCTCTTATAATATAAATTTAGAATTTTTTTTATTTTTATTATTAACTATCTTTTTTATTAAAAGGCCTTTGGATAAAACTTTTGTACTCTTTTTTATATAATTACTAATATAATAATATGCCGTTATATGTATTATATTATATATATAGCTAGCTAGCTAGCTAGTCTTTTTAAACTAGTTAACTTATATTAGTTATTAGCCCCTATTTTATTTATTTGCTCTGCGTGAGATTCTCTCTTTTTAGTAATTCCTTTATAAACACCTAAGTTCTATATATATATAATAAGGTTTAATAGTAGTATAGTAATCTCTATTATATAAGGTAAAATAAAGTTAAAGCTTACCCCTTAAAGAGAGCGGGAGGTTTAAGATATATATATAAAATTATATAATATAGTTAAGTAATAACTACAGGACGCTGATACAGCACTATTATTATAATATAATAAACTAATTTAACTTTATTATAGATTTAAATATTACTACTTATAGCCTCCCGTAATAACTAAATATTATCTTCTTTTAATAAAACAAAATTAAACTAAAAAAATATAAAAAGGTTTTAACTATATTCTTTTTTTTTTATTTAAAAACTTAACTATTTCTTAGTTGAGTATATTCTGTAAAGAAAAATTAAACTCTTTATTTTTATTTTACTTCTAAACTTCTTTATACTTAATTAAATTAAATTAAGAGTGTTTTAAGAATATTATTATTATTATTATATAGCATAAAGCCTTCTACTATTTCTTTTTAATAAGTTTTTATAAATACTATTAAACTAATAAAACTAGCTAATGCAAACGTTTATTAATAGAATTATATTAATAATAAAAATATATATTTCTTATTTTATTTAAATAGCTATTTTCTGCTGCGTTGGTTTTATTATTACTATTATTAAAAAATATATTACTATTAATATTAATTTAATCTAAAATTATATTTAGTTCTATTTTTAACTATATATTAAAAAGAGTATTTCTTAATACATTATTTATAGTATTTATTTATTAACTTTCTTTTTCTTTTTATTGTTTTATTATAGTATTAAAATTAGCTACCTATTACTAATAGAAAGGTTATAAATAGTTTTCTAGTATTTAGCTTTAAAAAATAGTCTTATTAAGCTTAGTAAGTTAATACTAATCTTTTTTACTAACTTTAAAAATATGAAATAAGCCTTGCTACTAAAAAGCTAGCTTTATAAAATATAATATATTTAGGTTATTAAAAGAATCTTAAATTAATATAAGATTACCTTTTTTTAAATGCTTTGTTTAAACGTTTTTTAAGTTATTAAAATACTCTTTATTTTAAAATTAAGGTTAATATTACAGGTTGCTAACTTACTAACGTAAATTATACTAGTAACTAGCTATCTAACTAACTATATAATACTTTAGTTAGTTTCTTTACTTCTGGATTGGATAGCTTATTAGACTTAGTATAATAACAGGCTTAGTCTTCACACATTATAGTATAAATATAGGTTAATAGGATAAGTTGGCTCTATTTTAGCTACACTAAAATAAAGAGAGAAGAGATATAAAGAGGGCTTATCTCTAAATAGAGTAGTATATAGCTTAAGTATAAGCTAGCTATACTCTAAGCTCTACGCTAGGTTATAGCTAGTATAGCTAGTTATAATATTATATAGCTTATAGTAAGTAAAGTAAGTAGTACCGTTATATTACCCTCTCTTTAAAGGAGGCTTATTTTTAAGTCTTTAGGTTATAATTTCCTTCTTACTAATTTCTATACTACTCTTATCTTTAAAGCTGTTTTATTATTCTCCTCTATTACTTCTAGATCCTTCTCTGCTTTATATGCTTTTAACTAGGCATTTAGTTATACTAGTAGTCCTACCTTCTCTAAATAGGCCTTATAATAGTCTCTTATCTTATATAGGGCGTCTATAAAGCTTTAGGTATTATACTAAACAAAATCTAGATCATAAGCTAGCTAGAATACTTTATACTATAGTTAGTTATAGAATAAGTAGCTATTAAGAATTTCCTATACTAGCTACTTAAGATATCTATTAACCTTAATAGGTGGTTCCTTAAGTTTAATTTAGCCAGACAGTAAATAAGTAAAAGCCTTTTATAAATAGTCTATATAAAAGACATTAAGTATACGTATATATAGTAGTAGCTTAAGATAATAGAAATGTCTCTTTATGCCTATAATAGGATAGGGTCTATATATCTGCTGGTTTAGCTTTTAGCTAGATTAGCTAGTAATAAAGCTTTTAGATATAATATATATCTTATTTTCTATAAAGAAGTCTAGCTTATAGCGCTTCTTATTAGCTTATTAAGTTTATTACTTTTATACTTAAGTAATCTCTTATTAAGCTATCTCTATAACTAGCTTTATTATATTATAGTAAGCTTTAGCGTAGCTCTGTGCTTCCTCACGTAATATCTATTTACAGACTATAGTAAATACCTTTATATATTCTTCCTAGTCCTAGTAATAGATTAGCTAGTAGCTAAACTTAATTTAATAGAATAATAAGCCTATAGTCTTATATAGTAGAATTACTTGGGCTTAGTCTATATAAGGTAGTAGATCTAACTAGTTATTCTAATAGTAGTTAATAAATAAGCATAGGTGCTAGTTAATATACTAGTTTAAAACCTTAATATTCCTATTAGTTTAGAGATAATATAGTGTTAAGAGTTTTTACTTAATTCCTATTAGTTAATATAGCTCATTCATAAATACTAAAGTAAACTAAGGACTATAATTAGAGACTATTAATCTAAGTAAACTAAATACTTACTAGATATAATAATAGTACATATTAGCTGCTTAAGTAGCTATAGTAGTTTTATAGTAAGATAATAAGAAGCAGTACTTACTTAACCAGTCTATAATAATAAAGGCACAGTTATATCTTTTTTTATCTAAAGAGAAGGATTTAAAGTTTATAGAGATATCTTACTATACTTACTTAAGAATTAATAGTGATTTAAGTAAGCCTAAAGTCTTATTATAAAATATATAGCTTTATCTATAAGCTTTATATATAGCTATATAGTTATCTATATCTTTACTTATATAGCTTTAGTAGTAGTTATTATAAAGTAGCTTATTTATTTTTCTTTTATTTAAGTAAGTAGTCACCTAAGTAGCATAGATAGCTTAAATAAAATAAGTTTTTAAAAAATATATAGTAGAAACTATTAGCTTACTATAGTATATAAAAAGGCTTTAGTTAAGTTTTTATACTAAGTAGTTACTAAAGAGAGCATGCTCTTAGAATAGCTGTAAACTCTCATAACTATAATTCACTTTAATAATATAATTAATTAATAAGTAAGGGTTATTTAGAGGCGGTAAGACCATAAAAGTATTAGTAATAACTATTTTAATTATATTAGTAGCTAGTATATCTCTTACTAATAATATAGCTAGGTTATCACTTATAGTCTTAATAAAGCTAATATTAATTTACTCTACTAAGAAAAAGACACGTGTTTAGGCTGCTTTGTTTTTGTTTTTTTAAGTCTTTAGTTTCTCTTACTTATGTAAGAGCGCATCGGCTACTACATTAACTATACTAAAATAATAAATAAGTATTAGGTAATAGTTTATTATACTTATTACTTAGTGTATTTAGTAGAGAGTAAGCTTTTACTTTATAGAAAAGTACTCTAGTACGTAATAGTTAATTAGAGTACTAAATAACTTAGTAGTCTACAAGCCTATAAGCTGCGAGCGCTATTCTTAGAGACTATAAATTATAGCTAATATCTTTTTATTATATATATCATAGTTTATCTAGGGCTTATTTATAGTCTTAGAGTAGAAAACTATAAGTCACTAAAAGCTATTCTCTTAAAGCTATAATAGTATTTCTGTAATAACTTTATTACTTATATCTATCTCCATGCGCGTTTAATAATAAGGTAAGTAGTAAACTAAGATATTATTTAATAGTATTAAATTCTTAGCTTACTAAAAGACGACTAGTTTATATTTACTAAAGGCATATTATATACCCTTCTTAAGTAGCTTAGTAAGTAGTTAGATAATATGTTTATAGTTTTTTAGAAAGGCTCTATAGAAGTTACAGAATTTTAAAAAGGATTATAGGCTTTTAACTAATATAGATACTAGTTATTTTTATATAATAGTAATTTTCTTAGGGTCCTTTTAGATCCCTTTTGTGCTAATAATAAGGCCTAGAAACTTTATTCTAGTAATAGTAAACTTACTCTTCTTAATATCTATCTAAAGGTCTATATTTTAGAAATATTTTAGTACCTAAATAACGTGCTCCTTATACTATAGTAGATCTTCAGAGTAAATCAGAATATTATTAAAGTAAATAGTATAAAAGTTATTAAGTATACTATAAAGCATTTTATTAATATAGTATTAGAATATAGTAGGGCTATTATAGAGACTAAATAGTAGTATATAGTACTTATAGTTACTATACCAAGTACAAAACGTAATTAGGTTCTTTATATTCTTATTTAAATATATATAATAAAAAGTCTGTTATATGTTAAGCTTAGTAAATACTCTTACTTATACTAGTCAGATAAAAGTCTCCTAAATTAGCAGGATTAAATAAACGTTTTTTTTTATAATAGTATTAAGTTTATAGTAGTTAATGCAGAAGCGTTATCCTTTTCTTAGCTTTTTAGTAAATAGTACTAAAAAAGTATATAAAGCGTTACTATAAATAATAATACCTTATTAAAGATAGTTATTTAGATAGGTTTTAATAAGCTATAGCTACTTAAGAGATATACTATATAATAGACTTAATATTAGTATATTCTTAGTTATTAGTTTAATATTATAGTTAACACCTTCGTGATGCGGAGGCAGTATGTTTAAGTTCTTTTTTAAAAAATAAACCTAAGTTATACCAGTATAGCTAGAGTAAAATAGCTTTTACTTAATAAGCTACTAAAGTTTCTCTTCTTTTATAAAATTCTTATTTAATTAATAGGGCTCTTCTAGTGAAGCCTTTACTAAAAGGTTTTTAGAGTCTTAAGAGAAGAGCTTTAGGTCTAGCAGGCTAAACTTATCTCTATAGTTCTAAATAAGCTTATCTACTTTATAAATACTAGTATACTTTAGCATAATTTCATTTTACTATACGTATATTATAAAGGTAATAGTTTTTATAGTATTAATCTTAAGACCTACTTTAGAGAGGTTTTTGTATGAGATAGGCTAAAAATAAAAAGTTTACTTACTTAGCTCTAGCTACTATTATAGATAAAGCTATTTTTTTATTTTTTTAATATTTTTTTACTGTACTATACGCTAGGGTGAGTGCTAAGGTAGCTTATAAATATACTATAAAATTATTATATTTATTAGCTTATCACGTCAGTCAGTATTAGCTTAGTATGAGGGATTAATTTTAGTTAATAGGTTTTATATTAGAATAATAATATTATGCTTATAGTTAATTAGCTTATTATCTAGCTATTTAAGTGCTTACTTCTTATAGTTAATTAAAGTACTTATATCTTTAAATAGCTTATAGCTAATTATAAGGTCGTGGTGACTAATATTACAGAAAATAAAATAAGTTAATAAGTAGTAGTTATCTAGTACTAAATTAACCTAAAAGTATTTATTTATTTATCTATTTAGTCTGTTATTGTAGCTAGCTAGAGGGATAGATTTTATTTAGTAAATTTTTATTTTAAGCCCTTTCTTAATAGCATGTATATACTTTAGGTGTACTAGAATAAAACTACTAGCTCTAGTATTAAAAAAACTATTTAGCTTAATAGCTAGTTTATTAGTAGAGATATAATAGAATAAAGTAAAAGCCAATCTGCTAAATAGTAGTTAGTAAGGGTTAAATTAGTTAATAGCTTTAAAAAGTAACTCTAGAAAGAAAACTTCCTTTAGAGTAAGTCTTTCCCTAATAGTTCTTTTATAGTAAGCTAAAACTTCTTATTATTACTAGTATCTTAAGGCGTATAAAGCTTTTTATTAGTATCTATAAGCTTAATTACTTTAGCTATAGCTTAAATAAGTAGTTAGTAGTTTTTTATAAAGTAACTAAATTTCCCGTAATTATAATAACTAGCTAATTTAGAGATAGGTATTAGTAAAATAGCAGTAGCTACTACGTAAGTTAAATACTTAGTTTTTAAGTAAAACTACTAAATTAGTAGTAGCTAAGTTTTTTTAGTTTTTTTATTAATCTGCTTAGTAGCTTTCTTAGTGCTAAAAGCTAGCTCTTTAGTAAAATCTTAAACTAAGTCTACGTACTTATTATACTAGTTATAGTACTATTATTAATAGATATCTATCTATATATATAGAGTGTCTAGGAGCTTTTTATAAAATTCTTTTACCTATTAGTCTATAAATAAACTGCGTTTTTAAGCTAGGTAAAAGAAATTATTTTAGAATATAATAAAGTTAGCAGAGTCTTTAAGGTAAAGCTTTTAGAAATTATAATAAGTATTAAGTCTCTTATATAAGTCGCTATACGTCCTCTCTAGGTAATTTACTATATATTAATAGCTAACTAGCTACTTACTTTCTCTTACTATATATATAAGTGTTAAGAGATACTGGTTAACAAAACCCTCTATATATATACACATATAAGAGATAATATTCTCTTAAATAGCTTATTTACTAACTCTAGTAAACTAGTTTTAGTTAGCATGTACCTTATCCTCTAGGATATCTCTTTATTAATTAAAGGTAATATTCTTACTGTTCTTAAGTATTAGTAAATTAGGGAATTAGGCTAAGTAGCTATTACCTTAATAGCTATCTATAGTAAGCATAACTAGTAAAGTAGCTGGTACATAGAGTAATACTTAAAAAGTTTAGTTACTAAAATCTCTTATATTAGAACTATTATTAGGTTCTATAGCTATATAACTAGCCTAGTTCTAAAGAGTCTATAATAGAGCTATAAAGCGTGTTTTCTTTACTAGTATTAATAATAGCACTAGGCTAGCCTTTATAGAGAGGAAAAAGTATATATTATATATAGATTTCTTTATCTATACTCTTAGTATCTTAATTTTATTCTCTTAATCTGCTACGCGCTTAAGCGTGTTATTTAATAGCTAATAAAGCTTAGTAAGCTTATTTCTAGCCTTATTAAGCTTAGTTTTAGCTATATTAAGTGCTTTTCCTAGCGTATTAGTATAGTTATAATATATAAATACTTTAAAATAGCTACGCTCTAGCTTGCTAGCAATTATTACTTAATTAAAAGTTATTAAAGTAAAAAGCATAATCTCTATCTTTTAAGGCTTATAGGTGTTAGTTTTTTAGATAGTACTCTTAATAATAGCTATAAAGAATTTCTTATTATATTATACCTGAATACAGAGCTTCTTAATAGTATAGTCTTTTTTAATTACGTTATTAGAGTAGTATATAACAGCATACCTAAGTAACTTAGAGATAGATATATAGTTATTACTAGTAACTATTATCTTAAGATTAATTTTTATCTCTAGTGTAAAGAGCTTTCCTATAGTCCTAATCTATTTATTTTTATATATATATAAAGCTTCTGGTCTCTAGTAGGGTGAAATAATTAGCTAATTCTCTAGTATAAAAAAGATAAGCTAGTAGTGCTTATAGGAGTTAGTTTCTTTAGTATAAAGAAAATAAGCTAGTAGTGCTCACAGGGGTCAGTTTCTCTAACAGAAAAAAGATAATAAGGGGAGAGGAAAAGAGAAGTTTACTAAAGCTCTTATAGCTCTCTTTTAATCTAATAAATACATTATCTACTACTATAGGTTTTTTAGTTATTTATTAAGTTACTTTTAAGGCCTATTATGCAGGACTTATATAGGCTATTACTTAAGATTTTAATTACCTACTACTATAGAGCTTTCTAATAGAGATTATATAGTTAACTAACTAATAACTTAGTATAGTCGTGTAATTAATTCTCTAGGTGTAGTTATTAATAAATTAAATGCTCTTATTAATCACGTGGTTTGACTTTAATATTATATCACTATCATCTAACTAAGTTAAAGAGATTTTAGTATAATATAATAACAGGCTTAGTCTTTACGCGTTATAGTATAAATATAGGTTAATAAAATAAGTTAGCTCTATTTTAGCTATACTAAGATAAAGAGAGAAGAAATATAAAGGGAGTTTACCTTTAAATAAAGTAGTATATAGCTTAAGCATAAGTTAGCTATACTTTAAGCTCTATACTAGATTATAGCTAGTATAACTAGTTATGATATTATATAGTCTATAATAAGCAGAGTAAGCAGTACTGTCACACTTAGTAGAAGTTAGTTAACTTAGTAAAAATAGAAAAAAGTAATATAATAAGTTAAGATTTAACAGAATAGTATTAAACTATTTCACTTAAGATATGAATCTTAATTTTAGAGTAATTATAAAGAATTAAAAGTAACTGTAAGCTGTTTAATGCTTTATACTTATAATAGATCCTCCATACGTATATTATATACTAACTAGAAGTATATTAGATACTATTAGAGAAGATAAAAGAAGATAAGTTTAGCTATAGCTTATACCTAAACTTATCTTTCTTATTAGTACTTATTTTTTTTATATTTTATTATAGCTGGTTACTTGATCTGCTTACCTATTCTAGGTGCTATTCTCTATAGAACTTAAACTTATTATAAAGTAATTCTATTTATAAGTTTTATTTCTACTAATTTGCTTTAGCTTATTAGTATTACTTATATATTTTTTTATACTATACTTTCTATAGTAATACCTCCTCGCTTGCGCTTTCTTTTTTATTACTATTTATAATATTATCCTCTTCCTTTAAGTCTTTAGCTTAAAGGTTATTCTATTTTTTCTTCTATAAATAGTATAAAGGTAGCTAGTTTTTTACGTGAAAGCTGAGATTATAAAAATCTCTTACACCTTTTCTATCCTTCTAATTTCCTAAGGATAACTTGAGTGGAATTATTTTTAAAATAAGTTTACTACTTAGCTTAAAGAATCTAAGCACACAGCCGTCTTATACTATTTTCTTATTCTTATTATTATAATAATAGTTGCTATTACCTAATGGATCTGGCTTTCGGGTAATGTTCTAAGTGTATTAATTAAAACATAAAGTATAATCTTATAGTATTATAGTAAGAATAGAATTATTTAGATTATAATAAAGAAAAGTTACGCTAGTAGATTGAGAAATCTTGTTAGAAGTCTCTTAAGACTTATTATATTTTATTAGTTCAGTTATAGAGTATTTAACAGTAGTTACTAGACCTAAATTATAAGTCTTAAGCTTATAAATTCTAGCTCTATTAGTAACTAGCTTAAATAGATTCTTAAGAGAAGAAAATATTCCAGCGCGAGCTTACCTCAATTAACGAAGTTTATATAATAAAAAAGAAAGAGTAGAGTTATTAGAACTAACCTAATATATTATAATTTATAGTGTCTAGTATCGGCTCGTTTTTCTTCTCTAGTTTTAAGTAAAACATCTTATATTCTCTATATTTCTTAGATATGTCTTTAGAGTAAGCGTTTACTGCTTCTTCTAGTAGTACTAGTTAATTAACTTTAAATTATTTTTTAAATTCCTAACTAGCTCCCACGTATTATTCTTAGATCTATAGTTTTTTTATTTAACTAAATACTTCCACTAACGCCTAAACTGCTGGTAGTCTAAAATCTATTAAACTTTATATTTAGTAGTATCCTCCTTAAGTTTGAGTCTTGTCTGTAGTTTGGCATTTTATAGTACTAGTTCTAGTAACGAAATATGAAAAACTAGATAGATTCTTATATTCTTAGATAGTTATAGTTTATAATTTACAGATCCTATTTATCATTTAACCTTAAATAGTCCTAGCTTAATATAATCCAGTTTTTTCGATAGTTATTTAGTTTTTAAATTTTTTTATAGTAGGAAAATCTTATTCTCTTTCTTAAAAGTTAGTCCCTTAACTTTAGATTTATCCCTCTGTTGTTTGCTGAGATCTTCTTTCCAAGTAATCTTTCTTACTATTTCTTAATAAAATTATTATAACTTTTTAACTTTTATTCTTACTGATTCTAATATTTTATTTAGTTTTTATGGCTCTTAATAAGCCGTAGGCTCATACCCATAATTCGTAAAGAATAGTAATTTTTCTATTATTAATAACTTTATAGAGTTATATATAAACTTAGCTATTAGTAATAAGTTAATCTAATTATCTTATTATTCATTAACATACATCCGTAGATATTATTCTAATATCTGATTTATCTATTCTGTTTGTTTATTTATTTATGGGTAAAATGCTATTAAAGAGGCGGTATTCAGCCCCTAGCTTTCTTATAAATATTTTCTAAAATATTAACGTGAATAATTTATCTCTGTCTGTAATAAATTCTTATAGTAATCTATATTATGCTATTAGTAGTCTAATAAGTATAGTTACTAATTCATCTACTTTAATCTCTATATACGTTAGTTTAAAGTATGCGTATTTTATAAGTTAGTTTATAATAACTAATATCATGTTATACTATTAGCTTTAAAAGGTGATTATTATTAGTATTTCTGTAATAAAGTTTATTATAACTAATTCCCATAGTAAGTCTGGTAAAGAAATTGATTATATAAGTCTATATTCTTTATATCTTAATACTTTATTCTTTTTATACTTAATACATTTTAAAAGAATAGCTCTAACCTTTTTCTATATTCCAGGAATCTAAAAATATCTGTTAATTTATTCTATAGTTTTTTTAATTCCTTAATGTCTGTGCATTTCAGCTGAGTGTTAGTCTTTAATAAGTTTAGTTTATAATACTTCTAGTATAAAAATGGTTCCTATTTCGTGCTATTGTAGTCATTTATGGTTGTATTCTCTAATTTATTTTTACTATATATTTTTAATAATAACTACTCCTTTAATATCTATTTATAAGCTTTCTAGAGATCTATTTTATCTTTACTTAAGTATTATATTATAGATTTCCGGTATATCCTTTATGTAGTCTGCTCTTTAACTAAGTGTATTAACCACTATATTTTCTTTTCCTAATTTATAAAGTATTTAAAAGTTGAACGTAGAAACTAGTTTCTATTATTAAACTTATCATTAATTTAACTTCTTAGTTATTGTAAATGCTGTTAGATTCTTATAATCTGAATATATAATAATCTAATACTTAACTCCTTCTAAGTAATATCTCTATTTTTTAAATTCTTAAACTATTACTAATAATTTCTTATTATAAATATTATAATTTAACTTAGTAGTTATAAGTTTATGAGATAAGAAGTCTACTAAGTGTTTATACTTATTATTTTATATTTATAATAGGATAGCTCCTATAGCTCTGTCTAATACATTTATATATATTTCTATTTAAAGTCATAAATTAAACATTTTTAATATTAGTGGTTATTAGAATTTTTTTTTTAGTATTATAAAAGCGTTTTCCTCGCGTTGTTCTCACTTAAATTATTAATTTTTTTTTTAATAATTCTATTAAAGGTAATATGATTTTTAAGTAATCCTTAATAAATTATTAGCAGAATCCTATAAATCTAAGAAATAAATAAACTTCTTTTATATTTATTAGTGTTAGCTAAGATAGAATATTTTTAGCTTTATTTAAGTTAACTATTATTTTATCTTAAGATACTAAGTACCCTAAGAACTTAACTTCTATTCTATGGAATATATATTTTTCTATTTAAATATATAACTTATATTCCTTAAGCTTTTATAATACTTTTTTAGTATACTTAATATATTCTTTTAATATTTTATTTATATATATAAGCATATTATTAAGGTATGCTATTATAAATACATCTAGGTATTCCCTTAGTATATAGTTAATAATTATCTAGAATATTACTAGTGCGTTAGTGAGTCTTATTAGTATAACTAAATATTTAAATAGTTTATATTTTATTTTAAATACTATTATTTATTCATATCCCTCGGCTATTTGTATCTGGTAGTATTTATTTTTAATATTAAAAAGACTAAACCACTTAGCTCCTCTAAGTTTATTTATAAATTCTAATATTAATAATATTAGGTAATAATTTTTTACTATGGCTTTATTAAGATATCTGTAGTTAATATATAACTATAATTTACTATTTTTTTTTAATATAAAGAGTATTAGTAAAGCTATTTTGCTTTAACTAGTTTATATATACCTTTTTTATTAATTTTTTTATAGAAATTTTCGTAACTCTTCCTGTTGGTGTATGGGTACTTAATATAATAGTCTTAGCTTTAAATCCATTTCTTTTTTTAAGTATGATTTTATAGTTCTAGTTCTAGTATTCTAGTAATTAGTTTTTAGCTTCCTTAAAGAACTATTCTTTAAATTTATTTTAATATTCATTCGGCATAATAAACGTGGTGTCATGAAATATCATTTTCTTTATTTATATTATAGCTTTTATTTATTTATAGTAGTCCTTTCTAGTTTCTATAGACTTTATTTTCTAGTTAATTATTAAGTTCTATTATACTAGCTAATTCTATTCTAAGATAAAGTCTTTATTATCTAGATTTATAATCTTAATATAGTAGTTATTTGTGTAACCTGCTACTTTAATAGTCACATTCTATATTTTAAGATTAATTAGATTTTTTCTAAATATTATTAGACTATTATTTATGTATTTTACTTACATAGGTTTATCTAAAACTCTAGTTAGTATTTAGTATCTTTATATTTACTTATTTAATATAAGTATTTTACTAGCTTTACTGTTTATAAGTGCTAGTATTTAATTACTATTAATACATATATCTATATATAGTTTGTTTTTGTGTTTTCTTTAGTTTAGTTATATATATATAAGCGTTATATTTCTTCTAATCTTTAGTTCTTAACCTTTTAGTAGCTTAGTTATAGTTCACTAGCTTTTTAGTTTTTTGTCTATAGTTAACTCCTAAGTGGCAGTTATTTCTTTAGTGTTTTCTTTTTAGGTCTGTGAATTAGATATCTCTAGAGTTAGTATATTTCTTTATTAAGTATTTTATGCATATTTTTAGCTTATTCTTTATGATCCTAATATTTCCATTCTAAAAAACATTCCTAATATATAAGTTTTTTATGTGATTTTATAGCTAACAATTTTTTTTAATAGTATTTAGCTTAATATAATTAATATTCTATTTAGTACTTATTTTATAATAATTACTTGTACTGGTCTGAGTTTAGGTCCTGTAGTTTATTCTCTAAGTCTATATAAACTAGTTCTTACTATAGATTAAGTTTTTTTTTATTTACTAATTACTATAATATCTTTTTTATTTTCGGTTCTTTAACTTATATAGCGTGTTTATTTTATTTATAGTCTATTTCTATATAGTTAAAGAATACATATATCTAGTATTTCTTTCTTATTATTCTGTTTACGGCGTTATTATTCTGTATCTATAATATTAATAAAAGAGTTTTTTATCCTTTTTATTTTAATCCTATTCTAATTCTAGATATCCAACAGGGTGGTAGTGCGTTACAGTATTTATAATTAATATAAATATTTATTAATAAATTTTATTTATTTATATAGCTAATTTTTATCTGTTTAATTTTTTATATTACTTATTTTCTACTAACTATAGCGCTTGTCGGTATTTATATATTCTATCTTCTAAAATAATATTCTAGTATTTAGTAATATAATATTCTTTTTAATAGTATTTTAATTTATATATTTAACAGTGTCCCCAGCGTACTTACTATATAATTATTATAAATATAAATTCTTTTTCTTTTTCTATTTCATGATTTTTTCTTTATTTGAACTTTTAGTTTTCTTTTTAAAAAAGTCCACCTTCCTGTTTTATGATCTTATAGAATTATTATATTTTTTTTTTTAGTCTTAGCATTACATTATCAGACTACTGCTCTTTATATTATAGTAATTATATTATTAAATTATTTCACTAAATAATTCTTAACCTACTAATATAGTATTTTATATTTTTATTTAAGATGTATATAACTCCAGTAGATTTAGCATTACTCTTTCTAAATTTATTATATAATAGTCTTTTATGTTATTATGTTTTATACTTATTTTACTTAGACTATATCTATTTTAATTTTCTTTAGTGCTTTAATCTAAATATAAGCCTTTTTAATATCTAATTATTATTATTTATAGTCTTTAATAAAGTGTCCCTGTTTTCTGTATTCTAGACAGGCTTTATATATATAATATTCTATTTATTCTTTAGCTCACCTTCCTTACCCTCTTTTAATAAATATTTATTTTATGTTAATATTTATTTTATTATAGGTTTAGCTATTTTTTTAATTTTTTTTAGGTATATATATTATTAATCTTCCGCGTACTTTTTTCTTCTATTTTTATTAGTACTAATAGTTACTAATAGTTACTACTTATTTAATAATTTCTAATAAGGTACTTAGCCGCTTTCTTTTAGAGATCTTATCTTTTATTTTATTTTTTAGTTTTTTATAGTATATTATAACCAGTAGCTAGTCTATCTAATTAAGTTATAATTAGATTTATTTAAACTCTGTTATGTAATTAGCTGTTAATGTTTATTACTTAAGCTACTAAAGTTTCTAGATTACCTCTATTTCTTTATTAATTTCTTTAAAGATAATAATTATTTTTTGTTTAAAATATTTATAATTTCTAAACGCGTGTTATATATTATTATTATAATTAGCTAACCCTACTACTCCTAAGTTAAGATTTTTATTAGCTAGATAGATTTTTACTAAAGGTTTAAACTATTATATAGCTCTGCCTATTATATTTATACTAGCTACTAAAATCTAATCCTAATCAGTTAGAAATAATTTTTAATTAAAATAATAGTATAGGTTTATTACTGCTATAAAGGTCTTAAGTTTATTTTAATTACTATTAAATTTCTTAAAAGGCTATATCTTTAATATTTTTTTTTCTTAATTTATTCTAACTTACTGTTATAGACTTATTAAGGCATTATATAACTTTATAATAGCTATTTTCTATTCTTAGATAATTTATTATATACTTTTAATTCCTCTAGATGTACTTCTAGTTATAGATAAAGATTCTATTATAACTTTCTCTTTACTATTACTTTCTTTTAACGAATAAAGTTCCTGTTTGTTCTTATAATAGGTTATTATAAATATTTAATAATTAGTTATTAGAATCTATCTAACTGCTTTTTTTATCTTTTTGAGATGATAATTATAATATTACAGGTTACTAACTTACTAATATAAATTATACTAGTAACTAGCCGTTTAATTAATTATATAATATTTTAGTTAGTTCTCTTACTTCCGGATTAGATAGCTTATTAGATTTAGTGGAAGTTAGTTAACTTAGTAAAGATAGAAAGAAGTAATATAATAAGTTAAGATTTAACAGAATAGTATTAAACTATTTCACTTAAGATATAAATCTTAATTTTAGAGTAATTATAAAGAATTAAAAGTAACTATAAGCTGTCTGATGTCTTATACTTATAGTAAATCCTCTATGCGTATATTATATACTAACTAGAAGTATATTAAATACTATTAAAGAAGATAAGAGAAAATGAGTTTAGCTATAGTTTATATCTATACTTATCTTTCTTATTAGCACTTATCTTTTTTATATCTTATTATAGCTAGTTACCTGATCTGTTTACCTATTTCAAGTACTATTCCCTATAGAACTTAAACTTATTATAAAGTAATTCTATTTATAAGTTCTGTCTCTGCTAATTTACTTTAGCTTATTAGTATTACTTATATATTTTCTTATACTATATTTTCTATAGTAATGCCTTCTTGCTTGCGCTTTCTTCCTTATTACTATCCATAACAACTAAATAATATAATTAATAACTTTTTTAACTAGTATTTACGCTTTTTAAATTATCTTACTTATATAATAAGTAGTAAAAAAGTATTAGTAATTTTATTCTATAGAAGTACCTACTAAGTCAGAATGTAAAGTTTAATTAAAAAAATATACTTTTATTTATAAATAAGAAATATTAGTATTTTATTTATAGTATACTTAATAATTATTTAGTTTACTTATAGAATTTATAAAAGATTATTAATTTAGTTACTATTTATTTTTTTTAGCTTTATTATAATTAGCTTATGCTTTTATTTAATAATATTTTAGTTTTATAAATAATAAAAGCTTATTATAACTCTATTAATATTAAACTAATAAGTAAGATTTTCTACTAATTTTTTATTCTTTAAATTTCTATTAATACTTATTTATAATAAAAATTCTTATTAATAGAAAATATATTTCTTTAAGAACTTAATTATTAATTTTAAATTATTTTTTATAAGAGCCCTTGCTTTTACCTACTAACTAGTATAATATTAAGTAATTATAAGATACTACTTTCTATTCTTTTCTTTTAGTATATATACTATATTAATAGTTACTTATCTCTAAATAATATTTTTACCCTAAGTTGAATTCAATTCTTCTTTTATTTAAAAATTAGAATATAGTTAGTAAGCTATATAAGTCTTAATATATTCTTAAATCTCTTTATATATATAAGACTAATAGTATTAACTTTATATACACCTTTATATTTCTTTCTTTTTTTAGTGCTTTAACTTATTATACATGGCCTTAATAATCTATTACTTTTATACTAAGTTATTAATAACTTGTTAGAAAGGTTGTTTATTAGAAGCATATTAAAATAAAATACGCTTTTAAATAAAAATTTCTAGACTTTTTTTTTAAATATAGTAAATGTCTTTTTTATAAGGTTAATAAGTTAGTAAAGTTAAATAAGCTATTATACTATTTTTTTATAATTTCTCTAAATATGAATTATTTAGCAGCTTTTTTTTTTAAATATAATCTTTATTATAGAGATAGTATATACTAAATTCTAAAGATAATTCTTACTATTTCTAACTATTAATTAAATATAGTTTAAATACGTATTAATAAATTACTTTATATTATCTTTAGGCTTACTAGGTAGTTTTTAGTTTTCTAGTTTTAATTTTCTTAAAAGCATATTAGTAACCACACTTTTTTTTTTACTAAATATATATTTAATATTAAAATTCTATATATTTAAAACTATTAGCTACTAAATAATAAGTATACTAAGTAGATTAGTAGTACTTTAATTTAACTAAGTAATAAGTATTTACGTATTAGTCTTAACTATAAATTAAATACTATAAATATATAGTTAAAACTTCTTTAGAGTAAGTAGTAATACCTTATATTTATATATTTTAGAATTCTAATTACGCTCAGACTTTACTTATATTCTGTTTTTAAATTAAATAAAGTATTTTTTTTTATATCTTCTTACTAAATAACTATATTTTATCTTTTTTTACTGCTATTAATAGCAATAATAACTAATTAGAAAAGCTTAAAATAGTTAATTAAAATTAATATAAAAGTAGAAGTAAAATGCTCTTTAAAATATACTATAACTATATTTTAAGACCTTTTTTATTTAAACTTAATGTTCTTACAAAAAAGTTTAAAAAATAGGTTAATAATAAGAATAAATTTTTTAATTTAAATTTAGTAATACACGTAAACTTTAATAAACATTTAAACTTTTTTTTAATTCTTATAAGTAGGTTATAAGAGAATTTTTTAACTTTACTACCTTTTAAATAGCAACTTTTTACGTCTACTTAATACTTAACTATAATTATTAATAAAAAGTAGAAGTATAATTCAGCTCTAGAAATTATATATTCTATTTACTTAATATTTATAAGAACTTTATTAAGGTTTATAATATACTTAGTAATATATTTTTAAAGTCCTGGCTCTAGCTTTTTACTATTATAATTAATTTTTAAGTCTTTAATTCTAATATTATTAAGATATAGCATATACTAATAGAGAATATATTTTTAATAGATATTTATAATAACTTAGATAAATTCTACTACTAAATTTATAACTTTTTATAAAAGAGTACACTAATAAATAAGTCTTAAAAATATTATAAATATTATAATATCTCTTAACTAAAAGTTAAGTTCAATCTAGTTATACTCTAAAAAGAAATTAATTAATAATAGAATAAGATAGCTAGTAAAGTCTTTTGAGAATTTATTAAAATTTAGTAGTAAGTTTATATTTTATATTATAACTTTATTAATTTACTAAGTATTATTTATTAATTGAAAATTACTATTTTTTTTATATTAGAAACTATAAATTCTGATACTAGCTCTAGTAGAATTTAAAAACCCTTTAGTTAACACGTTATTAAATTATCTTAATAATAGTCTTTTAAAGTTTTCTTAAAATTAGAAAGTAATTTTCTTACTAAGCTTTATAAAAAATAGTATTAATTTATACTAAAGATAATATATTATAATTAACTTACTCTAATTTACTAAAGTTTTAAGCTAGTATAGCTTTTTTCTAATATAATATCTTTTTAAGTATTTTTTAATTTTTTGGTAAAAGTTCTTCTCTTATTTTTAGTTTTTTAAGTATTTTAGTGTTAGTTAAGTATCTTTTAGTTTTTTTTTTAAGTATTTTAGTGTTAATTAAGTACCTATTAAAAAGTTTACATATTAATTTTTAAAATACTTTAAAAATAGTCTTAACTTATTATTAGAATTTAAATGCTAGTAAAGCTTTGCTTATATTTTCTAGTCTTTTAATTTTTTAAGCTGCTATAAAACTTAGCCTAAGTTATTAATAAACTATACTTTTTAATTCCCTTTTTTATATATAGTATTAATTTTAAATACTGTTTTTTACTTACACGCTTTTTAAAACTACCTTATTTAAAACTTTTTTACTTTTTATTTAGTAGCCTTTTTAAACTTAAATCTTACTATTAAAGTTTAAAGTAATTTATTAATCTTTTTATTAATATTCTGTTTATTTATAACTATGACTTTATTACTATTTTTAATAATTTTTTTTTCTAAATACCTTTTTAATACTACCTCATCTACTTTAATGAATATACTAATTTTTAGTTAGTAATTAGAAATTATTTTAAGTATATAACTATATATACTACTTAAAAGAGTTTATTTATTAATTAATTAAATTTATTTTAGTTTTTTTATATTTTTATTAGATTATACTATAGGCATATTAGGCATTTTATTTCTTTTTATTTATAATCTAATTTCTTATTACTTTCATTCCTCTATACGTCTTTTTTAGAAGCTATGTTTTTAACTTTTTCTAGGCTTCTTTCTTTATTTCCTAAAGGCATAATACTAGATTTTATATTTTTAAGATATTTTCTAGTACAACTCTATAATACACTTTATAAGTATTAATTAAATTCTTTTTTATAGCTATAAACTTTGTACTCTATTAACTATTTTTACTATAAACTGTATAAAGTATAAAGCTACTAGGAAAGTACTTAAAACATGTTTAAATATTAATAAAAAAATTTCTAAGAATAATTAGACTTAATAATAACTAGATAATAAAGAAATTAGTTTTTATAATAATTTATTTAATCTGAATTCGTGCACCTTAAATAATGCCTTAAAATACTTTTACTTTATTATTTACTATTTATAATTTAGTTCTACTTATCTCTAAAAGTATAAACTCTATTAGTAATATAACTACTTTAACTATTTTTATTTAAATAGTATTTAATTCTGCTTCTAAATTAAAAAGTGTAAGAAAATTATTACCTTAAATTATAATAAGAACTTAAAAATACTTTTTCTAAATATATTTAACTTTAGCTTCTTAATTATATTCTTTTTAAATAAATATTAGTAGTTCTTTTCTATTTATATTATTTTTATATATTAACTCTTTAATAGAGACCTTCTAAACTAAAGAAGTTACTAAGTATTTAATACTACTTTAATAAATAATCTACTTATTTTAAGATTTTATTTAAATATACTTTAGGATTTTAGGGCTAAAAACTATAGCTATAATATTTATAGCGTAAATCTTTAAATATTTATACTCTTTTTCTATTTCTAATTTTTTTTATATCTAGTAAGTTTATAATGTTACTAGAATTTACTTAAAAATTATTAAACTCTTACTTTATATATCCTACTATAAAGAACTACTTTTTAATTTCTAGTATATTTCTAATTATTATCTTTACTAGTAGCTTAATTCTTATATTAAGAATTTATTAAATGACTATTTAAGGTGTAGATTATAACTTTTCTATAAACTAATATTTCTTTAATTATTATTTAAATTAGCTATTTTCTAATTATTTTATTATTTTAGTTTTTATTATAAAAAAGGACGTCTCTACACTCTTTATATACTCTTATTTTTAGAAGTTTATTATTTTTCTAGTAAAGTATTCTGCATCTTACTTATAACTATTATACATTTAGAAAATAGTCTTTAACTAAGTAATCTTTATTACTAGCTTTATAACTAATATCTTACCTTATACTTACTAATTAATAGGCTTTTTAATTAGTATATTTTCTTTATATTAGATAACAGCTGTAGCTACTTCTACTTTTATAATATTTTATAAGTTATATTTAACTAAAAGCTTATTTAATTTCTTTTTAGTACTAAGAAACTAAAATGTATAGTTTTAGAATTTTAAATATTTCTTATTTAACATAATTCCAGCACACTTTAATAAGTTAATTTAAATTATAATTATATTATTTTTAAGTACTAGCTAGCTATTTTCTTTTTATAGTATAAATATTTTAAAAAAGTTATATTTTCTAAACTATTTTTACTTAATTTCTACAAGTAATTATGTAACTTTATTATATAAAAATAAGTTAAATATCTAGCTTTATAAATTTATTTTAGTACTAAATATAAGTTAGGTTCTATTTTATTATACCTATTTTATTTAAACTAGCTTGTTAATTAAAAAGTAGTTTTAATAGCTATATATATACTTCTTATATTTCTAGTACTTAAATAATATTTATACTATTAATTAGTTGCTTTAATATCTATTCTAGTTTAATATAAACAACTAATTCTTGTATAGCTAATAGAATTAGTTTTAAGATTTTAATTACTAATTCTAAAAAGCTTAATACTACTTATCTACTTCTTAAATAATATATAATTAGACTTTAGAGTTAGCTAAAACTTAATTTTTTTTAAATTCTACTACTAAAACATTATATTATTAATTTAGAAATAAGTAAGTCTTTTTATTAATTCTTTAATTTTACTATTTATAGATAGAGTTTCTAGTAGTAGTTGTATTTTATTTATAAGCTATATTAGCTTTTTAAAGCTTAGAAAAAAATATATAACTTTAGAAGTTAAAACAAATAAACAGGCTACCTATTTTTAATAATTATTTAGAGAGACTTAAACGTTAGTAAATACGTTAACTAAATATTATTAAAGGTATTTAGATTTAGTATTTTAGCTTTACTTTTAACTTAAACTTACTTCTAAAAGTATTTTATAATATTCTAATACCTAAATTATAAAGGCTTATTTAATTTTAAATTAAAATATTCTAAGACCTTTTAAGTGTAATATATTAGTAGTTTTTTTATAAAGTAATATCTCTTCTCTTTTTTCTTAATTACTTTAACTTGAATACATTTTTTAGATTTAATTAAAAACTCTTTAAGGTAGTACTAAATATTAAGTTAAATTATATTCTAGTATTTATAAAGCTATATTTTAAGGAACCTTACTTAATTTTTACACTAAATATTATTATTCTAATAAAATATCTTTCTAAGATTTATTTACAGTATAGTCTATTTTTTTTTTACTATTTTTTTTACTTATCTAAGTATTGTATAATCTTCTTTTAGTAAAGCTTATAAAAAAGTAATACTTTTTTAATTTACTTTTAGTTATTCTATTTATAATACTATAAAAAGTTTTTGAAATTATTTAAAAAGTTGCTTATGTTCTTTTTGTTGAAGTAAAAAAGCTTATTTTATAAAAATACTACTAAGTAAGTAAAACTTCTATTAAAATCCTTAAAAATATTACTTAAGTTTTAAAAAACTTTTATTATAGTACTTTAGTAAATATTTTACACTACTGGTTAAAAATTCTACATTATTAATTTAGGTTCATTAATTAGTAGTGGAAATGTAGTAAAAAAGTCTATTTTAGTTTCTAATTCTAGTATATAGTTTAGTACCTTAAACTAAAGTCTTTTCTAAAAGTTTTTTATGCCTCAGCTTATTAATTAAATATGTATTAAAAAGAAAAAACTTTAAAAATAGCTAAAAGGGTTACAAAGATAAAAAGTAATAATAAAAGGCTAAGTATAATAATTAACGTAATAAATAGATTTATTATAAAATAAAATACTAACTTTAAGCTCTCATAACTCTTAAAGAACTTAATAAACATTTAGAAAAGAAATAAAAATAGTATAAAGCTACTTAACTATAAATTCTAATAAATTAATACTAATCTAACTTTAGTCTATACTATTGTAAAAAATTTTGCCTAATTTCTTTTTACTTTCCTAATAATCTTTTACTGTTGTTTTTGATTTTACTAGTTTTAGTTTTAATTCTACTAATTCTGCTTTAGGTTTTAATTCTATTAATACTTATATTCTTACTACTCTTTTATACTCTAACTTTTTATTAAATTTTGATTAAGTTTAGCTAAAGTTTTTTTCTTTTCTCAAACTACTATTATTTAATAATTCCTAATTCTAATAATCTGTGTGGTGTTTTTAAATAATTTTTATTCTCTAATAACCTTTAAGTAGTTTTAATTCTTATATATAGATTAAAAATATACTAGAACTTTTTAGTAACTATATAATTAATTCTATAAAGCTATTTTAAAAGTTACTAATTATTAATAACTAAACGCCTTTTTTTCTTCTAATTTTAAACTATTTTTAGTAAACTATTTTTAAGGTCTTAACATCTTTTATATTTAATTATAAATTAAAGTTTTATTTAGTTATAGTTTTACTATATGTTAATATGCTTTTACACTATAAATACTTACTAATATTTTATTATTTTATTATAATTACTATTATCTGCTCTTTTGTTTCTAATGTTTATTCTATTACTAATATTTATTTTATTACTAATATTTATTCTGTTGCTAATGTTATTCTATTGCTGCTATTTATTTTATTATTTTAGTTATAACTACTTTTACAAAACTCTTTTAGGTTTATGTGGTAATTTCTATAGTTTTATATAATAGCTTTTTATATACTTACTTAATAGAAAATTCTAAGGTCTGAGACCATTATAAGGTTTAGATTAGTAATTAGTTACTATATATAGTAAAGTAGAGTAGAAATTATATTACTTTAATAATTTTACTTAATATAAATAAATAGAATAAATTTTTTTTATTAAATTTATTAATAGTTAATTAGGTTATTAATTAATTAGTTAATTACTTATTAAAATTCCTATAAAGGCAGATAAAACTACTAATATATAACTAAACATTTATTAAACACTTTACTCTATTATAATAGTTAAGTAAAAGTTTAAAAAGTTTGCTAATATTATTTATACTTAAAAAAATAGAAAAATAGAATTATATATAGATTTTTAAAAACTAAATTATATAATAAAAAGAAATTAATACTTATTACTATTAATTTAAAAACTTATAAATAAATTTTAAAAAGTACTATAAAATTTAAGTTAAATAAAAATATAAATAGTTAATAGTATTTAAAATAAAATATAAACTTTTTAAGTATTATATTATACTATTTAAATTAACAAACGTACTAGTAATATTTTAAGTAAATATTAATTATATATTTTATAAGTACTTAAATGTATTTATAATAGCATATTTAGATAATATACTAGTATATATAAAGAAAATACATAAAAAGTATAAAGTATATATAAAAGAAGTGTTAAAAAAGCTTTAAAAATATAGCTTTTTAATTTAACTATAAAAATATAAATTTTATATTATAAAAATAAAGTTTCTAAAATTTATTATTTTAAGAATTTTTTTTTTGTAGAGTTTAAAAAAAAATTAGTAAAAATATAAAACTAGCTAATAATAATAATAGTAAAAAAAAATTTATAAAAGAATATTTAAAAATTATAACACTATTAATAAAAATAAAAAAAACACTAAATTTAAATAAAAGTAAAATTAGTAGTATGTATGTAAAACACTTTAAAAAAGGGTTATTTAAGTATTTATATTAAAAATATTCAATTTAAAACTACTTTTAATACTAGAAATAAATATATTTAACTATATAATAAAAATAATTTATTATTAAAAGTACAAAAATAACCAATTTTATTTTGTAATTGATTTATTAAAACGGTTTATAAAAGTTAAGCTAAACTATAATATTTATAATAAGAAATTACTAGTAGTATATTATAAAATGTAATAATACAAAAATATAGCTATTCAAAAATATGCAAATAATTACAAAAACTAAAAACTTTAATAATAAGCTAATAAGTTAAAAAAAGAATTAAGTACCTTATATAGTTAATAGCTAGTAAAGAAATTATATAAAGTACTTATTTAAATAGTATAATAAAGTTATAAAATAGAAAAAACTTATAATATTACTAAAGTTTAAAATACTAATTAATAATAATTAAAAATAAGTATTAAATATTAGATTAATAAAAAGCTTACTTAAAAAAATTAAATAAACATGTAATAAATTTATAAAATTAAAGTTACAAAAAATTATAAAAATTATAAAAATTAATATAATTAAAACTAATTAAAACTAATTTTAGTAAATTAACTTAATAAAACTAGGTAAAAATTAATCAACTAGTAATACTAAAAAATAAGTTTATATAAAAAACTTTTTTTTATAATTTAAATTTACTAAATAATTTATTTTAATTTTATTACTACTTTTAAAGTTTATTATATTAAGTTTAACTTTACTAAATATAGTAAAAAATTTGGAAATATTACTTTAACAGTTTTTACTCTTTATATTTAATATTATTAAATTAGGTAAAGTTTTATTACATAATAATAATAATTACTTATAATAGTAAAAGTTTTTAAACGTAATTAAATTATTAAATAAAAAGTTTTAGTTAAGTAATTATAACTAAATTAATATTATTTACTATAAGAGTACTAATAGCTAGTATATTCTAAATAGTATAATAATAGATATAAAAAATTTAATAGTTTTAATAAGCTATTTAAGTACATTAAGTAAAAGTAAGTTAATACTCTAATAAATTAATTAAAATCTAACTACTAAAGTAATATAATAAAATATATAATAAGTTATATAATTTTATAATAATTATAATTATATATTATAATTTAATAAAAGAATATTTACTATTAAGTAAAATTAAATTCTTACTACTAGTATAAATATAGAAAGTAAAACTATAAAATAGCTTTAGCTCTTAACTAAAAATTACTTAGAAAATACAAACCTAAACTAAGAAGTTATAAACTAAAAAACTATAGTAATAAAGTATAGTAAGTATTTACTAACTATTAGAATTTCTTTAAAAAAATAAATATAGTATTTAGAAAAGTTGACAAAAAACTTGTAGTAATTAAAAAGATTTAAGTTTTAAAGTAAACTAAGTTAGTAACTAAATATATAATAAAGTTTAAGTAGTTATAGTTTGTTATAGTAACTATTTATAATATCTTATAAAAGTCTTTTAAAGAAGCCTTTCTTATAACTTTTTTTTTATTATGTATTTACGCACCGGCTGTACGCTAGTGTATAAACTCTATTCTAAATATTTCTATTTATAATTTATCTTATTCTTCTTCTCTTCTTTACGTAATGTCTTAAACTATTACTTGGTATTATATATAGTAACTAATTAATACTTTTCTTTAAGCTTTTAATCTTCTGCACGTAGCACTCTCATAATATAGTTATATATTAACTAAAATAATAAGTTATTAATTAAATACTATTATTAAGAACTTAAAAATCAAGTTAAAAACCAAATATTAAAAAAAATAAACTAAATAAATTATTTAAAATAATAACTAAAGTAGTTGAAATCAATATTAAATAATATAAATAAAATTAAAAAAAAAGAAAATAATATTATTATTTCTAAAAAAGTTTAATAATAAAAGTAGGCTTATAACTAAAATTTTATAAATATAAACATAAATAAAGTAAAAATAAAAAATAAAAAGCTAAAGATTATTAAGCTAAAAATAGTATTAAAAATAATAAATTAGTTAAAAAAAAAAAGCCTGTTTAAAATCTAGTAAAATAAGATACTTTAAAAAAATACTTTAAAAAACTAATAAAATAAAAGCTGTTATATTATATATTAAACTGAAAAAACTTACTTAATAAAAAGTATAATAAATAAATAATTAAAAATAATATTAAAAATATAAAGTATTTTAATATTTTAAACTTAACTACTTAGTAAAGTATTAAATAATACTTTTAATACTAGAAAATAATTAAAATAAATATAATATAAAAGCAATATAATATTATAAATAAAAAAGTAAAAAACTACTTTTTATAAAAAATTGTTATTTTTAAACTAATATAAAAAGACTAGAAAATAAAAGCAATTCTTTTATAATTTATAATAAAAAAGAGTAATTTTTTTATAATTATATATAATATTATATTAACTATAATAAAAACTCAAGTTAAATTAAATATATATTAAATTTGTAAGTTAAATTAGTACTTTAAAAAATTATTTAGTAAAGTATTAAAATATTACCAAAATAAATAAAATAAATAAAATAAATAAAATAAATAAAATAAATAAAATAAATAAAATAAATAAAATAAATAAAATAAATAAAATAAATAAAATAAATAAATAAAATAAATAAAATAATAAATAAAATAAATAAAATAAATAAAAAAATAAAAAAATAAATAATAAAATAAATAAAATAAATAAAAAAATAAAATAATAAATAAATAAAATAAATAAAATAAATAAAAATAAAATAAATAAATAAATAAATAAATAAATAAATAAAATAAATAAAATAAATAAAATAAATAAATAAATAAATAAATAAAATAAAATAAATAAAATAAATAAAATAAAAATATAAATAATATAATATATTTATTATAAAGAAAATATTATAGTTGTTAATAGTAATTTAAAAAGAAACTATATATATAAAAATTAAAAGTACTCTTTAATACATAACTATAAATATACTATTAGTATTAAAGTCTAAAGTAATTAAACTAAAATGTAAATATACTAATAATTAAATAACTATAAATAATAATAAAACTTTATTAGCATTATAATTAAAAAGCTAACTAGTAGAAAAATAATTTAAATATAAAAAATATTAGTTATACAGTTTTAAATATTATTTAAAAAATTTATAAATAAAAATAGTATCTATATAACTTAACAAATAAAATAAGAATAAATACTCTACTAAATAGTAAAGTAATAAAAACTTAAAAATATTAATATTATAATAAATAAATTTTTTAATAATAAATTTAACTTATAGAATAATAAGTATTAAGTAATAAATTAGACTTAATACTAAATTAAATGTAAGTATAATAAAAACTAATAAAAATTTATAAATTAAAATATAAATAATATAAGTAAAAAATACTTACTTTATATTAACTATTTTTTAAAATAAAAATACTTAAACTATAAAAAAAAATTGTATATACTAAAAAGCTATAATAACACTATTATTTAATAAATATTTAATTTATATTAAAATAAAAATAATACAAAATTAGTTTATATTAAAAAGACTTAAAGTAGTAATCTAAAAAATTAAATAGCTTTTAACTACTAACTATAGTTAATAATATAGTTATAAAAAAAAAAACAAAATAAACTTACTTTTAATAGTAAATAAATAAAAAGTTATTAAAAATATTTAATTATTAGAATATTTTTCTAATAAACAAAAAATATATTAAAAAGTATATATTTATAAAAAGTATATATTTATACTTATAAATAGTAAAGTAAATAAAATACTTATTTTAAATAAATAAGTATATAACTATATTATACTATATAAAGATATAAATAAGCTAATAAAACTATAATATATTAATAATAGTATTATAAACTTAAAAAAAAATCAACTTAAAAACTAAAATTATAACTATTAAAGTAGTAAGTTATAAAAATAACTATTATATTAAAATAATAAATTTAAATAATATAAAAATAATTTTAAAATAAAAATAATTTATTGTTATATAATAAGAACTTTACTTAATTTAAAGATCTTAAATTAAAGTAAAGTTTACTAAAAATAAAGTTTAAAAGCTTAGCTATTAACTTTAGTTAATTACTTTAATATAATAAAGCTTTAAAGTAAAAAAAAAAAATAAGTATTAGTAAAATTAAAATATTTTATTAATTTAAAATATAATGTATATAAAATATTAAGTAGCTATAAAAAGCAAAATAATATGAAAAAAACCCTTTTTTATATAGTTTTAACTTTTAGTAGTTTATTATAAACTATAATAAAGTAGTAACTTTAACTAAAAAAGTGCTTCTATAAAAAGAAGAGTATAAGAAAATATATAAAAAATATAAAAAAGCTAAAGTAAACTAGTAAAAAACTAAATTAAAAAAGAAAGTATTTTATATTAAGTTTAAAGATTATAGAAGGTAGTATAAGTACACATAACTAATTATAAAATAAGATTTTAGTAAATAAACTAAATAACAAAAATAAGAAACTTATTTTCTTTATTTTTTTTTTAGTAGTATCTAATATACTATATATAAGTATTTATTATATATATAAAAGATTTACTATAAGTATAAGGCGTTAAACAACTTTTAATTACTTCTTATTTTTTTATAGTTACTTTAAAATTAAGAATTTATTTCTAAGTTAAGTTACTATTAAGTAAAATAACTTAACTACTATTTTATTAATTACTTTTTTATCTACTTTTTACGTACTAAAGCTTTGCTTATTAAATTTAATAAGATTTATTATATATTAATAAGTAAAAAGACCAACTAACTATTTATTTACTAGTTAGAATAGATATATATATTAAAACTAAAATTAATAAGTATTTACTTTATAATATTATAACTACCTACTAAATATTAAAAAACAAATATTAAATTAATTTTAACATAAATAACTAATTAAAAGTCTATAATAACTTAGTACTATAAAAAAAAACTCTATTTTAATAATAGTAGTAGTAGTAGTAGTAGTAGTAGTAGTAGTAGTAGTAGTAGTAGTAGTAGTAGTAGTAGTAGTAGTAGTAGTAGTAGTAGTAGTAGTAGTAGTAGTAGTAGTAGTAGTAGTAGTAGTAGTAGTAGTAGTAGTAGTAGTAGTAGTAGTAGTAGTAGTAGTAGTAGTAGTAGTAGTAGTAGTAGTAGTAGTAGTAGTAGTAATAGTAGTAATAGTAGTAATAGTAGTAATAATAGTAATAATAGTAATAATAATAATAATAATAATAATAATAATAATAATAATAATAATAATAATAATAATAATAATAATAATAATAATAATAATAATAATAATAATAATAATAATAATAATAATAATAATAATAATAATAATAATAATAATAATAATAATAATAATAATAATAATAATAATAATAATAATAATAATAATAATAATAATAATAATAATAATAATAATAGTAATAGTAATAGTAGTAGTAATAGTAATAGTAATAGTAATAATAATTATAAGGGGTATTTTCTTTACTATTCCCCAACTGGCCTATCCGGGCGCCCTACGGGCCCCTATCAGGTAGCTAGTACCAAGGCACCAGCCCGTATAGTCAGTACGTAGTCAGGTATATAGATACTCTCTGAACCTCATGAGCACTCCTTAAGGATTCGTCTCTCTCTAATCTATCCTGTACCCCTCTTTCTTGGCCCTTCGTGCTCCCTGCCTGTGAAGTCCCTCTCACATTCGAATCCTTCCTACTCCGTTTCGGAAGGGCAGCCGGCTTGAAGAGCTAGGAAATTTGTTCCATCTTTACTCCCTTAATTTTAAAAAAACGTCGTTGAATTCCACCTTATGGCTCCGCGTATGAAAGAGCGAAAAGGTAAGGCAGCTACTCGCGAGCCGCCTAAGGGCTCTCAGACGGCTACCTTAGGGATTAGGGATTATAGAAGCTCCAGCGCTGAACAAGTTCGCGCTGAGGGCTATCAAGAACCCTAACTCCAAGAGTAGAAAGCCTTTAACAATGATGGGAACTACTCTATTAGGGACATGCAGTAGCTTACCTCCGGAGAACCGTCAGACAATGAGCGCTCTGACAACGGGGAGCTGCCAGACGAAATTACAGGCACACCCACATGAAGAGCCTCTAGTGCTGCAGCATCTAGAGCTCAGGATACTGTTCAAGTTCCTCTCTCTAATCTAGATGCTCACAGACGTCTGTCGCACCGCCAGCGGGCCAGCTAAGGCTAACCCTTAGCTAGTTAGATGAGCGGTGCTGCCAAAAATGGGAGCGCATTAACAATAAATTAGCATTCCATAAGTCATGGAAACATGCACCCAGGAACTGGCCCGAACACTATCCCGTTACGGACGGGAGATGTGGGACCGGCTCCAGTTCTGAACCCCCCTAGGGACACTGATTAGCTCCATGAGTCTATTAGCCGTCTCCTTACCCTCAGGAGATCACGAGCCCCTAAGGAAGAGATTGCACAGACTGAAGAAGAGGTCTACTATCTTCATAGCCTGTTTAGCTACAGCCCTGCAGTTCCCTAGCCACTAGTAGGATAGGTACCAGCCTACGGGCAACCTCCAGCTCAGTCAACGGAAAAGCAAGCGTATCATGACTAACTAAAGTCAGTTAAATGACTCCAGAAGAGCACAAACGCCCCTATGCTAAAAAGAAAAAATCCTTCAGCACAAACACTAGAGAATTGGATCCAAAACATGGATAATCACTTCTGATCCTTGTTCGTGACAGAGGAATTTGAATAATGTACCCGTTAGATCATCTTAAGAATCAGCGACAGTACACTGAAGAATCTGATTCTTTAGAAGATAAACTCTAGTGCTATCCGTACTTAGCCTTAGCTCTACACTCGTATTTGAGATTTTACCTAAGATCCGGTACTTGTGAAGTTTGAGAACGCGCTAAAGTACTAGGGCGCTGAGATAAAGCCTAATAACTAATATACAGACTTAATTAATTACCTCACGTTAAGGGCTTAGTATATGGACTTCTAACTATTTATTAATTATAATAGCAGCGTGTAGGAGTAGGTGAAGATTGGCTTTATTTAAAATAAACTTATTAAGCCTATCTACTCCCAGATAAAAAGTGTTAATACTTTACAAAATATTAAAACCTAAGCTAAGTTTAAATAAGTAGTCTTAAATACTAAGAAAGTTTTTTATTTTTATTATAATAATAACTTAAAGGCTACTTATAAGCTATTTAGTAGCTTTATAATAAAAACTTAAAAATATAATTACTCTAACAGCATGTCTAAAACCCGTAAGAGTAAAAAGTAATTCTAAAAAAAGTCAGAAAATACTTCTAGTACTAGAATTAAAAAGAAGATATTAATAAATTAATAGTTTTCTATAAACTCCCTAAAAAGGAACTATAAGCTATTTAAAACTAATTAAGGTAATTCTTTAAAGAGATATTAAAAAGATTATAATTAGAAAAAAAATAACTTAAAAAAAAATAAGCTCTAATTACTAACTTCTTCTAGTTATAATTAAGGCCAGAATTTGATAGAAAACGATTACAAATTGCTGTTACTATTAATCTAATTCTAGATAATAAAGAGATTATAAAACTTTATGCTCTTTATAATAGCAGTGCTAAGATTAATCTCATATAATTTAATATTATAATAAGATATAATCTTAATATAGTTCTTTATTATAGGAAGTTTCTAACAGGTTTTCTTAATTAACATTAACTATAGTTATATTTAGTCTATAAGCTAAACTTAAGATGTACTGATATATATAACTATATTAAAATAATAAAGCTCCAGACTTTCTAAGCTACTAATTTTATAAATTATAATCTAGTTCTTAGCTATTCATAGCTTATAGAAGCGGATTTTAAGATTTATTTTTAAAATAGAAGCTTTAAATAGTAGTGTGATAATAAATTATTAAGTTATATTACTATCTTAATAGTTAACTACTTACTAGATAGTATATAAGAAAGTAAAGTTATATATATTCTCTATCTATAATAATTTTAAATATACTCTTTAGGTTATAGTACTAAAGAAATAATTTAATTAAAATAGCTTTTTTAGAAATACACTAAGACTAAGCCGCTACTAACTTAAGACTTAAATAGTAATAATAATTCTAATTCTATTATAATAGCATTTAACTAAAGTCTTTTATTCCTTAAGAATTATACTTTTAAGCTTTTTAATTACTTAAAACAGTATATCTAGAACTTCCTCTCTCTTAATTAATTACCTAATACGGTGGTTTATTATATAATTATAAATATTTATAAATAGCTTCTTTAGCGTGTAATGCTATTTAAGGGTGTATTATAAAAGCTTTAAAATTTACTTAAAAATATTATATTAGACTCTAATGACCTAGACCTGTTAAATGTTCCGCAGTCTCTAAAAAACTTATTATAAGTATTTAGTAATAAAAGAACAAAGATACTTATTCAGAATTTTAAGTATGATTATATAATAGATTTAGAGAAAAATAAAATACTTCTAAATCTCTTTATCTATAATCTTTCTAGGAAGGAGCTTGAAATTCTTTAAGAGTATATTAATACTTTACTTAAAAAAAATAAATCTAGCCTAGTAAGTCGTTAGTAAGTATACTAATTCTCTTTATTTTTAAAATAGATAGTATAATAAAGCTCTATGTTAATTACTATAGTCTTAATTATATTATAATTAAGAACTATTTTCTACTTCTACTTGTAAGTAAAATACTAGACTATTTTTTTTAAGCTAAGATCTTTATAAAGCTTAATCTTCACAATACCTATTATAGGCTTCGTATTAAGAAAAGAGATAAATAGAAAACTATATTTAAGACTTACTATAGCTATTTTAAATACTTTATTATACTTTTTAAATTAGCTAATACTTTTATAATTTTCTAGTTCTATATTTACTAAGTGCTTAAGGGACTTCTAGATTGTACTTATATAGTTTATCTTAATAATATCCTAATTTACTCTAAAGAGAAAAACGATTATGAAAGGTATATTTATAAAATATTAAAAAAACTAGATAACTAGAGCTTATATACTAAAGTATTTATATTATAATAACTACCTATAATATCTTATAAAAGTCTTCTAAAGAAGTCTTCCTTATAAGTCTTTTTATTATATTATATATTTATGTATTAGCTTTGCGCTAGTGCATAAGCTCTTATTTAAATACTTTATTTATAATCTATTTTATTTCTTCCTTTCTTTATATAACGTCTTAAATTATTACTTGGTACTATATATAGTAATTAATTAATACTTTTTTCTAAATTCTTAATCTTCTATATGTAGTACTCTTGTAATATTATATTATATTACTACTATTATTAATAAAATATCTAACTCTTTAAATACCCCTATTCTAACTATAGAATTTATGTAGTTATTTAAGAAAAAGATAATTATAATACAGAATATATTTACTAAAGTACTAGAATAATAATAAGTATAACTAGAATATTAGTAAGTATAACAACAGGAATCTATTAACACTCCCTAAAATAAATTATAGGAAGTTTAAGAATAAACTATATCTATTTCTTTTTACTTTACTATTTAAGTAATTACTGCTAAAGAAGCCTTAATAAACGCTACTAGTTTATTTAAAAATAGTTTACGTTTTATAATTTTAACTCTATCTATAACTATAACTAGTACCTATTTCTAAGTTTTTTAAATTATAGTTAGATAAGTAAAGTTAATCGCTATGCTAAGTCTTATTACTTTATTAGTAATAATAAAATCTAATTACCTATCTAACTCTCTAATATTTACTAGAAAGTAAAAGAATCTATCTATCTTTATTAGAAAACTTTGCTATAAACTTGAAGATAATACTAACTAATATTCTACTAAACACTTCTAGCTTTTATATGTATACTTAAGACTAGAGAAGGACCTAGTAACACTTATAAACCCTTTTATAAATTAGGATATATATATAATAGAGTAATTAATTACTTTTCTACTAGTTATATATAGAGACCTAAATAAGAAACTTATTCTTTTAAGTAAACTTAATTTGTTTTACTAAGAGTAAAAGAGTTTTACTACTTATTTTATTAAATTTTACAAACTAGCCACTAATACTAGATTAAACGAAATTAGTTTAATTATATAGTTAAGGAGATTATTAAACAACGAGTTTTATTAAATAATAGTAGGTATTAAAATCCTTAATATATTAAATAACTATATTAACTTAATATTTTTATATGATAATAATCTCCGGTATCTTCCTACGCCACGCTACTATAGGCTGTAACTTATATTATAATAAGACCTTAATACTATAGAAATTAATATTTCTAATTATGCTTTTTTTAAATTAGCTAAATAAAAAGCCTAAAAGCATAATAGCTAATACGTTAAGTATAATAAATATAGCTATATTTTCTAAAACTACTTTATTTTTATACTAGAACTTTAATTTATAAGTCTATCTAAATTCTAATAATTAACCTGCTTTTGTTCTTTCTTTAGATTTAAATCTTTTTATAAATAAAAATATTTCTAAACTCCTAAAGCTAGCCTACTAAAAGCTTTATTCTAAAGTTAAGTTACTTTTTAGAACGTTTTTAATACTAGATTTCTATTAACCTATAGACCTCCTACCTAATAACTAATTCTTAAGACTATTAAGTAAATATCTTGTATACTATTTAATAAGATGGCTCTTCTTATTTTATTACTACTTTAATTAATACTAGAGTTATTAGTATAGGTTATATTAGTAGATCTCTAGCTTATATTTAGAAACTCTGTTTTTTATCTCTCCTAAATGTTCTTTATCCCACCGGTTTTAATAGTAAACGTTTTAAAAAAAGTTATATCTTATATACTACTAGTGTAACTCTCTATTATCTAAATTATATTAAAGATATTTATTTCTTTAAAATAGCTATTAGAAATTACGAACTAATCTTTAGCTAACTATAGATAAAGAAGTATAAAGTTAATTTTAACTATAATTTATAAAAGTTGCTTTTAAATATTCTCTATTACTAGGCTTACTACCTATGCTTATTTTAATCTCTAATTTACTTAAAAGAATATACTATTTATTTAAAGGACTTTTTAGTGAACTCTTTACTAAAAGGTCTTTACCTTAATACTATCTATATACAGTATACTTAAACCTATTTTCTGAAGTTATTATTAACTACTTAATCCTAATATAACTACTAGTTAACTAAAATAAACTGCTAGTTATAAGAATTAGATATTTATCTAAAAATCTTTTTAGTAAACTATTTTCTAAAGGATCTCTATTTAGAGTTTAAATTTATATTTAAACACGTATCTAAATCCAACACTAAATTAAATAAGGACCTTATAAGAAAGTTTTTTTTTTAAAACTTTAAAAACTTTTTAGTAAAAGCTTCACTAAAAAAGCCTTATAAGGAATTTAAATTAAGTATAGATATTTACCTAATTAGGGCAGTCTCCTTTATATAAATAGCCTAGAAACACAAACACGAAATCTTTACTATTTTAATAGCTAATATTAATAAAACTTTAGTTTTAAAAATTTACACAAATCTAGCTACTAAGGTCCTAGAGAATTATTATAATATTTTTAGAATATTTTTACGTAAGAAGACTGATAGATTACCTAGATATTATTTATATAACTATAAGATTATCTTTAAAAAAGAAAAGTAACCTAAATTTAGACCTCTCTATAGAATGTTCTAAAATAAATTAAAAGTTTTTAAAAAGTATTTTAATAATTATTTTACTAAAAAATTTATTAGAATAAGCATGTCTTTTATAGCTGTACTAGTTATCTTTATAAAGAAATCTAATAAAGATTTTTAATTTTATATAGACTACTAAGTTCTAAACGCTATTATTATTAAAAACTATTATTTTATTTTATTAATCTAAGAAACCCTGTCTTGCCTTAGTAAGGTAAAGTATTTTATAAAGTTAAATATTATCTTAGCCTTTAACTACTTTTATATAGTAAAAGGAGATAAATAATTAACTATTTTTAAGACTTAATATAACTTATTTAAATATCTTATTATATTTTTTAGACTAGCTAATACACTAAGTATGTTCTAACACTATATAAATAATATCCTTTAACTATTTCTTAATATATTTTATATGGTTTATCTTAATAATATTCTAATTTATAGTAACTTTTTATATGAATATAAATAATATATAAAATAAATTTTAAAAGCCCTAGAGAAAGCTCGCCTCTAACTTAATATTAAAAAATATAAGTTCTATTAAGAATAAGTTACCTATTTTAAGTATGTAATTTCAACAAAAGGAATTAGCATAAATCTAAATAAAATAAAAAATATTCTTAACTAGAAATTCTCTAGAAACGTAAAGGACATAAGAGTATTCTTAGAGTTTACTAATTTCTATTAATAATTTATTAATAACTTTTTTTATATTACATCCTTGCTTACGGCCCTAATTAAAAAGGATATTTAATTTAAATTTAATAACACTTACTAGATAGTATTTAAATTCTTAAAATATATATTTATAACTACTTTAATTTTCTAACACTTTAATCTAAAGTTACTAATTATTATGGAAGCTAATTCTTTAGACTACGTAACTACTAAAGTATTTTTCTAAAAGAATAAACTAAATAAACTAAGACTTATTATTTATTTCTTAAAGAAACTAAGCCCTGCTAAAGGTAACTATAAAATCTATAATAAAAAGCTTTTATCTATTATATACTGTTTTAAATAATAGAGATCTAAGTTAAAAGGTACTATCTTTTTAATTTAGGTATTAAGTAACTATAAGAATTTATAGTATTTTACTACTATAAAATAGCTAAGCTACTAATAGGCCTATTAAACTAAATATTTATTTTAATTTAACTTTATAATCACGTACCGGCCCGGTAGGTAGGGTGAGAAACTAGATATTCTTATTTACTATATATAATACGCTCTAGCTTAAGAAAAAGTTTATAAAACCTAATAACAAATACTTCTCTACTCTAAACTGTTTAATAAGATACTAGAATTAAACTTAACTAAAATAGATAGGTCTATTTAATAGATTATTAATAATAAGTACTTTAGTAATAAGTTTATTTAGGAAATTCTATTACTAAAATTAGATAAAATCTAACGCTTTAAGAAGCTTTCTCTAAGTAAATATAAAGACTAAAAAGGTTAATTATACTATTACAGCCAATTAATAATACCAAATAATAATAAACTTAAAATTAAGATTCTTTAGATTATATATAATTCCCCTATTGGCGGCTACTCTAGTTATAGAAAGACTTTTAAAATTCTATAATATAAATACTATTAGCTTTAGATGTTTAAGATAATATGCTAATATATTTTCTATTATTATACTTATTAAAGATTTAAGACCTTTTATAAGAAGGATTATAGCCTCTTAAAGCCCTTACTTATTTCTAAGAAAAGATAGAAAGATATTTCTGTAGACTTTATTATTAATTTTCCAAAATCTAAAGGCTGTATTAATATTATAGTTATAGTAAACTACCTTATAAAATATTAATATCTAATTTCTTATATTAATATAACTACTGTAGATGTAGCCTGTTTTTTTTATTAGTATATATAAATAAACTATAGCCTTCTAGAAATAATTATATTAGACTAAAGAATATAATTTATTTCTACTTTCTATAATAAACTCTGTAAATAACTATAAATTAAACCCTAACTATTTTCTATATATTACTTAGAAACTAATAGCTAAATAGAAAGAGCTAATAGTATAATAAAATAAGTTCTATATATATATAAACTATTAGTAAAATAACTAGGTAAACTAGCTCTCTTTAGCATAATTTAAAGCTAATAATATTATATCTAAATTTATAAAGGTTTTATTATTTCTAGCTAACACAAGCTAACACTTCTAAATGGGTTTTAAACTTTCTATAAGAACTTAAAAACAGCCTTACTAGGCGTTATAAGCCTTAGAAGCTAACTAGTTTAAAAAGAAATAATCTAGGCCTAAGCTCTTTAAAAAGAATATATAAATTAAAAACAATTATTTATATTTAATTACTAGATAGAAAACATAGTCTGGCTTAATACACAGAATATTAGAACTAAATAATTATTTAAGAAGCTAGACTTAAAAGCCTTAGGAAAATACCATATCTCTTATATAATTTTTCTATATATATACTAACTTAAACTCCTTAAATCCTTAAGCATATATCTAGTCTTTTATATATCTTTACTTTAGCTAGCTATGCCTGAATCTGAATATCTTTTAGGTTAATAAAATCTATTACTAGAACCTATTAAAATTAATAGCGATACTAAATACTATATTAAGTAAATTAAGAAGCTGCGTTTTAATTACAGACAGAAGCACTATAAATACCTTATTAAATAAACTAAATATAATAACCTAATATAGTAATTTATAAATAATTTTTGAGATATAATTACTATAAAAAAATTCTACTTTCAGAATCTAAACTAATTTGCTATTTAAGATTTAACATAAACACCTATTATAAAAGCTCAGATTTAAAAGAGGGGTATTATTATAGTAACTACTTATAATATCTTATAAAAGCCTTTTAAGAAAGCTTTTTTATAAGTTTTTTTATTATATTATATATTTATATATTAGTCTTACGCTAGTATATAAGTCCTTATCTAAATACTTTATTTATAGCCTGTTTTATTTCTTCCTTTCTTTACGTAATATCTTGAATTATTACTTGGTACTATACGTAGTAATTAATTAATACTTTTTTTTAAGTTCTTAACCTCTTATATGTAGTACTTTTGTGATAATTTAAATATATTTTTAATACTAAGTAAGTTAAATTTCTAAGCTTTATTATAACACTTAATAGCGTTATAATAGATCTAGTTTATATAAAAACTATTTAAGAGTAGCCAGAGCCAGAGAGCTATCAAAATATTTAGGTTTTTCTTAAATTTATAAACTTTTATCATTACTTTATCTATAACTATTCTGATATTATGTGTTTACTAGTTAATTATATAATAGTTATATTATAAACGCTCTCTAAGCAAAACCTTTATAAATATAAAAAAATAAAAAAAAGGCTAATTAAATAGTATCTTATATAATCCTAGCCTAAGAATATATAGTAAGCTTTTTAGATACTATATAGTTACTTTATATAAGCTCTTTTACTATAATACTTTAAGCTAAACTAGTTTCTAATAGTTTTTATAAATACGTCTAACTTTATTCTAGCTAGAATCCTCTTTTAGCTCTTATAAAAAAAGGAATAAGGCTAGCTATATTAGAAGCTAGTTATATACTATAGCTAAAAATTTAATAGTCTAGAAATTTAGTACTATACGCATAATAAAAAGCTTTTAGCTATTATTAATAGTTTTAAGTATTAAAAACACTATCTTAAATATACTACGTACTTAATTAGGGTACTTTTAGATTATAATAATTTATAGTATTTTATAATAATAAAAAAGTTAATGTTTTATTAGATGTAATAAGTAAAAGAACTTATCTAATTTAACTTTAAAATTAAATTTAAGTTAGAAAAAATAATTCTGTAAATAGCCCCTCTTAATAACCTAACTACATAAAAAGTTTTAAATATAAAAAAGATTAATTACTAGGATATATAATGCTTTTAATTTTTTAAAATAAGTTTTAGGTATAAGAGTCACGCGCTTTTACTATTTTAATATTTACTAAAAATTAAATAATATTAAATAGCTAGATATTTATAGACAGTATAATAAGTCTTTATAAGTTATTTAGTAATAGCTAAAATAAAACTAATTAAAAGCTCCCTAGTAAAGTACTAGTTAATAATATATTATCTTTAATAACTTAGATTTTAACTTTTATTAATAAGGATATGAATATTAAATTTAGAGAAAAGCCTATAACCTTTAATCTTATTAGTACTTTCCTTTATTAGCTATAAGTTACTTACTTTATAGTTTCTTTAGTTTATATACTTAAAGTAATATAAGATAAAAATACTTTTACTCTAGAAATCTTAGAATACTTATCTAACTATATCTAGAAAATCTAGAAATAGAATACTAACTACTTAGGTATTATCTAACTAATAGAATAATAATAAATAGGTAAAGTATCTAAATAAGCTCTAAATTAAACTATTAACTCTATAAGCTTACTTTATAAATATAGTAAGGTTTAAATTCTATATAAACAAAACCTATAGTAAAATATTTTAATAAAGAATTATAATAATTTAATAAGCAGCTATTATAGCCTAGTAAAGATAGAAAATCTCTTTAAAAGAAAATACTTTTAGTTAAAACTTAAATAAGATATAAGGGCATATATCCACCACTATAAGAAATATTAAGTCTATAAAATTTATAGATATAAGCTATAGAGATTACTTAAGTCTGTTTTTTTATTATTAAATTAATAAAAATATTATTTAATAGATTTTATTACTGACCTCTTGTTATCTGTAGATTAATATAGAAATATCTTTAATATAATACTTATATTTATTAATAGATTCTTAAAGTATATCTAGTATTTACCTATAACTAAAATAATAATTTCTTATTAGTTAGCTAATTTGCTGCTAGAAAAATACTTTCTTAAAATCAGCCCTTCTAATACGATTATTATAAATTAAAGAATAGTATTTATAAGCTAGTACTAGTCTAATTTTTACTATTATCTTAAAATTAATTATAAACTTAGTACTGCTTTTTATTCTTAAACTAATAGCTAAATAGAATATTAGAATTAGAAACTTAAGTTCTATCTATGTATATACTTAAACTATTAGCAGAACAATTAGTACAAGTTACTTCTATATATAGAATATATATATAACTGAAAAACTTATTTATTTCTTAGAGTAGGTTTTATTAAATATGCTAAGAAAATACTATCTTAAAGCTTTAATAGTATTTTAAATAATTACTAGCTAAAAGTACTAAGAGATCTGTAGAACTTTTATAAAGAGTTAATAAACTTTTACTAGTAAGTAAAGAGATATCTTAAATATTAATATAGCTAATAAAAAGTTACGAAATTTTCGCTAGAATAAGCTTAAAAGCATTAGATAATATAGTATAATAAAAAGTATACAAATTACTATTTTAATATTAGATAATATATTATTCTATACTTGAAAAATATTAAGACTTGTTGTTCTTATAAGAAGCTGAATGTACTCTATCTAGGTTCCTTTTATATTATAAAAAAAATTAGTTATTTAGTTTATTAGTTAGACTTATTTACTTTTATGGCTTATATCTATCTAGTTTTTTATATCTTTTTATTAGAGAGTTAGAATAATTTACCTTAGAAAAAAAACTTTAAGCCTAGTCTAATTAAATACCTTAAAATAAAGAGTAATTAGTATAGAGTTAAAAATATACTTTACTATAAAACTACTTAAAGGTAACTCTAATATGAGGTTAAATAACTAAAATAACTAGTAAAAGATTTTATATAAAAGTTTAAGTACTATCTTAATAATTATAATAAGCTTTTTAAAGATTACTAAGCCGGTAATCTTTTTTTTATATAATAAAAAAAAGCTAATACTAACACTATTTTTTTATTTAAAAGGATGAAGATGGTAGTTAAGTATTTTTCTATAATATAAAAGCATACAGAGCAGACTTAAAAAAAGAAAAGAAAATTATAATAAGTTATAACTCTTTATACTAGGCGTACTCTAGATAATATATAATTAAATCCTAAATAATTACAACTCATAAAAGTTTATAGAATTTATTATGAATAATGAGTTAAGATTATTTCTAGTCTAGTATTATAAAATTTATATATATTATATTCTTAAAGAATAGTTAGCTACTTACTAGGTATCTAATACCCTTTTATTATTATAATAGTTATGTATATATTTAAAATTTAAAACTCATTAGAGCTGCTAACTCTCTTTTAATTAAAAGAAAAAAATAATTAGTATAGTAAATTATTTTTACTACTACTTAAGCTACCTATCTAAACAGATACTGTACAGTTATAAAGGTAAGAAGAAGTTATAATTAAAATCTAAAAATAGAAAGTAGTTAAAAAGATAGTAGATAGAGATTAATTAATATTAATATTAGACCTATACTAATACTATTATAACTCTATATTTTTTAGCTTAATATACTAAAATAGAGCTTTAGTATCTTTATAAACTATAATATTTATAGGATTATATTAACTAGAACTATTAAGTCCCTCCTATACGGATATTAGCATGTAAATATATCTAAAAGAGTAGAGAAATTTATCTTATAATAAGTAAAATTATACTCACAAGAGATCTAATAGGTATATGTATATTAATATAAATTCTTATAACTCTTAGACTTTATCTAATGTTTTAACTAATTCTTTTTAGACTACTTAGCTTTATATATAATAGTAGTATATTTATTAACTTACTATTAGTTACTATTATAAGTAGTAGCTTCTTTAGTGTTTAATAAATTACTTTTAGAATCTTTATATATAACGTACTAAAGGTAATAGTTAAGAATATTAAAAGCACAACACTACTAAGATTCCGGCTATATAATATTAGTTAATACCTTTAAGGTTAATTTTTAAGCTATATACTTAAATATAACCTAAGAATTTATTACTAGTATATTAAGAATAAAGTGTAAAGTTATTTATTTTCTTATAATATCTAATAGCTATAGCTCTTAAGGCTATAATATTTTTCTTATAATTTTATTAAGTATTTATAAAATTATTAAGATAGCTTTAGCACTACTCACGCGTGAGCAGCAGCTAAGGCTTTAAATAAATAAAAAAAATTCAGAATTCACTAAGAAATTAGAGTAGTAGAGTAATTAAAGGTAGATATAACTAGTATAACTAAGAACAAAGTATCATCAAGCCTAAGATATTAATATTAAGATAAATATTAAAGAAAGAAAGTAAAGGCTAGATATAGAATTATATATTTACTTAAATAAAAGCTTATTTTTACTTGTCAGCTAGCTATTCGCTACTTTTCTAGTTATAAAGTAAAAAGTTAGTATAGAAGGATAAACACGTATAGAGTTAACTTTATTATTTTCTAAGAAAACTACCTTCACCTATAGAAACTATATAGAGTTATGTAATAATATATTAATATTAGTATATACATTACAACTTTATAACGCATAGCGTAAATAGTATAGAATTATAAAATTTATTTAAAATAACTATATTTATATAGTACACAAAATCTTATAGCCTTATAATATGTTTTATATAATTATAAGGTTACTATTAATAACTGACTACTCTATTACTAGATACTAACTTTATATATAGTAGTAACAGATAGGTTAAGGTATTTATAGTAATAAGTTATAGTCTTTTTAATTATATAATTTTTATAATTAATACGCCTAAGTTTCTGCTGCTGAAGCAGATCTCTAATTATAAAATAAAAAAAATAAGTTACTAAATAGTATTACTTAAGATTACGGAATGTATGTGTATTATAAGTTATTTAATAGTTATATATAATATAATTAGTGCACATCCCTTTCTATTCTTCTCTATTAAGTTTTTTCTTTTTAAGGGTTTTTAGGAGTTTAGTGTAGTAAAATATAGAAATTATATTTACCTATATTAACAGCAGACTAATAGGCTTTTGCTATCTATATAATAGAAAACTAATATAACTAGATATTTCTTTCTTTTAGAACTCAAGGAATCAGGACGATCCCTAAGAAAGGGGGGGGTAATATAAGAGATATTTTCTTTACTATTTCCTAACTAGTTTATCCAGGCGCTTTATAGGCCTTTATTAGATAACTAGTACTAAAGTATTAGCATATATAGTTAGTATATAATTAAGTATATAAATACTCTTTAAATTTTATAAGCACTTTTTAAGGATTTGTTTTTCTTTAATTTATTTTATATCTTTTTTTTATAGCTTTTTGTGCTCCCTGCCTGTGAAGTTCCTCTTATAATAATAATAATAATAATAATAATAATAATAAAAATAATAGAACTATTATTTACTACTAAAAGTATATTAAAAACTTAAAGAGTTTAGTAAATTATTAAAAAATAAGCTAAAGCTATATAAAAGCTTTAATAAATAATAATAATACTATAATAAGTAAAAATAGCTTAAAGAATAATAATAAAAATTTACCTACTAACTAAGTTTAATAGTAATAAAAAAGACTTAAAAATATTTATAATAGTAATAAATTTATACTACTAGTTTAACTAATTATTATTTATTATAAACTAAAACTAGATCTCGGCTATAAATATAAATATAACTAAAAAAGCTATATAATAGTTTAAACCTTTAGTAAAAAACTACCTTAATAATAGTAAACTAAACTTAAGTAAAAATAAATTAAAAAACTATAGTTTAGATATTAAGTAAGTTTTAAAAGCTACACGAATTTCAAGAAAATAATAATAATTATATTTAGAGAAATTAATAAAGAGGTAAAAGTAATCTAGAAGTTATAATTCTTAAAGTAAAAAAGGTTAGTAGCTAAATATATAGTAAAATTTAAATAGCTTTAGTTAAAACTTAGTTAAAAAAATTAACTATTAATTATAATATACTATATAGAACTAAAATATAGAGTTAAAAATAAAGTTACTTAAAAAATATAACTAAACACGTTACTTAAAATTATTAAGAAAGTAATAGTTATTAATAATTACTAATACTAACGTAAATAAAATAAAAAGTAAAAAACTTAACTTATTATCTAACTAGTATAAAGTAATAGGAAAAACACTAAAATGTATAATTTAATAAACTAAATATTAAATAAAGTTTTTTTTAAAAAAAGAATTTAGTTAACATACTAGAAAATATAAAAATAAGTAGAATACTATATATATAAAGCTTACTTAAAGTATAAAAAATAAAAACACTTTATAAAAAAGTATAAGTAAAGAAAACTTAATATTAAAGTAGTTTATATTTAAACTAAAGCACTAAAAGAAATTATAGTAGTTATAATTTAAGTAGAAAAAAAAGTAAGTTATGTAAAAATAAATTAAAAAATAAATAAAATAGAATAAGTATTAAATTTATAAAAACACGTTTTATTTGAAATAAAAATATAAAATAATATACTAAATAATTAAAAATAGACTAAATAAACTATTATTTAAACTAAAAACAAATCAAAAAACGGTAGCTATATAATAATATAATATAAATATAAAGGAAAAATTATAATAGTTTTATAAAATTATAAAATAAGAAGGTAAACTCTTTACATAATTAGATTAAAAGTTTAAATAATAAGTAATAGTTAAAACTAAAATAAGTAAAAAGCTTATATTTACTATTATCTAGTAATAAGTATTAAAGAAATATTATTAGATTTATAGCTTAGAATATTACTTTAAACATAGTTATATAATAAAATATTAGAAAACAATACTTAAAAACAAAATATATAAATATTAATAAGCATTATAAAATATAGAATATTAGTAACACAGAAAATTAATAAGTTTAAAACTATTTAAATAGATAAATAAAATCTAAATAAAAATACTTTAAAAAAAAGTTAAAAAAAAGTACTTTATAACTAGCTAGTAAAAGTACCAAACTAGAATAAAAGTAAAATAAATAAAAAATAATAGTACTACTAGTACTATAAGTTTAAAATAATAATATAACTAAAAAAAGTATATATAAAAAATATTAAGTTTATAAATCTAAGAACTATAAAAAAACAATTATAAATAAGCTAAATACTTAATATAAATTAAAGAACTTAGAATATAATAAGTACTTATATAGCTAGAGAATAAATAAGAACTTAATAAAAACATGGAATTAATTTTCATAAACTTAAAAAAAAACTTAGAATCTAAGCGCAAATATCTATAAGAAACTAATATAGAATTAATATTAACTTAAATACTAACACTATTAAGTAGAATAATACTAAAATAAATAGTTAGTAATAAAATTATATAAGAAACTTACGGTTTTAAAATATTTTCTAGAATAGAAATATTAAAACTATAAATAATAGATATAAGTAAAGTATAAAATACTAGCTATAAAAAAATACCAACTAAATAAATGCCTAATTTATAAAATAACTAAAGAAAGAAAGTAACTACTTTTTAGATACTAAAGTTAAATAAAAAATAAGTAGATTAGTAAATTAAGACTAAACTATCTAATAACTAATATTAAGAAGTTAATAATATAATTATATAATAAGCATAAATAAACGAAAATAAGCTATATATAAATACATGTATTAATAACATGAATATTTTAGTACTTATAAATAGTAGGGTTAGTAAATTATTAATATTAAATAAATAGATTAGAAACTAATATATCTTATATAAAGTTGTAAACAAGTCTATAAAAGTATAATATATTAATAATAGTTTAATAACATTTAAAGAAAGTTTAATTAATTTTAAAATAAAAAATATAACTATTAAAGTAGTAGGTTACTTAAATAACTACTATATTAAAATAATAAATTTAGGTAGTAAAAATTTTATACTAAGTTAAAACTAGCTAGTATACTAAAATCCTATTATAAATTAAAGAAATAAAACTATAGAATATTAAAAGAAGGCTATTTATAGTAAATACTATCTACTATTAAAAATAGACATATATAAAATTAAACTAGAGCCTAGAACTAACATAAAACTAAAACTACTATATTAACTTTTAATTTATTAGTAAAAACAGTTATAATAACATATTTAAAATAATTAAAAAAATATATTTAAGTTAGTAAAAGTAAAAGTAAAATAGCATTACCTACACTTTTTATACTAAAAATAAATAAATATTGAAAACTATAACTTTATGTTAATTACAAATATTTTAATAATATAATAATAAAAAGTTAATACTTTATACTATTAATTATAAAACTTATACACAAGTTAGATAAGGCTAAATAGTTTAGTATGTTTAATATTAAAAATAAATACTATTAAATAAAAATAGTAAAAAAACATGAATAAATACTAGCTTTTTATTATAGTAACTACTTATAATATCTTATAAAAGCCTTTTAAAAAAGCCTTTTTTATAAGCTTTTTTATTATATTATATGTTTATATATTAGCTTTATATTAGCCTATGAGCTCTTACCTAAATACTTTATTTATAACTTATTTATTTTTTTCTTTCTTCACGCAATGTTTTAAATTATTACTTAGTACTATATATAGCAATTAATTAATACTTTTTTTTAAGTTCTTAAATTTCTATATATAGTACTTTTATAATATTATGTTATATTATTACTACTATTATTAGTAGAATATTTAACTCTTTGAATACCTCTATTCTAACTATAAAACTTATATAGTTATTTAAAAAGTAAATAACTATAATATAAAACGTATTTACTAAAATACTAGAATAATAGTAAGTATAGCTAAAATGCTAGTAACTATAATAATAGGAATCTATTAACACTCTCTAAAAAGAATTATAAGAAGTTTGAAAATAAACTATTTTTTTTACTCTATTATTTAAGTAATTACTACTAAAGAAGCTTTAGTAGACACTACTAATTTATCTAAAAATAGTTTAAGTTTTATAATTCTAATTCTATTTATAATTATAACTAGTACTTATTTCTAAGTTTTTTAAATTATAGTTAGGTAAATAAAGTTAATTTTTATGCTAAGTCCTATTACTTTATTAGTAATAATAAAATTTAATTACTTATTTAACTCTTTAATGTTTACTAGAAAGCAAAAGAATTTACCTATTTTTATTAGAAAACTTTATTATAAACTTAAAGGTAATATTAAAAAAAAAATTTATTAAACAGTTTCAGCTTTTATATATACACTTAAGACTAAAAAAGTACTTAATAACACTTATAAACTGTTTTATAAATTAGAATATATATATAATAAAGTAATTAATTGCCTTTTTACTAGCTATATATAGAAACCTAAATAAGAAACTTACTATTTTAAGTAAACTTAGTTTATTTTACTAAGAGTAAAAAAATTTTACTGTTTACTTTACTAAATTCTACAAACTAGCTACTAATACTAAATTAAACGAAATTAGTCTAATTATATAGTTAAGGAAATTATTAAATAACGAGTTTTACTAAGTAATAGTAGGTATTAAAATTCTTAATATATTAAATAACTACACTAACTTAATATTTTTATATAATAATAATTTCTAGTATCTTTCTATAATATGCTACTATAAGCTATAATCTATATTATAATAAAATCTTAATACTATAGAAATTAATATTCTTAGTTATATTTTCTTTAAATTAGCTAAATAAAAAGCTTAAAAGCGTAATAGCTAATACTTTAAATATAATAAATAAAGCTATATTTCCTAAAACTACTTTATCCTTCTATTAGAACTTTAATTTATAAGTTTATCTAAATTCTAATAATTAACTTGCTTCTGTTTTTTCTTTAGATTTAAATTTTTTATAAATAAAAATGTTTTTAAACTTTTTAAACTAGCTTACTAAAAGCTCTATTCTAAAGTTAAGTTACTTTTTAGAATATTTTTAATACTAGATTTCTATTAACTTATAGACCTTTTATTTAATAACTAATTCTTAAGACTATTAAGTAAATATTTTGTGTACTATTTAATAAAATAGCTTTTCCTATTTTATTACTATTCTAATTAATACTAGAGTTACTAGTATAAATTATATTAGTAGACTTTTAGCTTATATTTAAAAACTCTATTTTTTATTTTTCTTAAATGTTTTTTATCTTACTAGTTTTAATATTAAATACTTTAAAAGAGATTATATCTTATATACTACTAGGATAACTCTTTATTATCTAAATTATATTAAAGATATCCGCTTTTTTAAGATAGTTACTAAAAATCATGAACTAATTCTTAGCTAACTATAAATAAAGAAGTATAAAGTTAACTTTAACTATAACTTATAAAAATTGCTTTTTAATGTTTTTTATTACTAAGTTTACTATCTATACTTATCTTAATCTCTAATTTATTTAAAAGAATATACTACTTACTTAAGGGACCTTTTAGTAAATTCTTTACTAAAAGATTCTTACTTTAATACTATTTATATATAGTGTATTTAAACTTGTTCTTTAAAGTTATTATTAACTACTTAATTTTAATATAACTACTAGTTAACTAAAATAAACTACTAGTTATAAGAATTAGATATCTACTTAAGAACTTTTTTAATAAACTATTTTCTAAAAAATTCTTACTTAGAGTCTAAACTTGTATTTAAACACGTACCTAAATTTAACACTAAATTAAATAAAGATTTTATAAAGAAGTTTTTTTTTTAAAGCTTTAAAAACTTTTTAATAAAAGCTTTACTAAAAACGTCTTATAAGAAACTTAAACTAAGTATAAATATTTACTTAATTAAGACAACTCTCTTTATATAAATAGTCTAGAAACATGAATATAAAATCTTTACTATTTTAATAGCTAATATTAATAAGGATTTAGTTTTAAAAACTTATATAAATTTAGCTACTAAGATTCTAAAGAATTACCACGATATTTTTAGAATATTTTTATATAAAAAAGCTAATAGACTACCTAGATATTATTTATATAACTATAAGATTATTCTTAAAAAAAAGTAACCTAAATTTAGACCTTTCTATAAAATATTTTAAAAAAAATTTAAGGTTTTTAAAAAGTATTTTAATAAATACTTTACTAAAGAATTTATTAGAGCAAGCATGTTTTTTATAGCTGTACTAATTATTTTTATAAAGAAACTTAATAAAGGTTTTTAATTTTATATAAACTACTAAGCTTTAAATACTATTACTATTAAAAATTATTATTTTATTTTATTAATTTAAAAAATCTTATTTTGCTTTAGTAAGGTAAAGTATTTTATAAAGTTAAATATTATCTTAACCTTTAACTACTTTTTAAACTTAATATAGCTTGTTTAAATATTTTATTATATTTTTTAAACTAGCCAACACACTAAGCATGTTCTAATACTATGTAAATAATATTTTTTAACTATTTCTTAATATGTTTTATATAGCCTATTTTAATTATATTCTAATTTATAGTAACTTTTTATGTGAATATAAATAATATATAAAATAAATTCTAAAAGCTTTAGAAAATGCTGGCCTCTAACTTAATATTAATAAATATAAGTTCTATTAAAAATAAGTTACCTATTTTAGATACGTAATTTCAACAAAAGGAATTAGTATAAATCTAAATAAAATAAAGAATATTCTTAACTAGAAATTGTCTAGAAATTTAAAGAATATAAGAAAGTATTTCTAGGGTTTACTAATTTCTATTAATAATTTATTAATAACTTCTTTTATATTACGTTTTTGTTCACGGCCCTAACTAAAAAAAAACACCTAATATAAATTTAATAACGTTTATTAAACAGCGTTTAAATTTTTAAAATATGTATTTATAACTACTCTAATTCTTTAACACTTTAATTTAGAGTTATTAATTATTATAGAAGCTGATTTCTTAAACTATATAACTACTAAAGTACTTTTTTAAAAGAAATAAACTAAGTAAACTAAAATTTATTACTTACTTTTTAAAGAAGTTAAGTCTTATTAAAAGTAACTATAAAATCTATAATAAAGACCTATTAGCTATTATATACTATTTTAAATAATAAAAACTTAAGCTAAAAGATGCTACTTTTTTAATTCAAGTATTAAATAACTATAAGAATTTATAATACTTTATTATTATAAAATAGCTAAGCTACTAATAGACTTATTAAATTAAATATTTATTTTAATTTAACTTCACGATTACGTATTAGCTTAATAGGTAAAATAAGAAACTAAATATTTTTACTTACTATATATAGAACCCTCTAGCTTAAAAAGAAACTTATAAAACTTAATAATAAATACTTTTCTACTCTAAACTATTTAACAAAACACTAGAATTAAACTTAACTCAAATAAATAGGTTTATTTGACAAATTATTAATAATAAGTATTTTAATAATAAGTTTATTTAGAAAATTTTGTTACTAAAATAAAATAGAATCCAACACTCTAAAAAGCTTTTTTTTAAGTAAATATAAAGACTAAAAAAATTAGTTATACTACTACAGCCAATTAGTAATACTAAATAATAATAAACTTAAAATTAAGATTCTTTAAATTTTATATAATTTCTTTATTGGCGGCTACTTTAGTTATAGAAAGACTCTTAAAATTCTATAATATAAATACTATTAACTTTAAATAACGTATTTTATAAGTGAGCTGGTTAAATAAGTGAGCTGATCAGTTTACTAAGACTACGTATTAAGATATTTAATACCATAATATCTCTATCTACTGACCTGTAATTGATTCCTAAAGAAGCTTAAATATAGCTTGCTATTTAAGCTCTTGAAATAGGCTAAATATTTAGCCTCTGACCTGCTGCGTGTACTTTTAACGTTCTCTTCTTAAGCCTATAAACGCGACGCGCTGGAATCACCTCACGACGTAATATTAAGCCCAATTCAATAAATCTGATAGCAACTAAAGAGGAGGTAATAAAATAGTATATACTTAAGCTAGATTTAAGAGGATTTGCCCCTCCGCTTAATACTGTTTAAGAGATGGCTAATAAACTATTAGCTAAGTAGGGAAAAGACCTAGTAGGTATAAACTAGCCACACAACTTTATTAAGTGCACCGTAGGGCTTAAAATAAAGTACAATCAGAAGCTAAACTACCAGCGTTATAAACAGGAAGAACTAGTAATTATACAAGCTTAGTTTAACCTTATACGTAATGTGAAGGCTAAATATAATATACAAGACGAAGACACATATAACTTTAACGAATCTGGCTTTTAGATAGGTATAATAACCCAGTAAAAAGTCATTACAGGCTCTGAAAGACGGCATCAACCAAAAGCTGTTCAGCTAGGTAACCGGGAGTGGGTTATAGTGATCTAAGGTATCGGCACGTTAGGGTACGCGCTTCTACCCTTTATTATCTACAAAGGCAAAAACCATCTCTCTACCTGGTACCAGGAAGTCAACATACCATCCCAATAGGCATTCAGGGTCTCTAATAACGGCTGGATAATAAATAAGCTTGGTTTCCAGTGGTTGAAGCACTTTAATATGTATACAAAAGAGCGTACTGTAGGTGCATACCGTCTATTGATTCTAGACAGCCACGAAAGCCATAACTCGCTGGAATTTACTGAATACTGTAAAGAGAACAAGATAGTTACTTTATGTATGCCGCTACATTCGTCACATATCTTGTAGCCACTAGATGTCGGTTGTTTTTCGCCGTTAAAGACAGCGTATGGGCGCTAAGTCGAGAAGCTAATGCACAACCAGTTTAACTATATCATGAAAATAGAGTTCTTACCAGCCTTCCGGGACGCGTTTAATGCGTCTATTACTGAAAAGAATATCTAAAGAAGTTTTCGAAGTGCTGGCCTAGTTCTATTTGATCTAGATGAGGTGATATCAAAGCTTGACGTTTGATTACGCACGCCTACACTCCCCACTATACAAGATACCCCATAGCAGTCGAAAACCCCTAGTAACCACCTCGAATTTGGGTCGTAATTAAAGCTGATTAGCGATAAGTTGGGTAGCTCACTATCTTCCTTAAAGGAAGGGTTCAATCAGCTTGTTAAAGGCACCTTTTTGATGGCTTATTAGATGGTGTTGTGGCGCGATCGAATCACCGAGCTTGAAGCAGCTAATAAGGTCATAAACTAACAGAAACAGCGCAAAAGAAAGCGTATCCAGTAAGAAGGAGTCCTTACCTTTAAGACTGGCTCACAGTTAGTTGCTGAGGAGTCTATTACTGCAACTTCTAGTAGTAAGAAGAGTTAGAGTAACGCTAGGGTAGATGGGGTTAAACCAACTTAAAGGCGCTGTAGAAACTGCGGCAGGACTAGGCATAACACTCAAACATACCAAATTAATAAAGAATCTACTATAGAATCCAGCAACAATAAGGAATTAGAGGTAGATTATAGTGGGGTGGAGTAGTTTATTATATAGTTCATTATATTTAGTGTGGTTTTAGTAAACTGATTAGCTCGCTTATTTAACCAGCTCACTTGTGAAATACGTTATTTAAGATAATATACTAATATATTTTTTATTATTATACTTGTTAAAGATTTAAGGCCTTTTGTAAAAAGTATTATAGCATTTTAAAACTTCTATTTATTTTTAAAAGAAAGTAAAAGAATATTTCTATAAACTTTATTACTAATTTCCTAAAATCTAAAGGCTGTATTAATATTATAGTTATAGTAAACTACTTTATAAAATACTAATATTTAATTTCTTATATTAATATAACTATAGTAAATATAGCTTGCTTTTTTTATTAGCACATATAAATAAACTATAGCTTTTTAAAACGATAATATTAGATTAAAAAATATAATTTATTTCTACTTTTTATAATAAATTTTGTAAATAACTATAAATTAAACTCTAACTATCTTCTGCATACTATCTAGAAACTAATAGCTAAATAGAAAAAGCTAATAATATAATAAAATAAGTTCTATATATATTTATAAACTGTTAATAAAATAACTAGGTAAACTAGCTTCTTTTAGTATATTTTAAAGCTAATAATACTATATTTAAATTTATAAAAGTTTTACTATTTCTAGCTAACATAAGCTAACACTTTTAAATAGGTTTTAAACTTTTTATAAGAATTTAAAAACGGCTTTACTAGGCATTATAAGTCTTAAAAACTAACTATATAGTACAGAAAATAGCTAATATTTAATAACTAGTTTAAAAAGAAATAATTTAGATTTAAGCTCTTTAAAAAGAATACGTAAATTAGAAATAATTATTTATATTTAACTACTAGATAGGAAATATAGTCTAGCTTAATATATAAAATATTAAAACTAAATAACTATTTAAGAATTTAGACTTAAAGGCTTTAAGAAAATACCATTTTTTTTATATAGTTTTTTTTATATATATACTAATTTAAACTTCCTAAATTTTTAAGTATATACTTAGTTTTTATATATCTTTGCTTTAGCTAGCTGTGGTTAAATTTAAATACCTTTTAAGTTAATAAAACTTATTACTAGAATCTATTAAAATTAATAGTAATACTAAATACTATGTTAAGTAAATTAAAGAGTTGTACTTTAATTATAAATAAAAACACTATAAATATCTTATTAAATAAACTAAATGTAATAACTATTATAGGTTGCTAATTTACTTAAGTAATATTATACTAATAACTAGCTATCTAATTAATTATATAATGTTAATTAGTTTTCTTGTGTCTAGATCAGATAGCTTATTAGACTTAGTAGAAGTTAGTTAACTTAATAAAGATAGAAAGAAGCGATATAGTAAGTTAAGGTTTAATAGAATAATATTAAACTATTTTACTTAAGGTATAAATCTTAATTTTAGAGTAACTATAAAGAATTAAAAATAACTATAAGCTATCTAATATTTCATACTTATAGTAAATCCTCTATACGTATATTATATACTAATTAGAAGTATATTAAATACTGCTAGAAAAGATAAGGGAAGATAAATCTAACTCTAGCTTATATTTAGTCTTAGGTTTTTTTATTAGTATTTATTTTTTTTATGCTTTGCTATAACTAGTTATCTGACCTACTTACCTACTCTAAGTATTATTCTCTATAGAACTTAAACTTACTTTAGAGTAGTCCTATCTGTAGATTCTGTTTTCACTAGTTTATTTCTACTTTTTAATATTACTTATATATTTTTTTATATTATTTCTTTTATAGCAGCGCTTTCTCGGCTGTATTTTTTTTTATTACTATTTATAATATTATCCCCTTCCTTCAGACCTTTAGTCTGAAGGTTATTTTATTTCTTTTTTTATAAATAGTATAAAGATAGCTAGTTCTTTATATAAAAGCTAAAATTATAAAAATTCCTTATACTCTTTCTATCCTTCTAATTCTCTAAAGATGACTTAAGTGGAATTATTCTTAATATAAGTTTATTATCTAACTTAAAGAGTCCGCGTGCATAGCTGTTTTATATTATTTTCTTATTCTTATTATTATAATACTAATTACTATTATTTAGTAAATTTAGCTTCTAGGTGATGTTCTAAGTGTATTAATTAAAATATAAAATACAATCTTATAGTATTATAATAAGAGTAGAATTATTTAAATTATAATAAAAAGAAACTATACTAGTAGATTAAGAAGTCCTGTTAGGAGTCTCTTAAAACTTATTATATTTTATTAAATTAGTTATAAAGTATTTAATAGTAGTTATTAGATTTAGATTATAAGTCTTAAGCTTATAAGTCCTAGCTTTATTAGTAACTTGCTTAAATAAATTCTTAGAAAAAGAAAATATTCTAGCACGAGCTTACCTTAATTAACGAAGTTTATATAATAAAAAAGAAAAAGTAAAATTATTAGAATTAATTTAATATATTATAATCTATAGTATCTAGTATTACTTTATTTTTTTTTTAAGTTTTAAATAGAACGTCCTGTATTCTCCTTATTTATTAGATATAGCTTTAGAATAAGCGTTTATTACTTTATCTAATAGTACTAATTAATTAGCTTTAATTTATTTTTTAAGTTCCTAACTAGCTCCCACGTATTATTTTTAAGTTTATAGTTTTTTTATTTAATTAAATACTTCTACTAACGCCTGAACTGTTAGTTATTTAAAATTTATTAAACTTTATAATTAGTTATATCTTTCTTAAGTTTAAGTTTTATTTATAGTTTAGCATCTTATAGTGCTGGTTCTAGCTTTAAAATATAAAAAACTAAGTAAATTTTTATATCTTTAGGTAGTTATAGTTTATAATTTACAGATCCTATTTATTATTTAACTTTAAATAGTTCTAATTTAATGTAATCTAGTTTCTTTAATGGTTGTTTTATTTCTAAATTTTTTTATAATAGAAAAATTTTATTTTCCTCCTTAAGAGTTAGTCCCTTAACTTTAGACTTATCCTTAATTTATTTACTAAGATTACCTTTATAGGTGATTTTTTATGTGATTTTTTAATAAAGCTATTATAGTTCCTTAACTCTTATTCTTATAGATTTTAATATTTTATTTAGTTTTTGTGGTTTTTAATAAGCCGTAGGCTTATAACTATAGTTTATATAAAATAATAATTTTTTTATAGTTACTAATTTTACAGAGTTATATATAAACTTAGCTATTAGTAATAAGTTAATCTAATTATCTTATTACTTATTAATATATATTTATAGGTATTATTTTAGTGTTTGATTTATCTATTCTGTTTATTTATTTATTTATAAGTGAAATACTATTAAAAGACAGTGCTCAGCCCCTAGCTTCTTTATAAACATTTTCTAAAATATTAATATAAATAATTTATCTCTATTTATAATAAATTCTTATAGTAATCTATATTATGTAATTAGTAGTCTAATAAGTATAGTCACTAATTTATCTATTTTAACTTCCGTATATGTTAGTTTAAAGTATGTATACTTAGTAAGTTAGTTTATAATAACTAGTATCATATCATACTATTAGCTTTAAAAGATAGTTATTATTAGTATTCCCGTGATAAAGTCTATTATAACTAATTCTTATAGTAAGTCTAGTAAAGGAATTAATTATATAAGTCTATATTCTTTATATCTTAATACTTTATTTTTTTTGTAATTAATATATTTTAAAAAAATAGCTCTAACCTTTTTCTATATTCTAGGAATCCAGAAATATTTATTAATCTGTTCTATGGTTTTCTTAATTCCTTAATATCTATACAGTTTAACTAAATATTAGTTTTTAATAAACTTAGTTTATAATATCTCTAGTATAAAAATAGTTTCTGTTTCGTGCTATTATAGTTATCTATTATTATATTCTCTAATTTATTTTTACTATATATTTTTAAGGATAACTATTATCTTAATATCTATTTATAAGTTTCCTAGAGATCTGTCTTGTTTTTACTTAAGTATTATATTATAGATTTCTAGTATATTCCTTATATAGTTTGCTTATTAACTAAGTGCGTTAACCACTATTTTTTTTTTCCTAATTTATAAAGTATTTAAAAGTTAAAAGTAGAAACTAATTTCTATTATCTAACCTACTATTAATTTAACTTCTTAGTTGTTATAAATACTGTTAGATTTTTATAATTTAAATATATAGTAATTTAGTGCTTAGCTCCTTCTAAGTAATATCTCCATTTTTTAAATATTTAAACTATAGCTAATAGTTCTTTATTATAAATATTATAATTTAACTTAGTAGTTATAAGTTTGTGAGATAAGAAATCTATTAGGTACTTATATCTATTATTTTATACTTATAACAAAATAGCTATAGTAGCTTTATTTAATGTGTCTATATATATCTCTATTTATAGTCATAAATTAAACATTTTTAATATTAGTGGTTATTAAAATATTTTTTTTAATATCTTGAAAGCATTTTCTTCGCGTTATTCCCACTTAAATTATTAATCCTTTTCAAGTAATTCCGTTAAAGGTAATGTGATTTTTAAGTAGTTCTTAATAAATTATTAGTAGAATCCCATAAATCTAAGAAAAGAATAAACTTCTTTTATATTTATTAGTATTAGCTAAGATAGTATTTCTTTTATTTTATTAAAGTTAACTACTATTCCGTTTTAAAATACTAAGTATTTTAAGAATTTAACTTCTGTTCTATAGAACATGTATTTCTCTATTTATGTGACGGTGCTGCTCGCTCTACTTACTATAGGCTACATGATATTGCGACTGGCTACGCTAGCCACGACCTAGCGCAAAGCTTAGAGCATGGCTAGCTTGCGCTTAGGCTATGCACCGTTCTATTTAGAGGTGAGCCCCCTTTGTACCTCTTCTCTTCCCATTTTAGTGTAGCTAAAATAGAGCCAACTTATCCCGTTAACCTGTATCTATGCTACGACGCGTGAAGACTAAGCTCGTTATTACATTACACTAAGATCCCTCTAACTCGGCCGGACGACGGTGACACAATATCGAGGTCAAACCGCGCGATCAACAAGAGCGTTTGATTCGTTAATAACCGCACCTGGAGGATTAATTACACGACTACGCTGAGTTATTAGTTCGTTAACTATATAATCTCTACCGGAAAGCCCTATAGCGGTAGGCAATTGAAACCCTGAGTAATAGCCTGTATAAGCCCTGCGCAGCAGGCCTCGAGAGTGACTCAGCAGGTAACCGGAAGACCTATAACGGTAGACAACATACTTATTAGATTGGAAGAGAGCTATGAGAGCTCTAGTGAACCCCCCCCCTTATTATCTTCTTCCTGCTAGAGAAACCGACTCCTGTGAGCACTACTAGCTCGTCTTCTCTACGCCAGAGAATTAGCTAATTGCTTTACCCTGCTAGGGGCCAGAAGCTCTATATATATATAAGAACGGATAGGTTAGGACCATGGGAAAGCTCTCTACGCTAGAGATGAGGGTTGATTCCAAGGCAATAGCTACTAGTAACGACTACACGCCTATTCCTAAGTCGCTCAGGTGTGCCGCCACGTACTACCCTGATAACGTGATTGGAGAAGACTATACTATTAAGAAGCTCCGTATCCAGGCACGACACGACAAGAAACCCTTCGTGGCTACTACTAAGAGCACTACCTGGGGAACCGACACCTACGAGCCTTAGGAGATAGAGGTTACGCTTCCTACCCTGATGACCCTTGATTAAGTGATAATCGCTAGCGAGCTAGAGCGTAGCCATCTCAAAGTACTCACACATTGCGACCATGCCGATACGCTAGGAAAAGCGCTCAACACGGCCGAAACTGAGCTTAATGAGACTAGAGATGAGCTTGCTGAGCTTTGTTAGCTACTAAACAACACGCTTAAGCGCGTAGCAGATCAAGAGAACGAGATCAAGACACTAAGGGTATAGACAAAGAAACCTATGCACAATATACACTCCTTTCTCTCTGTAAAGGCTAGCCTAGCGCTATCGTTAATACTAGTAAAGAAGACGCGCTTTATAGCTCTACCACAGACCCCTTAGAACCAGGCTGGCTATGTAGCTGTAGGACCTGACGATGGTTCTGATACAGGAGATCTTAGTAACTAAACTCCTCAAGTATTACCCTATGTACCAGCCACTCTACTAGCTACGCTTACTATAGGCAGCTATTGAGGTAACAGCCACTCAGCCTAATTCCCTAATCCGCTAATGCTTAAGGACGGCAAGGACGTCACCTTTAATTAATGGAGGGATGTCCTAGAGGACAAGGTACGCGCCAACTGAGACTGGTTCGCTAAAGCTAGTAAGCAAGCTACTTAGGAGAACATCATCTCTTATATGCGTACACGTACGGAGGGTCCTGCTAACCAGTACCTCTCAATACTTATACGTATAGTAAGAGAGAGTGAGTAGCTAGTCAGCTACTAGTATATAGTAGATCGCCTAGAGAGGACGTATAGCGACCCACATAAGAGACTTAACGCTTGCCGCGATTTCTAGAAGCTCTATCTCAGAGATCCTACTAACTTTGCTATATTCTAGGGCGACTTCTTCTACCTAGCTCAAGAACACAGCCTGCCTGCAGACTAATAAGTGGAAGAATTCCATAAGAAGCTCCCAGACGCTCTGCGTACGCAGATAGGCATCTATTAATAGCAGTACTGTAACCAGTACGACGAGTACGTAGACCTGGCCTAAGACTTCGCCAGAGAGCTGGCTCTCAGCGCCAGGAAAGCTACTAAGTAGATTAATAAAAGAACTAGGAAGACTTAGCTGCTACTAATTTAGTAGTTTTGCCTAGGAGCTAAGCGCCTGACTCATACAGCAACTACCGCCATCCTACTAATACCTATCTCTAAGCCAGCTAGTTGCTATAATTGCGGGAAACCTGGCTACTTTGTAAAAGACTACCAACTACCTGCTTAAGCTACAGCTAAAGTAATTAAGCCTATAGATACTAATAAAGAGCTCTATACGCCCTAGGACACCAGCAACGACAAGGAGTTTCAGCTTACTATAGAAGAACTATTAGAAAAAGACTTACCTTAGAGGAAGTCTCCTTCCTAGGGTTACCCTCTAGAGCTACTAACTAGTTTGACCCTCGCTAATTGCTATTCAGCAGACCGGCCTTTACCCTACCCTGCTATATCTCTACTAGCGGACTGGCTATTAAGCTGAGTAGTCTTTTTAATACTAGAGCTAGTAGTTTTATCCTAATACACCTAAAGCACATGCGCGCTATTAAGAAAGGGCTTAAGATAAAAACTTACTAGATAGAATTTATCCCCCTAGCTGGCTACGACAACAGACCAAACGGACAAGTAAATAAGTACTTTTAGGCTGATCTAGTACTAGACAACCACCACCTATTAACCTACTTCATCTTCTGTAATACTAGCCGCCACGACCTTATAATCGGCTATAAGCTGTTTGAAGATGTAGATGCTTTAATTAACTGTAAGAAGCAAGCGCTTAAATAGCTAGACAATAAGCTAATTAACTATAAGCATGACATCATCATTCTAACGCGAGGCCTATTAACTAAAATCAATCTCTCATACCAAGCTAATGCTAACCAACGTAATAAGTTAATGAATATAGCGATTCTATAGTGCACCCGTAAGCCACTTCAGCGCTCGCCCCAGCGTGTGGTACAGCGAGAGAACATTAAAAAGATAGAAGAGTAGCTTTATCTACGATAGTAGCTAGAGCCAAGCAAGTAAACCCCCTGTCCTCAGCCTGTCTCACGCAAAGACCTCTCCAAGGCAGGCCTCAAGATTAATACTATAGGAGCTGTTGCCTTCATGATGCACGCACAGTAGAAGGAAACTGTGCTAGAGTATACTAGCATCTATGAAGTAAACAAGCTTATCTAGGACCGTAGAGACGAGCTTAGTCTACCAGACCTAAAGCTCTCCTCCTAAGGCCCTAGAGACCCCTTGGTAAAGGCTTCGCCAGAAGAGCCCTATCAATCAAATAAGGACCTTACAGGAGAAGAGGAACTTCGGTAGCTTATTAAGTAGAAGCTATTCCACCCTAGCTACGCCGGCACGACTCAGGCCTACTTCTTAAAGAAGGACTCAGACGTGCTGCCTCCGCATCATGAAGGTGTCGACCATGATATTAAACTAACAGCTAAGAACACGCTGACGTCAAGTCTACTATATAGCATGTCTCTCAAGCAGCTGTAGCTTGTTAAGACCTATCTAGACGACTACTTTCAACAAGGTGTCATTACTTACAGCAACGCTTTATATACTTCTCTAGTACTGTTTACTAAGAAGCTAGAAGGAGGGTGGCGCTTCTGCGTCGACTACCGTAAGCTTAATGCCATTACAAAGAAAGACGCCTATCTAATCCTGCTAATTCAGGAGACCCTCACCCGGCTGGCGTAGGTAAGAGTGTTCACTAAGCTTGACATACAACAGGCTTTCTATCATATACGTCTAAACAAGGACATAGAGAACCTAACCACATTCTGTACTTGGTATAGTAACTACAAGTACCGCGTGCTACTATTTGGTCTCTGTAATGGCCCTGCTACATTCCAGCGCTATATTAACAAGGTGCTTCATGGCATACTTGACGACTTCTGTACTGCCTACCTTGATGATATCCTGATCTACTCTAAAGACCTGCTGTAGTATGAGGAGCACGTTACTTAGGTGCTAAGACGTCTCCAGGACGCAGGCCTCTAGGCAGACATTAAGAAGAGCGAGTTCGCCGTCACTAGAACGAAGTTCCTAGGCCTTATCATTAGCATAGAAGGGATCTAAAAGGACCCTGAGAAGGTTGCTGCTGTATAGGAATGGCTAGTACCTACGTCAGTCAAAAGCCTGCAATCCTTCCTAGAATTCTGCAACTTCTATAGAGCCTTCTTGAGGGACTATAGACGCATTATCTGACTGCTTACTAAGCTGCTCAAGAAGGGCGTATGGCACGCCTTTGGTGAACGCGAGCTGGCAGCCTTCTAGCAAGCTAAGAATCTAATGCTGTTAGATAATGTCTTAGCTTACTACTCGCCCTATTGTTAGACGCGTATGGAGACAGACGTAAGTAATAGAGTCGTCACAGGGGTGCTATCGCAGCTCTAAGAGGATGGCCTCTAGTGACCTGTAGTCTTCTACTCTAAGACTATAAGCGAGCTTTAGATAAACTATGATATACATGATAAAGAGATGTTAGCTGTAATCTACAGCCTCTGAGAATAGCGCTTGTAGCTTATAGGCTTGCAGACTATTGAGTTATTCAGTACCCTGACTGACTATCGCATGCTGGAGTACTTCTCTATAAAGCGAGAGCTTACTCCCTGCTAGATATGCTGGGTAATGAGCGTAGCAGACTATCACCTAACGCTTACTTATCGCCTTGGCACGGCCAACGTAGTAGCCGACGCGCTCTCGCGCAAGTAAGAGGAACTAAAGATTTAGAAAGATAAGAACAAAGCAGCCTGAACACGCGCCTTTCTCTTAGCAGAGTAAATCAACATTAGCTTTATTAAGGCCGCAAGTAATAACCTAGCTGTGCTGTTAGCAAGAGGCATGCTAGCTACTAATATAATTAAAGTAGCTGCTGCTAATACTTTTATGGCCTTGCCGTCCCTAAATGACTCTTACTTACTGATTGATCGCATTATTGAGGCGAATTATAGCTATGAGAGTCTACAGCCATTCTGAGAGCGCGCCCTCTCTGGTAACTACCTAGCATAAAAACTCAGCTAGAGCCTTCTCATGCACTACGGCAAGCTAGTAGTCCCTGCTGTACACTTCTTAAGGACTTACTTTATTTAAGCTATCCATGCTACCTAGGTGACTGCTTACCTAGGTAAGAGAAAGACAGGTAAGCTACTTCACGACCGCTACTACTGGGGCTGCATGGGCAAAAATGTAGATAACTATATAGCTGCATGTAAAGCTTGCAGATGGAGCTACGTACCTTGTGATAAGACCCTAGACTTACTTAAATCACTATTAATCTCTGAGCGAGCATGGTGAGACGTCTCTATAGACTTTAAGTCCTTCTCTCTAGATAAGAAAGGATACGACTGCGCCTTTGTCGTTGTGGACTGGCTAAGTAAGCACTGCTTTTTACTACCTTGCCGCAAGACTACTACAGCTGCTTAGGTAGCTGATATGTACTATTACTACATCTGGTGAGTATTTGGTCTGCTTAGGTTAATAGTCTCTGATCGCGGTCCTTAGTTCACTTTAGTATTTATAAATAAGCTATGCTGACTAATAGGAATTAAGTAAAAGCTCTCAACGCCGTATCACCTCTAAACTGACGGGAACACTGAGGTTCTGAACTAGTACATTAACCAGCGCCTACGCCTATTCGTTAACTACTATTAGGATAACTAGTTAGACCTGCTGCCTTGTATGGACTAGGCCCAAGCAATTCTACCACATAAGACTATAGGCTTATTATTCTATTAAATTGAGTTTAGTTACTAGCTAATCTATCACTGGGACTGGGAGGAACGTATGAAGGTATTTACTATAGTCTGTGAACAGATGTCACGTGAGGAAGCGCAGAGCTATGCTAAAGCTCGCTATAATATAGTAAAGCTAGCTATAGAGATAGCTTAATAAGGGATCGCTTAAGCACAAGAGTGATAGACTTAATAGGCTAACAAGAAGCGCCGCGAGCTAGACTTCTCTATAGGAGATAAGGTGTACGTTACACCTAAGGGCTTCACCACTAGCTGATCTAGCCAGAAGCTAGACTAGTAGATGTACAGACCCTATTCTATTATAGGCATGAAGGGATATTCCTATCACCTTAAGCTGCTGCTGTACATGCGTATGCTTGACGTCTTCCACGTAGACCGCCTACGGAAGGCTTCTACTCGCCCACTACCTAGCCAAATTGAACCTGAGGAACCGCCTATCAAGGTCAACAGGTATCTCAAGTGGCTAGTGCAGGAAATCCTTGATAGCCGCCTATTCCATGGCCGACTACAGTACAAAGCATCCTGGCTAGCTTATGACCCAGATCCTGCCTGGTATAATGCCCGAGGCTTTATAGGCGCTCTATATAAGGTAAGAGACTATCACGAGGCCTATCTAGAGAAGGCAGGACCGCTGGCACGACTAGACGCCTGGTTGAAAGCGTATGAAGCAGAGGAGGATCTAGAAGTAATAGAGGAAGATGACAAGGCAGCTTTAAAGACAAGAGTAGTACAGAAATCGGCAAGGAGGAGACTATAACCTAGAGACTTAAGAACAAGCCTCCCTTAGAGGGGGGGTAATGTAACGGTGCTACTCGCTCTGCTTACTGCAGGCCACATGATATCGTGACTGGCTACGCTAGCCACGACCTAGTGTAGAGCTTAGAGCATGGCTAGCTCACGCTCAGGCCATGCACCGCCCTATTTAGAGGCGAGCCCCCTTTGTACCTCTTTTCTCCCCATCTTAGTGTAGCTGAAATAGAGCCAACTTATCCCGTTAACTTGTATCTATGCTACGACGCGTGAAGACCGAGCCTGTTATCATAATTTAAATATATTATCTATATTCCTTAAGCTTTTGTAATACTCTTTTAGTGTATTTAATATATTTTTTTAGTATTCTATTTATATATATAAGCATGTTATTAAAATATGTTATTATAAATACATCTAGATATTCCCTTAGTATATAGTTAATAATTATTTAGAATATTATTAGTGCGTTTATGAGTCCTATTAGTATAACTAGATATTTAAATAATTTATATTTTATTTTAAATACTATCATCCACTCGTGTCCCTTAGCTATTTATATTTAATAATATTTATTTTTAATATTAAAGAGACTAAACCATTTAGCTTCTCTAAGTTTATTTATAAGTTCTAATATTAATAATATTAGGTAACGATTCTTAATAGTAGCCTTATTAAGATATCTGTAATTAATATATAGCTTAAGCTTTTTATTTTTTTTTAATATAAAAAGTATTAATAAAGCTATCTTACTTTAACTTATTTATATATATCCTTTTTACTGGTTTTTTTACAAGAATTTTCACAATTCTTCCTGTTAGTAAATAGATACTTGATATAATAGTCCTAGTTTCAAATCCGTTTCTTCCTTAAGCGTGATTTTATGGTTTTAGTTCTAGTATTCTAGTAACTAGTCTTTCGCTTTCTTAAGGAACTATTCTCTAAATTTCTTTTAGTATTCCTTTAGTACAACGAATTTAGTCTCATAAGATATTATTTTCTTTATTTATATTATTATTTATTATTACTATCTACGGCACTTGTTCCTGTTATTTATAGTTTTTTTTTTCTAATTAATAATTAGGTTCTATCATGCTAGCTAGTTTTATCCTAAGATAAAATTCTTATTACTTAGATTTATAATTTTAATATAACAGTTGTCTCTATAATCTGCTACTTAAATAGTTATATTTTTTATTTTAAGATTAATTAGCCTTTTTCTAAATGCTATTAGATTATTATCTATACGTTTTACTTATACAGGTTTATCTAAAACTCTAGTTAGTATTTAGTATCTTTATATTTATTATTTAATATAAGTATTTTACTAGCTTTACTGTTTATAAGTGCTAGTATTTAGTTACTATTAATATATACGTTTACATATAGCTTATTTTCATGTTTTCTTTAGTTTAGTTATGTGTATATAATTAATATATTTCTTTTAATTTTCTCTTAACTCTCTAGTGGCTTAGTTACGGTCTACTTGTTTTTAAGTTTTTTATATATAATTAACTCCTAAGTAGTAGTCGTTTCTTTATTGTTTTTTTCTTAGGTCTATAAATTAAATATTTTTAGAATTAATATGCTTTTTTATTAAGCATTTTATATATATTCTTAGCTTATTCCCTATAATCCTTATATTTCCATCTTAGGAAACATTCTTAATACGTGAGTTTCTTATATAATTCTATAGCTAACTATTCTTTTTAATAGTATTTAGTTTAGTATAATTAGTATCCTAGCTAGCATTTATCCTATAATAGCTATTTATATTTTTCTGAATTTAGATCCTATAATTTGTCTTCTAAGTCTATATAAACTAGTTCTTATTATAAGTTAAATTCTCTTTTATTTATAAGTTATTATAATATTTTTTTTATCCTTAATTCTTCAACACGTACAGCGTGTTTATTCTATTTATAATTTATCTCTATATAGTTTAATACTATATATATCTAGTATTTTTTTATTATTATTTTATTTATGGCGTTATTGTCTTATACTTATAAGATTAATAGAAGGGTTAGTTCTTCTTTCTTATTTTAATCTTATTCTAGTTTTAGATATCTAACGGGGTGATAATAAGTTATATAGCTTATAACTAGTATAGATTCTTATTTATAAATCTCGTTTATTTATATAGCTAGCTCTTTTTTACTAGGTCCTTTATATTACTTATTTCCTACTAACTATAATACTTATTAGTATTTATATATTCCATCTTTTAAGATAATCTTCTAGTATTTAGTAATATAGTATTTCTTTAGATAGTATTCTAATTTATATATCTAACAGTATCCTTAGTATACTTACTATATAATTATTATAAATATTAGTTTTTTTTTATCCTCTATTTCTTAATTCTTTCTCTGTTTAAATTTCTGATTTTCTTTCTAAAAGAGTCCTTCTTTCTATTCTATAATATCATAAAACCTTTACGTTTTCTTATTAGTTTCTGTATTATATTATCAAATTACTGCTTCGCGTATTATAGAAATTATATTATTAAGTTATTCTACTAAATAATCTTTTATTTATTAATATAATACTTTATATTTTTGTCTAAGGTATATGTAACTTCCGCAGATCTAATATTATTTCTTTAAAATATATTATATAATTATCTTTTTAGTTACTTTATCTTTAGCTTATTCTACTTAAACTATAGCTATCTTAATTTCTTTTAGTGCTTTATTCTAAATATAGGCTCTTTTAACATCCACTTATTACTATTTATAGTTTTTAACGAAATGTTCTTATTTTTTATATTCTAAACAGGCTTTTCTTATGTAGTGTTTCTTTTATTTCTTAACTTACTTTCCTTACTATTTATTAATAAATACCTTATTATAGTTAATATCTATTTTGTTGTATGTTTAGGTATTTTTTTTTTATTTCTTTTAAGTATATAAATTAATAGTCGTCCGCGCGTCTTCTTTTCTTGCTCTTATTAATACTAATAATTATTAATAATTACTATTTATTTAATAATTTTAAGTAATATACTTAGCTACTTGTCTTTAGAGATTTTATCTTTAATTCTATTTTTTAGTCCTTTATAGTATATTATAACTAATAGTTAGTCTATTTAGTTTAGTTATAACTAAATTTATTTAAACTCTACTGTGTAATTAGCCGCTAACGTGTATTACTTAAGCTATTAAAGCTTCTAAATTACCTTTATTTCTTTATTAATTTTTCTAAAAACTATAATTATTTCTTTTTTAAAGCTTTTGTAGTCTTTAAAGGCTTATTTTATATTATTATTACAGTTTATAAGTCCTGCTATTCCTAGATTAAAATTTTTATTAGCTAAGTAATTCCTTATAAGTAGTTTAAACTATTTTATAGCTTTTCCTATTATATTTATACTAGCTACCAGAATCTAATCTTAGTTAGTTATAAATAATATTTTATTAAACTAATAGTAAAGGTCTATAGCTGTTATAAAAAATTATAAGTTTATTTTTATTACTATTTTTTCTTTTATGGTTTTACCTGCTGCTACTTGTTATTATAGGTTAACTAGAGTATTACATAACTTTATAATAACTATTTTTTATTTTTAGATAATTTATTACGCATTCTTCTATTCTCTAGATATATTTCTAGTTATAAATAAAAATTCTACCATAACTTCTTCTTTGCTGCTGCTATTTTCTTTTAATAAATAAAGTTCTTATTCATCCTTATAGTAGGTCGTTATAAACCTTATTTAAATAATATAATATTAGAATCTATCTAACAGCTTCTTTTACTCTTTTAAAATAATAATTATAATATTATAAGTTACTAACTTACTTAAGTAATATTATACTAATAACTAGCTATTTAATTAATTATATAACGTTAATTAGTTCCCTTATTTCCAGATCGGATAGCTTATTAGACTTAATAAAAGTTAGTTAACTTAGTAGAGATAGAAAAAAGCGATATAATAAGTTAAGATTTAATAGAATAGTATTAAACTATTTCACTTAAGGTATAAATCTTAATTTTAGAGTAACTATAAAGAATTAAAAGTAACTATAAGCTGTTTAATGTCCTATACTTATAATAAATCCTTCATGCGTATATTATATAAAATACTATTAAAAAAAATAAGAAAAAATAAGTCTAGCTCTAGCTTATATTTAGTTTTAGTTTTTTTATTAGTATTTATCTTTTTTATACTCTGCTATAACTAGTTATCTAATTTATTTACTTACTTTAGATATTATTCCCTATAGAACTTGAACTTACTCTAGAATAGTTTTATTTATAGATTCTGTCTTCACTAGTTTATCTCTACTCTTTAATATTACTTATATATTTCTTTATACTATTTTTTTTATAATAGCGCCTTTTTAGCTGCACTTTTTTTTTTTATTACCGTTCATAACAATAACCTAATATAATAATCTATAAATAATCTTTAAAATATAACTATTATAAAAGAATTTTATTTCTAGAATTTAAATTAACTTGCTGTTTAAGACTTAATATAAATACCTATTATAGGAGCTTAAATTTAAATAAAAGAGTATTATTACAGTAACTACTTATAATACCTTATAAACGTTTTTTAAAAAAGTTTTTTTATAAGTTTTTTTATTATATTATATGTTTATGTATTGGCTTTATGCTAGTATATAAAATTTCACTTAAACACTTTATTTATAGCCTATTAATTTATTTTTTTCTTTATGTAATGTTTTAAATTATTACTTGGTATTATATATAGTAATTAATTAATACTTTTTTTTAAGTTTTTAATTTTCTGCTTATAGTACTTTTGTGATACCTTTAAAATAAAATATAAATTATTTAAATATTTAGTTATATTATTTAAACTTACTAACATACTAGTAACATTTTAAATAATTATTAACTATATACTATAAAATATATAAATATATTTGTTATTACATATTTAGATAATATATTAGTATATACTAATAAACTACTAAAATAACATATAAAATATACTAAAAAAGTATTAAAAAAACTTAAGAAACACAAGCTTTATATCTAGACAAAAAAGTATATATTTTATAAAATAGAAGTTAAATTTCTAAAATATGTTATATTTAAGAATAAAATTATAGTTAATTTAATAAAACCTAAAAAAAACCTATTTTAGCCTATTCTAATAAATATAAAAAAAGTTTTTTTTTTTTTAATTTTATAGAATTCTACTAGTAATTTATTAAAGAGTATTTAAAAATTACAACACTTTTAACAAAACTATTAAAAAAAATCAACTTTTTAAATAAAAATAATAAAAAAAATTAAGTATCCAAGAAACTTAAAAAGTAATTTATAAAACTACTAATATTAAAAATATTTAATTTAAAATTAATTGTAAAAATTTATGTAAATATATTATATAAAGTAACTAGTATAATATTAATATAATAATAAAAAATAAGTACATTATACTTAGTAGACCTTATATTATATAAGCTTATAATTATAAAGTTAAACTATAATATTTATAATAAGAAACTATTAGCTATAGTTTAAGTATTTAAAAAATAAAAAGTCTATTTAAAAGAAATAAAATACTAAATTATTATATACTTAAACTGTAAGAATTTTATAGCTTTTATAATAATAAAAAAGTTAAATTAATAACAAGTCTAATAATTAGAACTTTCATTAACTTTTAATTACAGAATACTTTATAAAAAAAATAAAGTAGTTAATGTACTTAGTTAACAAGCTAACTATATAAAGAATATACAAAAAATTTATAACTTAATACTAAAAGTATAAAATAATAAATTACTAGAATATATATATTTAAACATTAAAAAAATAATTATTATAGAAAATATATAAAAAAAGTAAATTAGAGAATTTAATTAAAGACATTTTAAATAGTATAAAAATAGAACTATTTATATACTTAATATTTAGTAAAAATATATAAATACTAAAAAATTAAAAAAACTATAAAACACATTAATAGAAGTTTTTAAATTTCTAGTATATAAAAGAAAGTTTGCATAATTTTACTAAATACCTAGACTATAAAAAAATAAGATATTAAGATATAAAGAATATAGACTAATGTAACTAATGTAACTAATGTTTTTAGTTAATAAAATATAAAAATTAATTATAATAAACTTTATTACTAGGCTACTACTATTAATAATATACTAAAAACACTAGTATAATACTATATTAGTAATTATAAACTAACTAATAAAGTATATATACTTTTAACTAACTTATAAAAAGTTAAATACTAATAAGTTAATAAATGAAATTAAAAAAACGCTTATAGTATAATATAAATTACTATAAAAATTTATTACAAATAAAAACAAATTATTTACGTTAATATTCTAGAAAACGTTTATAAGAAAATTAAAGATAGAAAATTATTTCTTAATAGCCTATTACTTATAAATAAATAAATAAATAAAATAGATAAACTAAACATTAAAATAATACTTATAAATATACGTTAATAAAATATAAAAAAACTAAGTTAACTTACTACTAATAGCTAAGTTTATATATAACTTTATAAAGTTATTAACTATAAAAAAAATTACTATTTCTTTATTAACTATAGTTATAAGCTAATAGCTTATTAAAAACTATAGAAACTAAAAAACATATTAAAATAAATAAGAGTTAAAGTTAAGGAACTTTAATTTATATACTAAAAAATAGTATAAATAATTACTTAAAAAAGATACTTTAACAAGTAATAAAAAAACAAGTTTAAAGTTAAAAAACTAACTTTTAAAAACGAAAATAAAGTTTTTATGAAAAAATTTGAAAATAAAAAGGTTATTATAAAAATTAGATTATATTTAACTAAAACTATTTAGAGTTAAAAAATAAACTAAACTTATAAAATATAAAATATAACTACCTAAGAATATAAGAATTTACTTATTTAAAAACTTATGAGTAAATTTAGCAGTAAATAATATAACTAGAACTAATTATTTACTAATATCTACTAATATTTACTAGGCTAAAGAAAAATATATAGCTAAGTAATAAAGACTTAGTTTTATTAGTATTTTACTTAATAATTTATTATTAATTTACACCTTCTAGTCCTGAGAACTACTAGAGAGATTTTAGTATAAGAAAGCTAAACACCTTAATATTACTAACTTTAAACTAAACAAGATTATTAAGCTAGTAAAAACTTATTAGACTTTTTATTTATATTATTTTTAATATATTATTGTCTTTTAGTTCTCCCTTAATAACTATATAAAATATAAAATAAATAAATATAAAGTGGATATAGCCTTTAGGTATTAAGAATAAGCTAAGAAACTAAAGCTAAAATTCTATATTTAAGAGAAAAAACTTATATGTTAGGATTAAATTACTATTATTAAGTATATTATTTTACTTAAGCCTTTTAAGGAGGCTACTTATTAGCTTAAAAGAAAAAGTAAATCTAGTTTATATAAAGCTATTTAAGAGATTTTAATTATATTTAAATAGTTATTAAATAGACTTAAAGAGCTAAAGAGGTCTTTAATAAAAATTAACTATAAAAATCTAAATATACTAAAAAATCACCTTAAAACTAATTATAATATAGTTTAGATTAAGATTAATAAGTACTATACTAAGTTTAATAACGCTCTAGCTTATTATATAACTATATAATTATATTTTTATTATAAAAGCTACCTTAACACCCTTTGGAGGATCCCTAATAATTATAATAAAAATAAAAATAAATTATATTCTAAATAAAGCTAGCTAGAGTAAAATAATAAAGATTTTTAATAACTTTAAAAAAAGTTATAAGAGAGATATAGCTAAAGAGTTTATAGCTACTAAATTTTCTTTTTTTTCTATTAAAAAGCTACGTGTTAGTTTTGTCTTAAATAAAACTAATTTTATTACAGCTATAATAAAAGTAGCTACTAAAAAAATTAAATAATTAGCTAAAAATAAATATAAGCTTTAGAAAATGGAACTAGCTTTACTTAAAAATTATTCTCTTACTCTTAATCTTGTATATTATTAACTACTTTAAAAAAGCTAGTTTCCTATTTTAGTATATTTTATTCTTAATATTTTTATAATCCTTATTTCTAGTATAGATTATAAGAGGACTTTTAGTAAGCTTAGAAATCTCTTAAATAAAAAAAAGCTTAAAATACGGCCAGATCTCCTATTAGTACTTTAATTCTTATAGTTTTAAAAGAGAATAGGCCTTAAACACTCTTTAAGACCTAGTAAATAAGAAATTTATTATTTATTAATATAGCTAATAACTTTTTATACTAGGCTATATACTAATACTATGCTAAGATTTTATAATAGAAGAGATTAATAAGTTTATAAAGTAACTTAATAATCTAAACTAAGCTTATATAATCTATTAAGTTATTAAGTAAATTCTTAAGTAAGTTGACTTAAATCTCTTTATTAAGTAAGTTAAGTAAGTTAGAGAGCTTAATTTTATTAAGTTAAATTAATAGTTTTAACTTACTTAATTTATTTAATAATAACTTTAGTTTCTACTTTATTAGTTTAGCTCTAAGTAGGGTATCCTTATAGTCTTAAGTAATAATATATACTAGATAATACTAATAGCTTATATACTCTAGAGTCTAGGTTCTATTATATATAGTTTAATTTTTATATTAACTATTTTCTTTCTATACTCTTATTAAATTTAGTATATTTTAATAAGGTTATATCTAAAGCAAGTTGGCTATTCTTCTTATTTATAGTAATAATATCTAATACTAAAATCTCTTTTTATTATTATTATATATTATTAATAAGTATGTATACGTAGCTTGATTTGTTCTATATTTATATTAATTTTATAATCTAAAATAGTTTCCTAAATAAGAGAAATAAAAAGCTATAATGGCTATATAACTGTTTATTTTTATTAAAAAAAGTACTATATAGTAAAATAATAGCTAACACTATTTTTTTTACTAATATAGTAAGTAAGTAAACTTTATTAAATTTAAGCTAGCATATAATAAAATAATAGTAAACACAATTTTTTTTACTAATATAGAAAGTAAGTAAACTTTAATAAATTTAAGCTAGTATATAATAAAATAATAGCTAACACTACCTTTTTTATTAATATAGTTTATAAGTAAACTTTAATAAATCTAAGCTAATATATAGTAAAATAATTACTAACACTATTTCTTTTACTAGCGTAGAAAGTAAGTGAACTCTAATAAATCTAAATTAATATATAATAAAATAATAGCTAATACTAATCTTTTTTTAATAAAATAGAAAGTAAGTAAACCTTAATAAATCTAAGCTAATATATCTATTATATATAAAAGTTTATAGAATTTCTTAGTAACATACTACTAGAGCTAAATTAATAAAGGAAGAATTAATTAAGCTTATATAATATAATACCTATAATAAATATAAGAAATTAAAGAATATAGATAGTAGATATTTTTATAAGATAAGCCTCAACTTTAGTTCCTACCCTGTTTTTAAATTAGAAATAGATAAAAAATACTATGTTTTTAACTATTAGAATAGAGAAAAGAAATAGACTAAAAGAAAACTAGAGTAATAATTAGAGTTCTAATAACATTAATTTAAAATCTAAAAAAATCTAAAAAAATTTAATAAATATAAAGAGGCCTTTTATAAGCACTAATAGGAGAAAAGAATTAACTAGACTATAAAGCTACAGCTAAACTAGTAAATAAAATTAGATAAATAAAAAGAATATTATATTTATAAGTATTAGAAATACTATACTCTAGAGAGAGAGCTTAACTAAATAAAAAAAAACTAAAATTAGTAAAAAAGCAAATAATAAAAACTAAGTAGAATAAGTTAATAAAGGTTTTATTCTCTATCTTATTAAAGCAAGCTATAAAAATAGTAAGGTATAAAAAGAAAATATTATAAACATAAAAGAAAGTAAATATAGCATAGAAAAGATAAAAAGTGTTAAGAATAAAAGAGTTATTCTTAGTAATTAAAAGGGACATTCTAATCAAGTAAATAAAGAAAAATCTTAAATTAGTATAAAAAAAACTAAAAGTAGAGAAGTCAAATAAATTAGATTAGCTAAATAAGAAAAATAAAAGAATAAAAATATAAATAAGTTTAGCGTGTTGTTAGGTCATAGTAGGTTAAATTAATATATATTTAAAATAACTAGATACTCTCCTAAAGTGGATTATAAAATAGATTATAAAAATAGCTATAAAATATATATTATCTAGCTTAAGGAGCTAACACAACCGTAATTTACTAAAAGAATAGAAAAAGTATTATATTTATATATATAAGAGACTCCAAGCAGCGTAAGATAGAGTTACTAAGATAATATAAAAAAAGATAAAGAGTTAGATACTAAAGTATAAGTATTACTTACTTTAGTTAAAAAAAAGTTTAATAGAACGTAAGAAAAAGCAGTTTAAGTCTTTATATAATAATATATTAAATTAGACTAATTTTAAAATAGGCTCTACTTTAGAATAATTTATTAAATTAAGGCCCTAAATTTAGTTTAATTTACTAATTTAAAGTGGTAATATATGACGTATAGTGTAGTAATAATATTATAACTTATTACTTTCTAATTTAGCCTCTAGTTATGTAAGCTTTTATTTTATAGACTTTATAATCTTTTAAACTACTTTATTTATTAAAAAAGCTTTATAAGAAAGGCTATTTATAATCTAATATTTTAAACACTCTAATATTTCTAGCATCTTAATTAAAAGCTTTATTTAATTTTATGAGATTATATACTAAGAACTACTAAATATACACTCTACCTTTATAAATATTATAAATATAAAGAATATTATAATAGCTATTAAACTGAGTTTAGAATAAATCTTCTACTATATTAGCTTAAGCTATTATTTAAAAAAAACTATTTACTAATAGAATAAGAAATAGCCTATAAAATTAATTAGCTTAATTATATAGAAAATTTAGTAACTATATTATAATAAAGTACTTAAAGTTATTACCTATTATATTACTAAGGCTTATATTTAAATATTTCTTATACTTTTAATATTTATATAGCGTTTTTAGCTTATCTTAAGTAGAGTACTACTTTAAGACTAGCTTAAAATAATTCTTTTATAACTTTCTAACCTTATGAATTACTCTATTAATATTAGCTTTCTTTTATAAATCTAAGTTCTAGAAATAAGCTTTATAAAGTAAAGGATATAAAAAAATTATAGTAATATAAACTAAAGACTCTTCTATTATCTTAAAGTACTCTCTAAATTTAAACTAATTAATAATAAAATAGTTCTCTATTATGAGGTCTTAGCAGTCTTTATATAAAATAAATTAAAAAATAAAATAGTAGTATAAAAAGTCCATTACTTATAGAGCCTAATTAAGGCTTAAAATATTAAATTAAGTGCCTTATATAATCTCCTAAAACGGCTAGAGGAAATTATAAAGTTCTATAAGTTCTTATTAATTATTTAAATTTAAATAATTTTCTTTAATTTTATTTTCTAATTAGTGGTTTTATATAAAGTTATTTATTTCTTTACAAGGCTTAAACACTATATATATTATTAACTACTATAAATTTTATTTTATCTTATTATCTCTAGGTATTATACAGCTAGTAAGCTGAATTTAGGCCTAATAGAGTCTTATAAAAGAATATATCTAGATTATAAAATTATATAGCTTTTTAAGTAAACCAAGCTTTTTCTATTTAGTAACTATTTATAGTCTCTCTTTACTATTATTCTACTCTTATTTTAAAAGCTTATTAATTTGCTAAATAGCCCCCTTTATAGCTTTCCTATTTTTTTTAAATAAAAATGTTTATATAACAAGGTTGTTAATGTAGCTATTATAGTAAATTTAATATTATATAAAATTAAAACATAAAATAGAACATGTAACTGCTTATAGTATTATATTATTAATATTATAATTATTAAGAATAAAGAAGCTATTCTTATTTATAAAATTATATTTATTAGTAATTTATAAAATATGTTTAGATTAAGCTTTACTATTATAACTACTAAGTAGTTTTTAAAAAGCTAAAAGTACCTTCTTAATTTTTTTTAAAGTCTTATTTATATAGTAAGCTATAACTTTTAGTATGCTAGTCTTTCCTAGAGAGCTTTATATATTAATAGAAAAGTATATCTAAATAAGTAATTTTTAAAGCTATTTTTTAATCTAATCCTTATATATAAGGAAGCTTAATTTAAGGAGGTCTAGAATATTATTATAGCTTATTCTAACTACGTTTATAGCTATATAATTAACAGAAGTAATAAGTATATAAAACTCTAGCTATTTAACTATACTAATTAGTAGTAAGTGTTTATTAATAAGCTATACTAAGGCTTTTAGAAACATAGGCTTATTAATTATATTACTAAAATATTTCTTTTTTATAAGATTACAGCTTTCTTGCTTTGTTTTTTAGTGGTTAAAGAATTTAGATAAGCTAGCTATTATTCTTTCTATTACTCTTTTCTTAGCTAATAGTTAAGTATTATAAATCTATATATTATATAAATAAAAGTATATTCATATATAGTTTAAAGTAGCACTCTTCTACTTATAAATTATATAATAAAACTATTAATAATTATATTTATTTTTAAGTTGCTCTTTCTTCTTTAATTTATAAACTATAGCCTAAATATTTATTAAAATAACTTTATAGATATGTTTTTTAGCCTGGCTGCTATTTACCTTATTATTAGCTTTTAAAAAATTATTTTCTATAATATTAGAAGTAGTAGAGAGAGTATTACTTTTATTATTACTAAAAAAGTTATAAATAAGTGTTTTAGCTACTAAAAGACTTTAAAAAAGTATATTAAAATTATAGTATTTATATAGAACTTTAGAGAGCATTTATAAATAATAAATATATTTTACTATCTACACATAAGACTTAGTCTATAAGTGTGTAGAATATAGTTACTAAAAGTAACCCAGCTTCTTATAAGTATTAGGTAAATAAAGTACTAGTATTATAACTATAAAAAAAATTATAACTATTAGATCTATAAGACGCTATCTAACTAGCTTTAAAAGAAAATCTAAAAAGTAAAAAGAAATAACTAGAGATAATTTATATAAGAATTTACAGTAGAACTTATAAAACTATATAATAAAAAGTTATAGATTCTCTTAAGGTAGAGTAAAAAAAGCGTTAATATAATAAAAAGTAATTTCTATTTCTTTAATTTTAAAAGCTTTATTAGCGACCACCTTACTAAAAATAACGCTATAAAGATAAAAATCTTAACTAGAAAATTCTTCTTAAATATAGGTAAAGTAGATTTTAAAGATATTAACAACAAAGCACAGCTAAAGCACACTTAAATTAATATTAATCTATATATATCTAAAAAGGTAATAAGTAATCTAATTATAGAACTTCTAAATAGAAAAGCCCCAGGCTCTAATAACATACTAAATAAGATTCTAAAAATTATATTTCTATTAATAGCTTAGGAGCTTGCATAGGTGGTTTATTAGTATTTTAAAAGTAAAATAATACCAACTTACCTTAAAAGATTAATTATAATTATTTTATATAAAGAAGGTAAGAAGGATTACTTTTTTCTAGAAAGCTACTAATTAATTACGCTAGAAAATACTCTAGCTAAAATAATTAAAAAATAAGTAGCAGACTTAATAGCAGTAGCCGCTAAGAAATATAAACTATTTCTATAAAACTAAATAAAAGTAAGAAAGAAGCGCTTAATACTCTTAATAATTAATATACTTATTTTTAATATTTAAACAGTATAAAGAGCGCGCTTAGGCTGTGTTATTTTAATACTAAATTTAGATTTAACTAAAGTCTTTAATAACATCTCTTATAAACGCCTGCTATATATTCTAAGGAAGAAGAGACTACTAAAATAAATAATTTACTTTATATAAAGCTTTTTAATTACTCGACGAATGCGTATTATATTCTTTAAATATTAAAATAAATAAATTTAAATATAAACAGGCATTTTATAGAGATCTCTACTTTTATTAATTTTATTTCTCTTCTTTATATTAGAGCTTCTAAAGGAGTTTTAGTGATTAGATAATAATATACTAGTATTTAGCTTTATTAATAATATAAATCTTATCTTATAAGGAAACTCCGCTACTGAGAACTGCTAATATCTAATAACTATATATAATTAATATATAGTATAAGTAAAACGCTATAAAGCTATATTTATACTAGAAAAATATTAGCTTATATACTTTACTAGAAAAAGACGCTATAATAATATAGACCTAGTATTAATTATATAAATTACTAGCTATAAAACTACTCTCTAGAGTTTAAGTATATATATACTTAGGGTCTAAGTAAACCTAAAGCTCTAATAAAAAGAATATATTTATAAAGTAGTAGAAAAGGGTATAGTAGTTTATAAAGCTATATTATAAATTACTATATTAATATAAGGCCTGTTTATGAGACGCTTATATCTTTTATATATAATAATTATCCGCCTAATAATGCTCTATAGTGCCTAGATATGGGGAACTTATAATAATAGTAATTTAATAGCAAAAAATCTCATCCGGCCGCTCCAGAAAATGTAAAACTAATATTTTTATAAAATAATAGAGGTATATAAAAGAATACTAATAGCAGCTATTAAGGAAAAGATAGTAGTTTACTAATTATACTTTATATAAATACTATAGCTCTCTAGAGGACTCTAGATACTAGCTATAATTTAATAAAAATAATAATAATAAATACTCTAGATAATATCTGGGTATTACTAGTAAGTTAATAGTAGACCGTAATATGACCACTAACCTCACTAGAAAAGCTTTAAAACTAGGTAAAAGAATATAAGAAAGAAGTTCTAGCCTATTCTATAAGAAAAAACTCTAGAAATTACTAACACCAGCAGAGACAGAGACGTATAGGGGAATTATAAGTATACTATACTAATAGCTATTAATACTACTAGTATATAGCTATTTTTATCTTAAAGTAGATAAATATATAGTAGTAATACTAATAGTAAAGTATAGTAAAAAAATAAATAGTATCTACCTAGCGTATTCTATAGAAAATATTTATAATCCTACTTTATAAAAAACTCTTAAAAGTAGAAGCTACTACTCTATTTTTATTATATATAAAAGTCCTTAGCTTTAATACCTAGCTAGTAAAAATAGAGGTCCTAAATAAATTCCTATAATATAATTATAGCTAGCTAGTATAGACTATATACTATATTCTTTTTTACTGCCCTAAACTAAAGAGAACTAAACTAATAGTATTATTTCTATTAAAATAACTAGAAAGAATACTAAGCTAGAGAGATAGTATTTAAGTAGTAGTAAAAGTAATTAATACTAAAAAAATAAACAACTTCCGCCCATTCTAGAGTATAGACAATTAATAGAAGATAGAAAAAGAGAGTAAAAAGAAAAGAAGAAAATAAAATCATTTATAAGATATAAATATAATAGCTAAAATTATAGACTATATAAAAAATAAAAAGATAGGAAAGAAATACTATAATAGTAGAGCACTAGCACCTCTCTAGTATAGTATATTAATAGGTTTTCTTATTAATAAGTTTTTCCTATAGACGGAATTGGCCTATATGGACCCATTAAAGGGACTAAATCAATCAGTAAATAGAAATAATAATAAATAATAAATATATAAATTAAATTAAAAACTATTTAAAATATCTAAATCTAACACTATATAACTTATTAGTTATAGTGTTATTTAATCTTAAAATAGTTTTAGTATATTAATTAGTTATATATTATTTAATAATTAAATATACTAAGCTTAGCGCAGAACCTATTATAGTTTATCTATATATAATAAACTAACTAACTTTAAATTAGTATTAAAGTAGTTTAGATTTAATATATTACTACCTCTATAAATATAAGTTAAGTAGGAGTTTTTAGAAATTACTATAAAATATATACTATCTAGTTAAAATAGCTAGTTTAATAGTAACTATTAGGATTAAGCTATTCTACTATATTTAAATCTATTACTAAGTAAGCTTATATATAAAGTTTCTTTAGTAAATATAATAACTTAATATAAAAAGAAAATTATAAGAGAATTGTTACTACTTAATTAGATTTAATCTTTAAAAGTATTTAAACCTACTTAGAAGAAAAGATATTTGCTTAATTAAAAGTTAGATATTACTCATAATAGAGTATAGCTACCTAAAAGTTATGTAAATAATATAAGGTAAATAAAAGAATAAAGACCTCCTAAAGTAGCTATATATAAAAGTAAATAGATATTTTAATAAACACATAACCTAACACTTTTATTTTCTAGGTTAGTTTATATAATAAAAAAATTATTTTAGTACTGTTTAGATAGTACTGTATACTAAAGTATATATATATTAAATTATATAAAGAAGCTATGTTTACTAGAATTTAATTAAGATATTAAACCTACTTAGTTAAGTATAATAGCTAGATAAAATTAATATAACGTGTTATAGTCTATATAAACACAGTGTACTCTAAAACACTATAAAAAATCTTAAAAACAAGATATTAGAAGGCTATATCTAAGAAGAGGAAAATTATTTAATATTATATACTTTTTAAATATACTTATAATAATCTATTTACTAGCTATAATTTAGTAAAAAAGCTAAATAAATAGTATTTTTTAGTATTTAATTATTAGATAAAGCCTTAAGCTATTTTACCTTAAATAATAAGCTTATATGCTTAATTTACTTAATAATACTATAATATATTATATAATAAGTGCTGTAGTACAGAAAGCATTTAATCTTCTTATTAGTATATATAAGTAGGTAATATTTAATTAAGTATTTAATACTAATACGTTTATTAAACACGCTAGCTTAGTTACTAGTAAGAGTATTCTAAATTTTAGAAAAGGCTCTAATACTAACACTTTAGTTAATATCTAGTAGTTTTAAATTACTTTTATAAAAAGATTAGTAAACCTTTAAGCTAAAAATAGTTATAGTTAAATAGATATCTTATTATAGACCTAGAAGATTCTAGAAGCTTTTTTAATAGGAAATTTAATAGAATCCTAAAACTTTATAGCTTTCTATACTTTACTATTCCTCTATCTAAAACCCTTTAGTTAATACTATAGTATGTATTTATATATTAAGTTAACTAGTATATTACTATTATAAGAATAAGTAGCTCTGTAATTTAAGCTAGTTTAAATTATTATATTAGGTATTATTCTCAGCACGACTTAGCATATTCTATAATATAGAAAAGAAATAATTAGAGTTTATATTAATTAGAAATAAAGCTAAACTATACTTATAATTCTTAAACTAGTTATTTTCTTCTATTATTATAAGTTAATTATAAGCTATAACTAATAAAAAGCCTTTATTAGCTAGTTATACTCTTCTATTATTATAGTTTATTTATATGCTATAACTATTAAGAAGTTTTTATTAGCTAGTTATTCTCTTTTATTATTTTAGTTTATTTATATTCTATAATTATTAAAGAGCCTTTATTAGCTAGTTATTTTGTCTCTACTATATCACTATTTATATATTATTATAAATTATAGATTTACCTTTCTAGCTTATTTAATAATATTTTTAGAGTACTAGCTTTTTTTTTTTAGTATATTAGTAGGTATAACTAGAGTAGGTTAGCTACTCTCTTTTAACTATTTACATTTATACTAGCTTCTATTTATTCTATTCTACTTAAATATACTATATACTTAGTTTTTATATAGAAACTAATAATAATTTATTAAAAGAGTGTACTTAAATAGAGTTTTAATATCTAATTTTCTTAAATAATAGCTACTCTAAATTATACTAGAAAAAAAATTAGTTATTCTTTTCCTTATTCTTAAGTACTTTTTTAAGATAGTATTATTCATCTTTCTAATAAAATCTACTATTAAATTCGTAATAATATTATTTCCTTAATTTATATTTATATTGTGTATTTTAAATAAGTTAACTTACTAACTATATTAATAAATAGACTATAGTTAGTAATTATTATATCTCGTTTATGTTAAATAAATAAACTTACGTTTTATACTACTAAGTACATAATAGTTAATAGTTATTATATTTTATATATTTTAGGTAAGTTAACTTACTTTCTACACTACTATATAAATAAAAGTTAGTAGTTATTATATTTTAGCTATTTTAAATAAGTCGACTTATATCTTTTATAAAAATATATTATAAATATAAAATAGAGATCTAATTCTTTAAAAAGAACTAGCAAAAAAAAAAATACAAGCTATACTATAGTATGGCCTATATATATTATTAAAAAAACGAAAAAAAAAAAAAAAAAAACTAAGTTAAAATAAAACTACTCTAAGTTCTACTTAGTAAAGTTATAAAGACTATAAATTAAAAGTAAATTTAAGCCCTAGAAACTATTAACCTAAAACTAGTAAAGCTATAGAAATAGTCTGTTTTTAAAAAAATTAATATTAAAACTAATAAAAAAAAGCTATATAAAAAGTCGTTTTTTTAATAAATATACTAGAAACAGTAATTTACTTTAATATATTAGCTAAAAAATATAATTTAAGTATAATAGTAGTTACTTTATATTAGTACTATAATATTTAATAATATTAATAAGTTAGTATTAGCTTAGTTAAATAGTAAATAATTTATATAAATAAACTTATTATAACCTACTATATAGTTAAAATAATTAAAAATATATAAATAAAAAGTAATACTTTTACTAACTCTTAGAATTAAATAATTAATATAGTAAGTAATAATAAGTTAGTACTATAAGTATTAGTAATCTTATTTAATAAATTAAGTTAATATATAATATATATTACATTTAACTTTATAAAAAAATTAAAAAAATAAAGTAAAACTCTATTTTTACTAAATACTTAAATATAGTAAAATCTCTAAAAATAATATAGCTAATAACTTAGTAAAAAAAGTAGTTAACTTAAATAAAATATATTAGTTTTAATACCATACTTTTATATAAAAAGATTAATAGAAAAAGAATACTAATGTAGTAGTAAAGTAAATAGTAGTTATTTAAAAAAAGAAAATACTTATATAAAATTAAAAACAAGTTTTTATAAAAATAAGTACTATAGTTTTATAAGCTATTTTTAAGAAATAAAGTATATTTATTAATACAACTTAAAACAAAACACTTTTAAAATAATAATAAGTATAAATATAATATAAAAAAAATTGTAGTTTATGTTTTAGTAAATTATTTAAAACTCTATAACTTTAAATAATAGTTAAATAGTAAAATATAAAACATATTTAATTAAAATAAAAAGTTATTAGTAAAAGTTATATTAGTAAGTTTATAACCTATAATATTATAACTATTATTTTAAAAAAGTAAAAAAAGTAGTTAAATAAATTTTAATAATTTACTATTTAATTATAGTTTAAAACAACTTAATATAAAAATATTATTTAAGTAGTAAGTTAAATAATAGTAATAATAAATTAATAGCTAAATTATTATTTACTATTAAAAGTATATTAAAAAGTAAATTTACCTAATAAATTATATAAAAATAAAGCTAAACTATAAAGAAACTATAACAAGTTTTAGTTATTATAGAATAGTAAGTTAAAGTAAGTAAATTTATAAAAAAAAGTATAGTAAAAATAAACTTTTTTATAAAGTTTAATAGTAACTAAAAAAAAACTTAAAATATTTATAGTAGTAATAAATACTTATTAATAATTTAATTAAGTATTATTTATAACTAATTAAAATTAAATTTTAATAGCTAGTATAAACATAATAAAATAAGTTATAAAATAGTTTAAAATACTTATAAAAAACTACCTAACTAATAAAAAACTAAACCTTGAATTAATAAAGTTTAAGAACTATATAAATAATATAAAAAAAATACTAAAAACCTATAAAATCTTTAAATAAGAAATAATAGTAGTATTTAAAAAAATTAATAAAAAAGTAAATACTATACAAAAACTAAAACACGTTAAGTAAAGAAAACTAGTAGTTAAATATACTATAAAGTTTAAACAACTTTAGTTACAACTTATATAAAATAATTAACTCTTAATTATAATATACTATAAAAAATTAAAAATAATGTTAAAATTAAAATTACCAAAAACTAATAATTTATAACTTTTTTAAAAATTATTAAAAAGTAGTAGTTATTAATAACTATTAATATTAGTATAAGAAAAAAAAAATACTTAAATAGTAATTTAAGCACTAAAAAAATAATAATTTAAATATATAAAAAAAATTTTTAACTAAGTGTTTATTAATAAAAATTTAAAAAAAATAAACTAAAAAATATATAAAATGTTACACAAAAAAAGTTTACTTAAATTATAAAAAGTAGAAATACTTTGTTAAAAATTAAAAATAATAATAATTAAATATTAAAAAAGGTTATGTTTAAACTAAAATAGCAAAAAAAAAAATTAAAAAATTAAATAACAAAAAAAGCTATTACATAAAGAATTTAATAAAAATAATACTAAATATATAAAAACTATATATACTTTAAATAAAATTATAAAATATTATATTAATTAGTGAAAAACTATTTAGTAAAATAATTTAATAATATAATAAAAAAACTAATAAAAAAACATAATAATTTTACAAAATTAATAAAAATTTTTTTTTTTAAAAAATTAGACTTTTATACTAAAAAAATTAAAAAATTAAAAAGTTTATATATATAACAATTATATAATAAATATGCTAAAAATATTATTAAATATGTAAATTAAAATATAACCTAAAAAAATACTATATAATAAAATACTAGAAAATTACTTTAAATATATATATATATATAAATACTAATAAGTAGTATAAATAGTAGAAACAAATAATATAAAAAACTAAGTAAAATAATACTAGCTATATAAATAAATAAAATTTATAAATAAAATTAATACTAGTTATAATTTATATAACATACAATTATTTTGTTAAATACTTTAAACTAATATATATATATTACTAATTTTATAAGGAAAATAATAATACTATAAATAAAATAATAAATTAAAAACACTAAATATATATAAAAAACCTATTTAAAAATAAACAATAAATAAACAATACACACTATATATATTAAAAAACTAGAAATAAGAAAAGTACTTTAATACTTAGTATAAAACAAAATCTAACTTTTAGTAAAAACTAATTTACATAAACTTAAAAAATAAGTTATAAAATTTTAATTTTAATAAATATAAATAACTAATATAAAATAAATATTAGCTAAAATATTAATAATACTAGGTCAAATACTAATAAAAAAATAACTAGTTATAAAAATGTATACTATACTTATATATTAAATATACTTTTTAAAATAAAAATTATAAAATTATAAAAAATAAGTTAAAAACATATATAAAATATTTAATATACTATTAAAGTTATCTAGTTAGGCTAATATACACCTTAAAGTCTTAAAGTATTTTTAGAAATCTTAAGTTTTAAATTACTATAAGCTTTTTCTTAAAGATATATATTTTAAATATATTAACTCTTTAACTAAATAAAATTACTAATAAAAAACTAAAATACACTTTTAAACTACTTAACGTAAAATTCTTTTATATAAATTCTATAAATAGCTAGTTAAAGTGTTGTAAATACTTTTTTAGAGTATAACTTATTATTAATATATTATTAATAAATCTACATATAAAGTTCTAATAACTAGACTTTTAAATTACTTTATTAATTTACTACTAAGTGTATAGTAGGAAATTATAGTATTTTATTAATATAGTATTATATTTTTCTAGTTCTTTATATAAAATTATTATAGTTTTATAACAATTTTTCTTTACTATAAGAAATTAGAAGAAATAGGCTGCTATATTAATTACTAATAAAAAATTCTTTTTCTATATATATATGTTATAGATAACGTATTTTATAAGCGAGCTAGTTAAATAAGTGAGTTAATCAGTTTACTAAGACTACATATTAAGATATTTAATACCATAATATCTCTATTTATTAACCTGTAATTAATTCCTAAAGAAGCTTAAATATAGCTTACTATTTAAGCTTTTGAAATAGGCTAAATATTTAGCCTCTAACCTGCTATATATACTTTTAATGTCTCTTTTTTAAGTCTATAAACATAACGCGCTGGAATTACCTTATAACGTAATATTAAGCCTAATTTAATAAATCTAATAGCAACTAAAGAGAAGGTAATAAAATAGTATATATTTAAACTAGATTTAAGAGAATTTGTCTCTCTGCTTAATACTATTTAAGAAATAGCTAATAAACTATTAGCTAAGTAGGAGAAAGACTTAGTAAATATAAACTAGCCACATAACTTTATTAAGTGCACTATAGGGCTTAAAATAAAGTATAATCAAAAGCTAGACTACTAGCGTTATAAATAGAAAGAACTAGTAATCATATAAGCTTAGTTTAACCTTATACGTAATATAAAGACTAAATATAGTATATAAGATAAAGACATATATAACTTTAACAAATCTAGCTTTTAGATAGGTATAATAACCCAGTAAAAAGTCATTACAGGCTCTAAAAGATAGTATTAACTAAAAGCTATTTAGCTAAGTAACTAGGAGTAGGTTATAGTAATCTAAGGTATTAACACATTAAAGTACACACTTTTACTCTTTATTATCTATAAAAGCAAAAACTATTTTTTTATTTGGTACTAGGAAGTTAACATACTATCCTAATAGGCATTTAGAGTCTCTAATAACGGCTAGATAATAAATAAGCTTAGTTTCTAGTGGTTGAAGCACTTTAATACGCATACAAAAAAGCGTACTATAGGTGTATACCGTCTATTAATTCTAGACAGCTATAAAAGCCATAACTCGCTGGAATTTACTGAATATTATAAAGAGAATAAGATAGTTACTTTATATATACCGCTACATTCATTACATATCTTGTAGCCACTAGATATTAGTTATTTTTCGCTGTTAAAGATAGCATATAGGCGCTAAGTTAAGAAGCTAATACGTAACTAGTTTAATTATATTATGAAAATAGAGTTCTTACTAGCCTTCCGGGACGCATTTAATGCGTCTATTACTAAAAAGAATATCTAAGAAAGTTTTCAAGGTGCTGGCCTAGTTTTATTTAATTTAAATAAGATAATATTAAAGCTTAACGTTTAATTACGTATGTCTATACTCTCTATTATATAAGATACCCTATAGCAGTTGAAAACCTCTAGTAACTACTTTAAATTTAGGTCGTAATTAAAGCTGATTAGTAATAAGTTAGGTAGCTTACTATCTTCCTTAAAGGAAGAGTTTAATTAGCTTATTAAAGGCACTTTTTTAATAGCTTATTAGATAGTGTTATGGCGCGATTGAATTACTAAGCTTAAAGTAGCTAATAAGATTATAAACTAACAAAAACAGCGTAAAAGAAAGCGTATCTAGTAAGAAAAAGTCTTTACCTTTAAAGCTAGCTTACAGTTAGTTGCTAAGAAGTCTACTACTATAACTTTTAGTAGTAAGAAAAGTTAGGGTAATACTAGAGTAAATAAGGTTAAACTAACTTAAAGATACTGTAGAAACTATAGTGGGACTAGACATAACACTTAAATATACTAAATTAATAAAGAATCTACTATAGAATCCAGCAATGATGAGGAATTAGAGGTAGATTATAGTAGAATAAAGTAGTTTATTATATAGTTTATTATATTTAGTATAGTCTTAGTAAATTAATTAGCTCGCTTATTTAACTAGCTCGCTTATAAAATACGTTATAGGCTAAAGGCACTATATAAAAAAAAGTTACTATATAATATTACGTGATATCACGGTATTACGTAATTATATTAGTTAGTAAATAGAGAATATTCTTACCTACTTTTATAGCTAATAGAAATAATTAATTTATATTTAACTTTATAACTTTACAGTATTATGTATTGTATATTTCTATTATAATTAATAGCTAAAAAACTTTTTAGACATTAAAATTCTTAAAATTATTCAAATTTATTAATTTACTTAATTTTTTTTTTTTTAGCTAAAACTATTATACTTATTAATAATATACTTTTATATTATTTAAAGTTTACTATTTAAGTCTACTATGTTTAAAAGAATATACTTAGGTTTTACTAATTTTATTAACTTAGTTTTATTAAGTACTAATATAAATTTAATTATATATACTAATTTAAAGCTTTTATTAAAGCTTTTTTTAAAGTTTACTATTTTTAAATAAGTAACAGAACTTACTTTACTATAGAATTTTTTAATATACTAAAATAGTACATTTAATTAATACTTTTATACTTATTAATAATAAGTATAGAGGAACTTATACTATTTAAATTAACTACTTTCATAAAATAAATATACTAACTTAAATTAATAATATTATTTTATTTTATTAAGTAGTTACTATTTTATTGTTACACTATATTTTTTAAACTATACTTATAAAAAAGAAAATATTTTCTATTTATTTTCTTTTAATTATATAAGAGCACTATATGCTTTAAAGATACTTATTTTATAATATACTAAAGTATTTAATAATTATTAGCTTTTAAATCTATAATTTTTATAGATTATATAAATAATAAGCTTTATACTAGAAAATTAACTAATTTCTAAATAATTTTATATATTAGGTGTAGTAACCTATAAAACAAAAAGCCCAACTACTAAGAATCTAGTTAACATAAAATATTAGTAAAAAGAGAGAATTAATTAACATTTAAATCTATAATATAAATAACTTTATAGATGTTAATATTAGTTATAAATATTATAAAGCTTTAAGTATAAACATAACTTTAAAGCTAACACTATCTATATAAGCTAAATTTATATTTTTAGTTAAAATTAAAAGCATACCTAGGCAAAACATAATGCTATTATAAATAATTAATATATTTAAAAATAGTAACAATACTTAAAATAAAAATGCCGGACTCTTAAAATAAAATAAAAATAAAAAATATTATAAAAGTAATACTATACAGGTAATATTATTAAACAAGACTAAAAAAATTAAATAAAAATTAAGTTATAATAAGAAATGTTTACTTAAATAGTAATTCTACTATATTAAGTATTTAATTTATAGTAAATAAATACTTTTTTTACATAGTTTATAGCGGCTATAAATAGTATGTAGGCCAAAATAAATATAATATAACATAATTAATAAAACTAATAAACTATATAAACTAACTATATAAGTTTTTATATTTATAAAATAAGCTATTTTCAACTAAATCTCTTTATATTATTTAGAAAGGGAGATGTAGTTTATATTAAATAAAATACATATATATAAAATATATTTATTTTTATTAACTGTATTTAAGACGTTATTATATTATATAGTAACTAAAATAAGATAGTTATTAAATTTTGAATTTTATAATACTTAGAAGAAAATACTCTTAAATAGTTTACTATAATATTAATAGATATTAAAAAGAATGCATTACACTATACTCTAGACCTAAAATAATAAAAACAACTTTTAGTTTAGTAGTTCTGTTTTTTTTTTTAAAAAAAAAAAAGTAATAAATAATCTTATAAACGTAAAATATACACTTAAAAATATAAAAATACAGCACTTTATAAAACTATTGTGTATACAATTATTTAAAATATAAAATTAGCTAAAATATTAAATACTTTTATATAATTAGGTTTTATATAAAATAGACTATATATACTTTTTTATAATTCTATTTTATAACTTAGAGTACAAATAAACATTTTCACCTTTATTTAAATAATAAATAAGAAATAAAAAACCTAGTATATTTTTACACAAATCTACCTTAATGTAAAAATAGGTGTAAAGAAATTCTATTATTTAAGAAATTAATACTTAATACTTAAAATATACTAACGTAACTGATTTTTATAAAATAAAAGAATTAGTAATAGTTTTAGTTAATTTATAGAAACAAGCTAGCACTAGTATAAAAATAGTAAGTATACTTATTAACTATAGTTATAATAAAACGTAAATATAGTAAATATAAATATAAATATAAATAGAATAACTATATAAGTAGTATTACCTTAAAAGTAGATATTTATAATTAAAAGCAGAAACTAATAATCTAGTTATAATAAAAAAAAGTATATTAAAATAAAGTATTAGTATTATCACGAGAGTGCTACGTGCAAGAGGTTAAGAACTTAAAAAAAAAATATTAATTAATTACTATATATAATACCAAGTAATAATTTAAGACGTTGCGTGAAAAAAGGAAGAAATAAAATAAATTATAAGTAAAGTATTTAGATAAAGGCTCGTACACTAGCGCAAGACTAATATATAAATATATAGTATAATAAAAAAGCTTATAAAAAAAGCTTTCTTAAAAGACTTTTATAAGATATTATAAATAGTTATTATAATAGTACCCCTCTTTTAAATCTGAGCTCCTATAATAGGTGTTTATGTTAAATCTTAAATAGCAAATTAATTTAGATTCTAGAAATAGAATTCTTTTATAGTAGTTATATCTTAAAAATTATTTATAAATTACTATATTAGGTTATTATACTTAGTTTATTTAATAAGGTATTTATAGTATTTCCGTTTATAATTAAAGCGCAGCTTCTTAATTCGCTTAATATAGTATTTAATATTACTATTAATTTTAATAGGTTTTAGTAATAGGTTTTATTAATTTAGAAGGTATTTAAATTCAGGCGCAGCTAGCTAAAGTAAAGATATATAAAAAACTAAGTATATACTTAAGGATTTAGGAAGTTTAAGTTAGTATATATATAAGAAAACTGCTTAAGAGATATGGTATTTTCCTAAGGCCTTTAAGTCTAGCTTCTTAAATAGTTATTTAGTTTTAATATTTTATATATTAAGCTAGACTATATCTTCTATCTAGTAGTTAAATATAGGTAATTATTTTTGATTTATATATTTTTTTTAAAGAGCCTAGGCTTAGATTATCTCTTTTTAGACTAGCTATTAAATATTAGCTATTTTCTCTATTATATAGTTAGTTTCTAAGGCTTATAACGCCTAGTAAGGCTATCTTTAAGTTCTTATAAAAAATTTAAAACCCATTTAGGGGTATTAGCCTATATTAGCTAGGAATAATAAAATCTTTATAAATTTAAATATAGTGTTATTAGCTTTAAACTGTGCTAAGAAGAGCTAGTTTACTTAGTTATTTTATTAATAGTTTATATATATATATATATAGAACTTATTTTATTACGCCATTAGCTCTTTCTATTTAGCTATTAGTTTCTAGATAGTATATAGAAGATAGTTAGAATTTAATTTATAATTATTTATAGAGTTTATTATAGAAAGCAGAAAGAAATTGTATTTCTTAGTCTAATATAATTGTTTTTAGAAGGCTATAGTCTATCTATACGTGCTAATAAAAGAGACAGGCTATATCTATAATAATTATATTAATATAAGAAATTAGGTGTTAGTATTTTATAAGGCGGTTTATTATAACTATAATATTAATATAGCTTTTAGATTTTAGGAGATTAGTAATAAAGTCTATAAAAATATCCTTCTATCTTCTCTTAGAAATAGATAAAGGCTTTAAGAGGCTATAATACTTCTTATAAGAAGCTTTAGATCTTTAATAAATATAGTAGTAGAAAATATATTAGCATATTATCTTAAACATCTAAGACTAATAGTATTTATATTATAAGATTTTAAGAGTCTTTCTATAACTAGAGTAGCCGCCAATAGGGGAGTTATATATAATCTAAAGAATTTTAATTTTAAGTTTATTATTATTTAGTATTATTAATCAGCCGCGGTAGTATAACTGACTTTTTTAATTTTTATATTTATTTAAAAAAAGCTTCTTAAAGCGTTAGATTCTATTCTATTTTAGTAATAAAATTTCCTAGATAAACTTATTATTAGAGTACTTATTATTAATAATCTATTAAATAGATCTATCTGTTTCAGTTAAGTTTAATTCTAGTATCTTATTAAATAGTTTAAAGTAGAGAAGTATTTGTTATTAGGCTCTATAAACTTCTTATTATACTAGAGTATCTTATATATAATAAATAAAAATATTTAGTTTCTCATCCTACCTACCGGGCTGATACGTAATTATGAAGTTAAATTAAAATAAGTATTTAATTTAACAGGCCTGTTAGTAGCTTAGCTGTTTTATAATAATAAAGTACTATAAATTTTTATAGTTATTTAATACTTAGATTAGAAAGATAGTACTTTCTAGCTTAGATTTCTATTATTTAAAACAGCATATAATAGCTAATAGCTTTTTATTATAGATTTTATAGTTACCTTTAGCAGGGCTTAATCTCTTTAAGAAGTAAGTAATAGATCTTAATTTACTTAGTTTATTCTTCTAGGAAAGTACTCTAGTAATTCCGTAGTCTAAAGAATCAGCTTCCACAATAATTAGCAACTCTAAATTAAAGTATTAGAGAATTAGAGTAGTTATAAATATATACTTTAAGAATTTAAACACTATCTAATAAGTGTTTTTAAATTTAAATTAGATATTCTTTTTAGTTAGGGTCATAAGCGGGGACTTAATACGGAAGAAGTTATTAATAAATTATTACTAGAAATTAGTGAACTCTAGAAATACTCTTATGTCTTTTACGTTTCTAGAGAATTCCTAGTTAAGAATATCCTTTATTTTATTTAGATTTATACTAATTCCTTTTATTAAAATCACGTACCTAAGATAGGTAACTTTTTTTTAGTAGAACGTATATTTATTAATATTAAATTAAAGGCTAGCTTTCTTTAGGGCTTTTAGAATCTATTTTATATATTATTTATATTCACATAGAGAGTTACTATAGATTAGAATATCATCAAAATAATCCATATAAAATATATTAAGAAATAATTAAAGGATATTATTTATATAGTATTAGAATATACTTAGTACGTTAGCTAGTCTAAAAGGTATAATAAAATATTTAAATAGGCTATATTAAGTCTAGAAAGTAATTAACTATTTATTTCCTTCTACCACACGAAGACAGTTAAAGGCTGCGATAATATTTAACTTTATAAAATACTTTATCTTACTAAAGCAGGATAGAGTTTCTTAGATTAATAAAATAAAATAATAGTTTTTAATAGTAATAGTATTTAGGGCTTAGTAGTTTATATAGAATTAAAAACCTTTATTAGGTTTTTTTATAAAGTTAACTAGTATAGCTATAAGAGATATACTTACTCTAATAAATTATTTAGTAAAATAGTCATTAAAATACTTTCTAAAAACTTTTAATTTATTTTAAGATATTTTATAGAGAGGTCCAAATCTAGGTTATTTTCCTTTTTTAAGAATAATTTTATAGTTATATAGATAATATCCGAGTAGTCTATCGGCCTCTATAAGTACAAATATTCTAAGAATATTATAATAATTCTCTAGGACTTTAGTAGCTGAATTTGTATAAGTTTTTAAAACTAAGATCTTATTAACATCAGCTATTAAAATAGTAAAGATTTTATATTTATGTTTTTAAGTAATTTATATAAAGGGGGCTGCCCTAATTAGGTAAATGTTTATATTTAGTTTAGATTCCTTATAAGGCCCTTTTAGTAAAGCTTTTACTAAAGAGTTTTTAAAACCTTAAAAGAAAGGCTTTCTTATAAGGTTCTTATTTAATTTAGTGTCGGATTTAGATACGTGTCTAAATATAAGTTTAGACTCTAAATAAAAGTCCTCTAAAAAACAGTTTACTAGAGAGGTCTCTAGATAAGTATTTAATTCTTATAACTAATAGTTCATTTTAGTTAACTAGTAATCATATTAGGATTAAGTAGTTAGTAATAACTTTAGAGAACAAGTTTAAGTACGCTGTATATAAATAGTATTAAGGTAAAATCTTTTTAGTAAAGAGTTTACTAAAAAGTCCCTTAAATAGGTAGCATATTTTTTTAAGTAGATTAGAGATTAAAATAAGTATAAATAGTAAGCCTAGTAATAGAAAGTATTAAAAAGTAACTTTTATAAGTTATAGTTAAAGTTAACTTTATACTTCTTTATCTATAGTTAGCTAAATATTAGTTTATGATTTCTAGCAGTTATCTTAAAGAGATAGATATCTTTAACATAATTTAAATAATAGAGGGTTATACTAGTAGTATATAAGATATAACTCTTTTTAAGGCATTTATTATTAAAACTAATAGAATAAAAAACATTTAGAAGAGGCAAAAGACGGAGTTTCTAAGTATAAGCTAAAAGTCTATTAATATAATTTATATTAATAGCTCCAGTATTAATTAAAGCAGTGATAGAATAGAAAGAGCTATTTTATTAAATAGTATATAAAATATTTACTTAATAGTCCTAAGAATTAGTTATTAGGTAAGAGGTTTATAGGTTAATAGAAATTAAGTATTAAAAACATCTTAAAAAGTAACTTAACTCTAGGATAGAGCTTTTAATAGGCTAGCTTTAAAAGTTTAGAAATATTCTTATCTATAAGAAAATTCAGATCTAAAGAAAGAATAGAAGCGGGTTAATTATTAGAATCTAAATAAGCTTATAGATTAAAGTTCTAGTATAAAAATAGAATAGTTTTAGGAAATGTAGTTATATTTATTATACTTAAAGTATTAGCTATTACGCTTTTAGGCTTCTTATTTAGCTAATTTAAAAAAAGTATAGTTAAAAATATTAATTTCTATAGTATTAGAATCTTATTCTAATATAAATTATAGCCTATAGTAGTATAGCGTAGAAAGGTACTAAAAGTTATTATTATATAAAAATATTAAATTAGTGTAGTTATTTAACGTGTTAGGGATTTTAATACCTACTATTATTTAATAAAGCTCATTATTTAATAATCTCCTTAACTATATAATTAAACTAATTTTATTTAATCTAGTATTAGTAGCTAGTTTATAGAATTTAGTAAAATAAATAATAAAGCTCTTCCGCTCTTAGTAGAATAAATTAAGTTTATTTAAAATAATAAGTTTCTTATTTAGGTCTCTATATATAGCTAGTAGAAAGATAATTAATTACTTTACTATATATATATCCTAATTTATAAGAGGGTCTATAAGTGTTACTGGGTTCTTCTTTAGTCTTAAGTATACATATAAAAACTAGGAGCGTTTAGTAGAATATTAGTTAGTATTATTTTCAAGTTTATAATAAAGTTTTCTAATAAAGATAAGTAGATCTCTTTACTTTCTAGTAAACATTAAAGAATTAAATAAGTAATTAGATTTTATTATTACTAATAAAATAATAGAACTTAGTATAAAGATTAACTTCGCTTATCTAACTATAATTTAGAAAACTTAAAGATAGGTACTCATTATAGTTATAGGTAGAGTTAAAATTATAAAACTTAAATTATTTCTAGATAAACTAGTAGCGCCTATTAAGGCTTCTTTAGCAGTAGTTACTTAAATAGTAAAATAAGAAGAAATAAATATAGTTTATTTTTAAACTTCCTATAATTTCTTTTAGAGAGCGTTAATAGATTTCTATTGTTATATTTACTAATATTTTAACTATATTTACTATTATTCTAGCGCTTTAGTAAATATATTCTATATTATAATTATCTACTCCTTAAATAACTATATAAGTTCTATAATTAGAATAAGAGTATTTAAAATATTAGATATTCTACTAATAGTAGTAATAATATAATATAATATTACAAGAATACTACGTGTAGGAGGTTAAGAACTTAGAAAAAAGTATTAATTAATTACTATATATAGTACCAAGTAATAATTCAAGACGTTACGTGAAGAAAGAAAGAAATAAAATAAGTTATAAATAAAGTATTTAGATAAGAGCTTATACACTAGCGTAAAGTTAATATATAAATACGTAGTATAATAAAGAGGCTTATAAAAAAAGCTTTCCTAAAAAACTTTTACAAAGTATTACGAATAGTTACCGTGATAAGTATAGTATAATACTATTATAATTTTTCTAGTTAAATAATATAGAAATAGTAGATTTAAGTAATTAATACTTAAAAGAATAAGCTTTTTAAAATAGTATTTAGTATACTAGAGTCTAAATAGTATATATTAATAATATAGCTAGTAGAAAAAAAGAAATAGCATCTAAATTAAATAGAATATATAATTTAAAAAACGAAAATATAGTTAATATATACTATACTTTAGTTTAAAAGAAACTAAAAGAATTCTAATGTAAATATTATAAAGTAATGTACTTATTAAATAATAAGCTACATACATACTTTAAGAAATATAAAAAAAAATACTAATTATAAAAGCTATAAAAAGCTTTATTTTAAAACTCTAGCTTATAATAAAAATAATTAAGTTAAATATAAAGTTATTTATAAATAATAGTAATAATTTTTAAATCTAAAGCTATTCTAATATATAAACAGCATTAAAGCTTAAAAAAAAAAGAATTAATTTTTATTTACTTAAATATAAAAAATATTATATTACTTGTAAACAAGGACCTTCTATAAAAACACTATTTAAAAGTCAAAATTTATTTAATAAGCAAATAAGTAAAAGTATATAAAGTTAGTAATAATTTAATAAAGGCCTTAAAATTTACTATTTTTAGTTTTTTTATACTAGGCTATTATATTAGCCTAAATAGAAAGAAGATAAGGGTGTTAGTATATTTTAAATTTAAAATATACTTAATAAAAAACTTACACGCAAAGATTTTATTTAGAAATAATCTTTTTATTTTAAATAGTATTAAAACTAATAGCATAAATTAAATAATAAGAATTAAGTTATGCAAGAATCTTAAAGTATTTTTTTATTTAAATAAGAAATTAATATTTTTTATATTAATTAATAAAGACTATAGAAAATATAATAATACTAAGTAATATAATAGTACTAATATAAATTATAATATATAAAAAAGAATAGATTTTAAAAAATTATAATTACATTTTTAATTTAAAATATAATTTAAAAAAATTAGGTCTAAATAAAGGACTCTATTTTTAAATTATAAATATAAATATTAATATAGTGTTTATATATAATATCTTAACTAAACTATTTACTGTTAGTAAAGGTGTTAAAATAGGTTAAATACAGCATTTTAAGCCCAAGAACTATAAAAAAATATAATAAGATTTTTATGGTTTTGTAAGAAAACATATATCTTTCTAGTAAACTTAAAAATATATAGTTTTCAATAACTACTTATATAATCTAAAGATAAAGTAGCTTTTATATAAAAATATTAAGCTTAAATAAAATCTAGAAATTAAAACTTACTTTTATGGCAACTAAGTTAGTTATTATGTTAATATAATAGAAGTTAATATAAGTAGTAGTTTAAAAAAATAAGTGCTCTCTAAATCACACGAATTAAGCTAAATTAAAAAAAATAAATAAAAAAGAACTTTTAGAATAATAATATATAGTTTAGAAATAACAGCATAAAGAATTAATAAAATTATAAAAAAATATTCTGATTTATTTACTAATAATAGTAAAGTAATCAACCTTTTAAAAGTTAAATAGTTAAGAATTTTTTTTATAAGTAATTAGTATTTAGTTAGAATAAAACTTACATACTATATATACTTACTTAAACTAAAAGAAAAAAAACTAGTAAATAAAACTTTTAATAAGCTTTAAAAAGAAGGTAAAGTCTTATAATTAAAAAAAAGTACACTATTTACTTTCCTAATGTTTATAGTATAAAGAAATATAATAGTTAATAAAGAACTTATTTAAAAAAACACGTAATCATAGACATTTAAAAACTAAATAAAATTTTAATTAAAGATAGTTATTTTATTTCTAGTTAGAAAGACATTATTACATGTGTATAGAAAAAGAACTTTTTATTAATAATTAATATAACAGCCTATTTCTTCTAATTTCTTGTAGTAAAAGAAAATTATTATAAAACTATAATAATCTTACATAAAAAACTAGAAGAATAAAATACTATATTAATAAAATAATATAATTTCCTACTATATATTTAGTAGTAAATTAATAAAGTAATTTAAGAATCTAGCTGTTAAAACTTTACATATAGATTTATTAATAATATGTTAATAATAAACTATACGTTAAAAAAGTATTTATAATACTTTAACTAGCTATTTATAGTATTTATATAAAAGAATTTTACGTTAAGTAGCTTAAAAGTATATTTTAGTTTTTTATTAGTAATCCTACTTAATTAAAAAGTTAATATATTTAAAATATATATTTTTAAGAAAAAGCTTATAGTAATCTAAAACTTAGAATTTTTAAAAATACTTTAAAACCTTAAGATGTATATTAGCTTTACTAAATAACTTTAATAATATATTAAATATTACTACTAGCTTATTAAACTACTTACACGTAAAAAAACTAAGCTACTTAAAAAAATACTAAAATTAAAGTATACTAGAACACACTATGCCAGAACGATATTAGTAAACTAAGAAAAAAAGAATTTATAGATTTTATATTATACAATTTAAAATACTTTTAAAAACCTATGTTTTTTAGTATACTTTAATCCAAATTATCAGCTATATATAAAATTAAATGTTTTTAAAAAAAATAAGATTTTAGAGTTATAATTTACTATACTAAAAAGAATTTAGTTAATATAAAAAATGTTAAGTAAAACAACATGCAGCTAATTTACCTTTTTTTAAAACTTTTATTATTAATAAAGTAATTATATTAGCTTATAGAGCTTAAAGTAGTATACTTAATTTAAATTATATAATAAATAAAGTATATAATTAACTTTATACTTAAGTTAAAACTATTAATTATACTTACTAATTATATAGTAATAACTAGTATAGTAAAGTAAATATCTTTAACTAGTTTATTAATAAATAAGCTAAATATATAACTTATATAAGTATTATAATACTTTTTATAGTACTATTTAAATATATAATATATTTTAAGTAAATAGCATATCGTACTAAACACTTTATTAAGGCTTAATAACTTTAAAGAAAATTCGAAAAATTTTAAAATAAACATTTTAAATAATTTATTAGTTCAGGTATATAATATTAGTATAGAAAAAACTCTACATGCTTACTATACCTTAATTATAAAATTAAATAATAGTTTTTAAAAATAGCTAAAGTAAGTATATAAGAAAAATAAGTATTAATTAAGCATAATTAAAATTTTAAGACTATATAGTTTTAAAATTAATAAAAAAGAAATACTAATTCTATATATTATAAAAAGTAACTTTCTTTATTATATTAATTTATTAGATAGATACTTACAGCTAGTAATACTAAAAGTATTCTAAAGTAATATTTTTAAGCAGGCTTATAATAAGTAGTAATATACTAGTTTTTATAAAGTCTATAAAGCTATTAAAATAAATTAGTACATTTAAAAGCTTACAAAGCACCTAAATAAATATATTAATTATTACTAAAAATATAGTTATTACTAAATAAAATACTATAAGCTATATAGTTAACTTTATTTAATTTAGATACTTCTTATTCTATTTAATACAGTCATAATCAACTTTACTAAAAAATTATTAAAAGATAAATAATTTAATGTGTGTATAATAGTAATATATAAGTACTTAAATAAAATAGTAATTCTTTTAAAATAAAAGAATTAAAACGTAAAGAATTAAGTATAATTGTTTTTAGTAGTACTAACTAATTAGGACATTTTATATACAATTATTTATAATTAAAATATTAGATTTATAGAAATACTATAAAAGAGTATATTTTAAATTTTGAAAATATAAATTTTAATATTAACTACGTACTACTTATAAACAGATAAATAATTTAAATAAACAAATTAAACCTTTAAAACTACTTTAAGGTTTTATTTAGTAAAAGGGTATAACTATTAAATTAATGTATTACCTATAATTTAAAGAATTATAAATAACTTTGTAAATACCTTAATAGGTTTATTATTTAATAAAGTAGTTTATAGCTTTAAGCTCTTTAAAGAATTGCTAATTAACCATCTATTTAATAATATAATAAAAGAAAAGAAAATTCTATATAAAAAAGCTGTAAACACGCTTGTATTTATAATAATTTAAATAAAAAAGAGATACAATAACAAGCACACTTTATTAAAATTAAAATTTAGAAATTTTATTAATGTTTAGCTTTATACAATATTTATAATTCTAGAAGTCTATTAAAAGATTAGTTAATAATATAAAGAACTATTTTTAGTTAAATAAATAGTAGAAAATAACGCAGCTAAATTAAAACTTTTATTTCCTTAAAAAATCTATCTTACTATATTAATTAAATACTTAGAACCTTTTAATTAAAATAATCTATATAAGTAACTAATTTTAAAAGAACTTAGTACAGTTAAAAATAAGTATAATAACAAAACATTAGTATATTTTAAGATTAAAAGGTTATTAAATAGATATATAATAATAATAAAAAGATATAAAAAGCCTGTTATATAATATTTAGTTAAATAAAAAAGTTATAATGTTTTTAATAAGTGAGCTACATGAATAAGTGAGCTGCATACCTTAAAACTTACTAAAAAATCAAGAATTCACACATGAATATCTTAATAACTACTTAATAAATAGTTCTAGAAATTTAACAGGTAATTGAGAGTGCTTTGAAATGAGTACCATTAAATTTTCAAGAGCTAAAAATTAATCGTTATTAAGATAGTAGTATTTTAGCCCCCAAAATTCACTTTTTCTTAAATTTCTTAAATATCTGAATAAGGATTAATTACTAGCTTCCGAAAATTTAATGGTATTCATTTCAAAGCATTATTAATTACCTGTTAAATTTCTAGAATTATTTATTAAATAGCTATTAAGATATTCATGTGTAAATTCTTGATTTTTTAGTGAGTTTTAAGATACGTAACTTGCTTATCCATATAGCTCACTTATCAAATACATTAACTCTATATATAATAAATAAATAATAGTAAATTATATTAATAAGAAACTTACTACTAAATTTAATAAATTATTACTACTAAAAAAAAAGATTACTAACTATAAACAAAAAAAGGAAATAAAAGCTTTAGTATTTAAAAAATAAGATAATAATAAAATATAATTATTTAAATAGATATTATAATAGAATAGTAAACAGTTTTTAAAATTAAATAAGATTTTTTAATTTACAGTATATAGTATTTAGTTTTTACTAGAATTTAGTTTAGTATTAATTTTACTTAGTAATAACTATTATAGTATAATGTTATCTTAATTATTATAAAAGTCTAATTCTACTTTTACTACTATATAAAAGTAGATAAGTTATATGTGTGTACTAATAAAACTTTTTAAGTATATAAATATTACTTTTATAATTAATAAAACAATTTTACAAACAACAACACAAAAATAGAGTTATATTTTAAGAAACTTTAGTTTATATATAAACTTTTTAGTTACACTTTTTTAACTCTTTATAATAAGAGAATAATAATTACTAAACTTAGTTTAAGTATTATATAAACTATTACTAATATATTAAGTAAAAGTTTAAGTACTATCTTCTATTATTAACTAGTTCTATTTAATAATAAAAAGAATAAATATAATAATATTTAGCTGTAATGTAATAATAGTAATATAAAGTTTTAAAATTACTTACTTTATTATAACTAATTAATTAATGTTACTGAAAATAATCTTTTACTTATTAATATATATTTAATAAATAAGTACGTTAGCTAGCTTACTACACTATAAAAGATAAATAATATTAAGAAGAATATACTAATTAAGTATTAACTAGCTAATTTTAACTTATAAAAATAAGTAATACTAAACTATAGGCTAAAGAGTTACTTTTTTATTATAAATAAAAATAAAATAGTAGTCTTTAGACTAGCTAATAAAAATTAGTACTTATTATATAAAAAAATATATAAGGCTAATAAATGACATTAAATAGTGTAGAGCCTTATATAGAATAAAAATACATAATTCTAAATTATACAGAATTTATACACAAAGCAAATAATTCTTATTTTTTTTAGTATTAAAGTAATAAAGAGTTTAGTAAGTATAAAGCAAAGCATAATTCCTTTACTAAATATTAAATAAGTATATTAGAATTGTATAAAATATATTTATTTAAATAACTTTATAAAGCTAAATCTAGTTTTATTAACTATACTTAATAAGCTTAAGTAACAGGAACTACTATTACTTTTAAAAATAAACTAATTATAAAAGAATATAACTAATAAACTTTATATACTAAATAAATAAAGCCGCCTACAGACAATAAAGAACACTAATAATAATAATAATAAATTTCTAAATATTAATAATTTTAAGAAAATAGTACTAACTATAAAAAGTAAATAAAATATTAATACTCTTTATAATAATAAATAAAGTGTACTTTTTAAAGCTAATTTACTAAAATTTATTTTATAAAATAGTATAGCATTATTTGTAGTTATTACACCTAATTAAAAGATATAAGTATAGAATATTAGAAATAATAATACTAAGAGTTTATTTTAAAAAAAACATAAGCTATAGCTTTATATTACAACTAGTAACAAAATAACAAAGCTTAATAAATATATATATATATATAAATAATAAGGAATAAATTATACTAGAAATTATTAAATAATTAATATTATTATACATAAAGCGCTTACCTGCGTAACTAATAAATTATAATAAAATAAAGCTAATTACTTAATACTAAACTTATAAGAATTTAGTAGTTAATATACTTATACTTTTTATATAAGATTACGTATATATAGCTAATATAAATAAAGTAGTGTTTACTATTTTTATTAAGCACCTTAATTAAATTCAGAATTAAATTAGTAGTTATTAGAAAAAGAAGATAATAAATAATTAAATAAAACTAGTAATTTTATTTATAACACACTAATAGAACATATAAGTTGAATAAAATAATATAGTTAAATTAAGAATTTTACTAGCTACTAAACTATTATAATAGAGTAAATATAATATGTTTAAAACATATACTAATATAGCTCTATAAAAAAGTATTAAAATAATTAATAATAATTTTCTATTAAACAACGTGTACGTAAAACGTGTATGTAGAGTTTTTTATTTAAAAAGGTAAGTATATTATAAGTTAAATAACACATATAAAAAATCTACTAACTATAAAATACTAGTAAAAATATATCTTTATTTTAAGAAATAATTAACCTTATATAGGTGACATTAGCTAGGTAATATAAATACATTTAATTTAAAAAAAAAGTTAGGTAATAACAAACTCTTAGAGTTAATAAAGTAAGATTATAAAAAAAAAGAAATTTAAAGAGCTAGAAAATAGTATAAGTAATAAAAAAAATAAAGTAAAACTTACTAACTTAAACCTTTATATAGCTAAAAAAAAAATATTTAATATAAACTTCTAAATCAATTATTTCTACAATACAGAATATAATAATTAGTTTAATATTAATAATAATAATACTAAACTAGCTAGTTATAATTTAAAGAAGAGCTAGCAAAGTAAATAAAATAATAATAGTAAAATTATTAGGTTTAAAAATGCCCTATTAAGTTAAGCACTAAATAGTAATAAACATATAAAATTATATAATAAACAAAGAAAAAGATTTAAGACTTAAATAATAAGAAAATAAAGTAATTATAAATAAGCTTACTATAAAAGCATAATTTAGATAAAAAGGCATAAAGACTAAAACATAAAAATAATATTAAAAATAATAAATTTAATAATTTAATTAAAGTAACACTAATTCTTTAACTAGTTAACTTTAGACTTTTTAGTTTAAGTAGCACAAAATGTAAGTAAGCAACAAAGGAAAATATATAGAAGTATTATATAAAGATATTAAAAACCAGCCATATACTCTAAAAACAATAATAAATAATTTTATATAATAAAAAAATTATTAAATGAAATAACATTATAGTATATATTAATAGTATTATATAAATAGTATTTATATTTCACGACAAGCTTACCTTAACTAAAGAATTAAAAAGAAATAAAAGAAATTATATATATAAGATTTTTTTTATTTAAATTAAGTACTTTTATATAAATACATATATTTAGCTTATTTTATATAAAGCTTAAATAGACGTTCTGTTGTATTTTTTATTATTATAAAAAATACTTTATAAAAGTACTAATACTTTCTTTTCTTTCTTTTCTTTCTTTTCTTTCTTTTCTTTCTTTTCTTTCTTTTCTTTCTTTTCTTTCTTTTTAATATTATTTCTTTAGGTAATATGTCTTCACGAGGACGTGAAAAGCTTAAGAAATAAAAATATATTATAAATATAAGCAAAAAGTACTATATAAAAAAATGTTACTATATAATATTACGTAATATCACGGTATTACATAATTATGTTAGTTAGTAAATAAAGAATATTCTTGCCTACTTTTATAGCTAGTAGAAATTATTAATTTATATTTAACTTTATAACTTTATAGCATTATGTATTATGTATTTCTACTATAACATATAATAATATCTTTCTAATTAGAAATAAAATAACTATTTTTAATTAAAATTTTATTTAATTCTTAAATGTTTATAACTACACATTTTTTTAAATAAGTTTTTTATTAATTATTATATTTCTTTATACTATAAACACTAAGAAAGTAAATAGTTTTTTTTTTTAACTATAAGACTTTACATTTCTTTTAAAGCTTATTAAAAGTTTTATTTATAAGTTCTTTTTCTTTTAGTTTAAGTAAATATATATAGTATGTAAGTTTTACTTTAACTAAATACTAATTACTTATAAAAGAAATTCTTAACTATTTATTTTCTAAAAAGTCGACTACTTTATTATTATTAATAAATAGATTAAAATGCTTTTCTATAATTTTATTAATTTTTTATACTACTGTTTCTAAACTATGTATTATTATTCTAAAAGTTTCCTTCTATTTATTTTTTGTAATTTGGCTTAATTTATGTAATTTAAAGAGTTTTTATTTTTTTTAAGCTACTACTTATATTAACTTTCATAATATTAATATAGTAACTAACTTAGTTACTATAAAAGTAAGTTCTAATCTCTAGGTTTTATTTAAACTTAATATCTTTATATAAAAGCCACTTTACTTTTAGATTATATAAGTAGTTATTAAAAACTATATGTTTTTAAGTTTATTAGAAAAGTATATATTTTCTTATAAAAACATAAAAGTCTTATTATATCTTTTTATAATTATTAGGCTTAAAATACTATATCTAACTTATTTTAATACTTTTATTAATAGTAAATAGTTTAGTTAAAGTATTGTATATAAATATTATATTAATATTTATATTTATAATTTAAAAATAGAGTTCTCTGTTTAAACTTAATTTCTCTAAATTATATTCTAAATTAAAAATGTAATTGTAGTTTTTTAAAAGCTATTTTTTTCTATATATTATAATTTATATTAGTATTATTATATTACTTAGTATTATTATATTTTTTATAGTTTTTACTAACTAATACAAAAGGTATTAATCTTTTATTTAAATAAAAAAAATACTTTAAGATTCTTATATAATTTAATTTATATTATTAGTTTTAATATTATTTAAAATAAAAATATTATTTTTAAGTAAAATGTTTACGTATAAGTTTTCTATTAAGTATGTTTTAAATTTAAAATATACTAATATCTTTATCTTTTTTTTATTTAAGCCAATATAATAGCCTAATATAAAAAAACTAAAAATAATAAATTTTAAGGTTTTTATTAAATTATTACTAACTCTATATACTTCTACTCATTTGCTTATTAAATAGATTTTAACTTTTAAATAGTGTTTTTATAAAAAGTTCTTATTTATAAGTAATATAATATTTTCTATATTTAAATAAAAATTAGTTCTTCTTCTAGCTTTAATGCTATTTATATACTAAAATAGCTTTAAATTTAAAAATTATTACTATTATTTATAGGTAATTTTATATTTAACTTAATTATCTTTATTATAAACTAAAGTTCTAAAATAAAGCTTTTTATAGCCGTTATAATTAATATCTTTTTTTTATATTTCTTAAAGTGTATATGTAGCTTATTATTTAATAAATATATTATTTTATAATATTTATATTAAAATTCCTCTAGTTTTTTTTAGATTAGTATATAGTATATACTTAACTTAACTCACTTTTAACTATTATAAGAAATAAACGTGTAAATTAGCTTTTTATTATTAAATATACCTTAAAAACTTAGCCTAGACGCTTTACGGAGTTGTGATGATATTATTATAGTATATAAAGTAGCTACTAAACTCTTAAGAACTAGCTTTAGAGCTATAAACTTAATTTATACTATTATAAATAACACCTAGTAGCTATATAGCTAGTTTATAGAAAGAAACTAATTAAATTAATATCTTTATCTCTAGCTACAGTACTGCTCTAGTTTATAAGATATAATAATAACTTTATATAATTTTTTTCTAATTATATTCTAACCTAGCTAAAGACTGTAAAAGTATTTAGAAATATTTTTCTACTATTAAAAACCACCTTTATACTCTTATTTTTTAGATTATAACTTTAAAAATAAGCTATAACCCCCTCTTTTATGCTGCTATAATAGTTAATAATATTATTTTAGTTATTATTATATCTACATACAAAGCTATTTTAACCTGCTTATATTATAAAATTATTATTTTCTAAACTACTACCTCTATATAAGACTACGGAAGACTTATAATTAATATTATTTAAATTATAAACACGTAAAAAAGACCAGGTATAATAAGTAGAGTTTTAGTAAATTATAAACTTTCTAGCAAAAACCTTACGCTAATTATAGATACTAAAATAAGAAAAAAATAACTAGAGAAGGAATATAACTAGCTTTATAAGATTTATATAAAGGTAAAACTTATTTATAAAAAATTTACAGTCATTACACACGGCCTTTAGCTATCTATAATTAACTATTTAAATTAAAAAATAGCTATTTAGGAACTCTATAGCTAGAACTAATATATCTAGAATTAAATTAAAACCCTTAGAGTAAAATAGCCCGTAAAAGTAATTTAAAAGCAGAAAATTATTTTTTTTCTAATTATTAATTTTACTTACTCGGAATAAGCTAATCTTTTAATAGATAAAGGCTTATTTTTTTATAGTAAACTATTCTTATATAAATTCTACTATAGAGACTGTAAAATAATCTAATACTTTAACTACTAAAAATATAGCCATACTGCTAGATTTTATAAGATAGTAAAGAAATATAAATTTTATACTAGCTTAGAACACTTAGACTATAAATATAGCTTTTATAACTAAAAAGATAAAGCCTATTACATAAATTACAGAGAAAACTATTTAGTATAAGTAGTAATCTATAATCTATAGTAAAAAAAAGCTAAAAGAGCTAGATAAGTATATATAAATAGGTTTTAAAAATTTACTATTATAGACTATAAACCTATTATACTTATTTATAGCTATTTAGTAAACTATTTATAACAGTTAACTAAGCAGAACTAGAATAGTAAAGATATAGAAAGTATTAAAATTATACTTTCCTAAGATAATAGAAAGTAAAATAAGATAGAAATAGGTTTGCTAATATTATTTATAAAAATGTATAGTTCTAAATAACCCCTAAATAGGCCTATAAAAAGCCTAGGTAACTAAAATATTACTAAATTTCTTTCTATAAACCTCCCCTAATAAATACGCTATGTATTACTTAATATAATATATAAAAAAGCAAAGATAAAATCATAACCTTACTAGTTTATAACTCTAAAAATTAATAAGATATTATTACTATTTAGAAGTTATAGTAAAATAAATATATGTATACTATCTACTACTTTATAAAGTGCCTATTCTGGTTAGTATATTTTCTATCTTTCTATAGCAGGGCCTGCTTTCTTGTTAGTAAATAACTTTTACTAAATATATAATTAGTAAGATACTATAAGCCGGATTTCTCTATTCTTATAGTTTATATTAAGTAGTAAATACTCTATATCTATAATATCTATTTAGAACTTTCTAGTAGGAACTAGTGTAACCTAAAGTCTTTTATTTTTAACCTCTAAAAGTAATTTATAAAGCTTAGTAAGTACTTTTTTTTAAAAAACTTTAATTTATACTATCTACTATAAGACGGCATAAGATGCTTAATATAGTATAAAATAATAAATAACTTTATTTAAACTACTATAAATATAAACCTTAGCTTTTTAATTCTACTAGAAATAATTATATAGTTTGTATAAAATCTTATTAATATAATTAACCTTACTTTTATTACCTTAAGTATTTAAGGAAAGTTTATTAAATGTAGTATTAATAAAAGTTTTTATTATAAATTAAACTACCTACTTATTATATTTTTTTTTAAAGTTATAGACTGCTGTAAACCTCCAAGCTTGTTAATAAAAACCTATAATTAAAAGAAAATAAATATTAAAAGGATTTCTAGTAGTATATAATATTTTCTTAGCCTATAAAAAGATCTTAGCACTCTAAAAGTAATTAACTAATATATAAAATACCTCTAGACTTTTCTAGTTAACCTTATCCAGTATACTGTACTATTATAGAAAATAAAACTAGATTTTAGCTATTTATAGTAAACTTAAGAAGTTATTACTAAGCGTAGTAAAGCTTTCTTCTATTTAAATAGAGAGGTTTTTAGTTTAGAAGTCTACTAAGATAGTACTAAGGTTTCTCGCGTTCTGGTTGGTTAGAAAAAATAACTTTATATAATTAGGTTCTAGTTATTCCGCACTAGAGGAATACTAAAGTTTACTAAAAATTCTTATATAACTAATACTTTAACGCCTTAATTAATACCTCTCTTATGTAACTTCTTTTATATTTAATACTTTCCTAATAGATCTATCTTCTCTTTATAACTAGTATAGTAACTCTAAAGATACTGTTACTAATAAGATAATCTATAATATTTAAAAAGCTACGTGCTTACGCTGTAGGAATATTAATATATAATATATATATATACTTATACCTATTAAGGTCTCTATAGCTAATTATATATATAGTATAAGTATAAAGCTATATTATTCCTATCTTCTACTTCCTACTATTTTATATTCTTACTATAAGTAGTTATACCTATATAACGTCTCTTGCTAAATGTAATTATATTTATATAATATTATACGCCCCTAGCTCTGCCTCCTACACTATATAGTTTTTTAACTATATTATATAGTGCTTTATTTTCATGACGGTAGCGCAGTCCTTCTCGTTATTTACTAAGTAAATTAAATAGTAATAATATACTAGCTTAAGCTAACGCTTATTATACTTAAGTTAAGGTTTAGAGATAATACTATATTAAGTATTAAGTAGGTAATAAAGTATTACCTACACTATTTATCTTATCTTTAATAAAACGTTAGGAGGAGCTAAATTAGTCTTTTTAGTTAACCTCTCTATCCCAAAATACAGAGCTAAATTAGTCTTTAGACTTAATATTTATATTCTAAAATACTAAGCTAAATTAGCCTTTATAGTTAACATTTATATTCTATAATACTACACTTAATGAGTTCCCTTTTTCTACTCTATTTATACTCTCTAATATAGGTCTATCTTATAACCTGTCGCTACCTAACTCTATTATGGATTTTTTAAGTAATATTTTCTTAAATAACCCTGCTTTTAGCTCTATAGATTAATAACTAATTAAAAGGTTTTACACTTGCCTTAACAAGCCTATAATAAAGACCTATAGTACTTGTAATAAACGCTGGTTTAATATGAAGCTTATAGATAAAAAGTGCTTTATTTGCCATAAAAACAAGGCTAAGCACTTAAGACTTAAAGATAGTTCTTAAGATCCTGATTTCGTACCCCTATTTGGCTATGATAATGAGATGGACTCTGGCTTATAGCCTAAGAAGCTTCCGAAACTTTCCACTATAGAGAAGATACTAATTACTTAAGTGTATATCTTCATAAAAGTCCACTAATATTAAGGTGCTTAATATAAATATACAGGGCATATTTACTACTTTTTATATAACGTTAGGAAGATTTTTAGTTTATTATCTCTTTTATCTTAAGATCTTAATATTATACTCCTTAAGTCACCCCGTTCTTCTGGTGATAATCATAAACGTGTTGACTAATAGTTTCAGAATAACTATTATATACGGCGTTAGGCAGTTCAGCGTTAGCTATACTTCTTATAGTAGAATTATAATAACTATAAAGATATTATTATTAATAATAAAGCCTTAAGCGCTCTCCCTAATGATAATTATGTTAATAGTAATTTACCTACTATTAAAACAGATAAAGTATCTTCTACGTTTATTTAATAAGAATAGTTTATAAATACCACGTAAAGAGGTCTTGCCTATAACTAGGCTACTAAAGGTTTAGACACTAATACAAATATACCCTATAAGGATAATAGTAAAGATAATAGTAGAAATAATAGTAAGAATAGTAGTAAGGATAATAGTAAGAATAATTCTACTTCTTAAGTTACTATAATCCTAGATCTAATTCCTAATATATAGGAGTTAGAGATTTTATAGTGTTAAGTTAAAGCCCTAGTCTTACTCTTTATAGCATTTATCTAATATACCTTTTTGTTAGAGTTTAACTGTAGTAAGGCGTTACTAAGTAGGGCTTTTTTAATATACTTTTCTATAAATACAAAAGAGTACATAAAGCCTTGTTAATAATATATTAACTATAAATCCTATATTAAATACATGTTACTATATAAGAATGGCCGTATAGCATAACATTCACGCTTTCATTACGTAGCGTTCAATACAATTATAAGAAAACAGATAAACTTAAAGTCTAGGTTTTTTATATTAAGAATATCTAATAATAAAGATATCTTTATTGATGAGCTTTAGAGTGCTTTTAAGGATGACAGTTTCTAGTCTATAGCTATACTAAACTCAGTTATATGTTTTACTAGAGCCCTCTATAGGACGCGCTCTTTTTAGATAAATAAGAATAAAAATCTTAAAGCTATAGTATATAATTCCATTTCGCTATTTACTAGAACTAATACCGGGACTAATACCGGGACTAATACTAGAACTAATACTAAGACTAATACCTTTCCAGGTACGGTAGCTAAGAAGTCTAAGTTTATTTATTACTTTTTTTATAACTAATTATTATTAGAATGATCTAATGTAATATTTATTTTAATATAATAAGTAAAAGAATGTTATCTCCACCGCTAGGATTAAGATTACACGTAATAATATTTAGGACAATCCCCATATTATCGCCTATTACTTTTACCGTTATTTTCAAGCTTTTAAGGATAAAGTACTTATCCTTAAGTTTAGTATTATTAATAGTTAGAATTGTTTTAAGTAGCAGAGCTGTAGTAGTATTTATAATTATGGTATATATTACTATAAAAACGCGCTAAATCCTGATAAGGAGCTCTTTAATAAAGATAACCACAAGGCTTTAGCTGAATTTATAAGGTTTTAAGAAGTATATATTTCTACCGTATATTCTTAACCCTAGTTTTAAGGTATTACTAATGAAGGCTCGCCTCTTTCACTTGCCTATTTTAATATAACCTAGGAATTTAAGTAATTGTCTTTAATCTTAACTAGAATTTAAATCTACTATTATATAACGGAGTATTGCTTAAAGTTTAATAAGAAGATAAAGCAGCTTAAGTGCTGATTTTCTGCTCTCTAGCTATTTACCAAATTCCCTACTATTTACCGTAATAAGGATAAGTTATATTATTAGTTTTACCCTACGTATAATCACTCTTAATTAAATCTATATTATTATATACTCCTAATGGGATGGCTGGCTAATACTGATATTTAACTATATACTAGTACTACTAGTGTAATAGTATATAGTAGAAAGTATACCACTAAGTAAGAGAAGCCTTTTAAGGACTATAAAGCTATAATTACTAGAATTTTATCTAAACTTAATTCTAAAAGGCCGCTACACTCTTTCGTTATAAAGATAATAAATAGACTTATTAGTGAGTGGGACTAGTTAGCTTAAGAAATTTTCTATCTTTTTCTTAATCTACTATTAATTTATTACTCTTGTTAGGTACTTAATGTTAATTATCAGCTAGAGAAGGACCAGCCAAATATGTACTATTTTAAGAAAAGAAATAGTAAAGATAATAAAACTCTTTATTATAGTAAGAGTCTTCTCTAAAAGTATAAAGATTATTTTAATTTATATAATTTTTCTTTCCATGATTTTTTTCTTAAACACAATTATACTGGCGATATGAAGGAGAGGCCTTGGGCTAAGCTAAGAGTTTTAAACTTTATATTCTAATATTGTTTTAACTATAACCTAGTGCAGTTTACTTATGTTAAACTTATACTCTATTATTTATTTCAGAAGATAAGTAAAATCCTTTCGTTTAAGAATAAGACTTTTACTATGTATGAGGAGGCTTATTAGTACTATAAGTCCTACTATAATCACCTATAAGATAATTTATATAAAAAAGAAAAACTATCTACTAAAGAGAATAATCCAAACCTTAAAGACATTAATAAAGAAGAGGAAGACCTTAATTTATCTTAGAAAAAATTAGCCACTTATTAACTAGGTATATAGGGTATTCTAGTTAATAGAGAAAACTTAAGAAATTACTCTAAAAATCGCGTAATAGATTAATCTACCTAAATTAGTACCTATAACCTTAATCTCTCTACGTACTAGAAGTAATAAAAGGTTGATTATTCTATTAACCTTATTATCTAGGCTAAAGGGACATATAAGACTCTTACTAAAAAGTAAAAGTTATTTAATAGGCTTATTATAAACTACTACTAGTTAATTTTAGTTAGAGAAAACCCCCTATAGTAGCTAGTTAACCTAGATAGAAAAGTAAAGTCTAGAAAAATACATGTTATAAAATTCACCTCTACTAAGCTTAATAACTTAACTACTACTTATAGGTATTATTCTCTAATAATTTAAGTAATATCTATAGGTTATACTATTTATAATATTTCTAGCAAGACACTAAACGCACTATTTCGTATTCTAATTAAGGATATAAAGTTTACTAAGTTATTATTATAAGCTATTTAGGCTCTTCAGACTACGTTTAAGAACATTTAGTATTTAGTTATAAATATAAAATCTATAGTTAGCTTAAAGATACTTGCCTGGGTTAATTTATAGTGTAAGAAGATCTTTCTATTATCTAGTTATCTCTCTTTTAGTAGCTTAAGTGTAGTCTTAGCTGGAGATTTCTTTTAACTTCTACTTATAAATACAAGGCCTCTATATAATACTCATATATTCTAGAATATAAGTAAGACGTTTAGGCAGTAGCTATATTAGTAGTTTAAAAAATCTATTATCCTTAACGTTATAATATAATAGTAGGGCTATAATTAGGGGGCTTTTTATAACACGTTAGGTTATCTTTATATTAAAAAAATTATAATTCAAAACTAGCTCTTATTTACTACTAGGATTTAATTAACGCTTCTTATAGATAATATTAATTTATTCCGGGACGTAATCTATATCTACGCTAAGAAAGCCTAAATCTAGAAGTTAAACTACTACTAGCTATAAAATTCTAGCTAATCTATAATAGCTATTACAGCTAGCTATAAGGGCGTAGGGGCTGAAAATTCCACTATAAAAAAAACTAAAAACCTTAAGGCATTACTTTCTTTAAGTATTAGCTTATGGGTTATACTTATAGATAATATATAAATAAAAAGAGGCCTAGTAAACGGTGCTTTAGGTGTATTAGATAATATTATATAGTTAAATAATACTATAAACTCTTAAAAAAAAGCTCTTTTAGCGTTACTTGTTACTTTTAATAACTATAATAAGCTATTAGTATACAGGACCTCAAGTGGGAAAAATATAGTACTAATTTTCTATTATTATTAGGATTTCTAGCGTGGGAAAGTTATATGTTTATAGACTTAATTCCCTTTAGTAGTAGCTTATGCTATTACTATTTATAAATTACAGAATATTACTATTAAACAGGCGGTATTAGATATCTCAGATAAAAAAGACTTTATTTCTAGATTAACTTATATAGCTATTTCACGCTGCAAGACTCTTTAGAGTGTGCTATTTATAAATACCTTTAACTTTTAGAAATTAAAGTAAAAGAAGAGTAAGATAACACGTATAAGACAGGCTAATATTAATAGATAGTTTTAATATTAAGTTATGGTTACTAATATAGTATTTAGATCTTAAAGGGAGTAAATATGTTTATAGTTAAATAAACTAATACTAACTAATACCTAGAACTTTATTATTCTGTATTTATTTCTGCTTAGACCTATTAAGCAGCTCAATCCATGCACTAATATTTTTTAGTATAGAATTATTATTATCTAAAAGCTAGTTAAGTAAGTGCTTAGCATTATTCTTATTAAAATTTCTAAAGTAAAACTCTTTAGTAAAGTCTCCTATTATATTAGACTAAAAAGCACCTAGAAGACCTAAATATCTTAATATAAATACTAACTAAATTTTAGACTAAAGATATTAGCTATAAGATTATGCTGTAGTAACTACTGCTATAATAACACATTCTAAACAGCTAAATAAGCTATAAAAGAGTGAAATTAAATAGCTACTAATTAAATCTATTTTAAGTATTAAGACGCTGCGTTTAATTGCTAGAGCATATAAGGCTTTTAAAACAGAAATCTAGATTATATTAGTAATATACTAATACCTAGATTAATATCTTATTTTATAATAGATGCTAAGTAGCATAGCTGACTTCTCCTTTATAGAAACACTTTTAAGATTTATACTTCTCTATACTTAACTTATTTAGTTAAAGTGCTTAGCTTATATTATTATTATCAAATATTTCTAAACAGGTATTAGTTTAATATTAGTCTAAAACTAAGAAAATAAATTCTTACCTTAAATCGTGATTTGCTTATAAGCTTAATAATATATTTAAAGTCTATTTAAGTAAGAAGCTGCCTTAATTTCTTAATAGTATTTTTTAATATTATACCTCAAAAGTATTATACTACGTACTACTGTATTATTAAATCTAGTATAACTAAATCCTTAAGTACTTAAAATTATTCTTTAATAGTAGTACTTAGTTTTACTTTATTATTATTATTTATATTATTATTATCACCCGATACAGTATTGCCAAAGATAGAAGATTAGGAGGGATATTCTTTATTAGGGTTTTATAGCTTTATTTTCTAGGTCTAATAAATACTAACCTTAAACCTACTAATATTAGTAACTAATATTAAGACTAATACTCTATTTACTTATAGTTTTTTAATAGCCTCACTCTTTACCTTCTTTTTTAGATTTTTTATTATAAACTTCTTATCTTTCTTTTTAGCAGTGTTAATTTCAGCTGCATAGTCCTTTACATATTTTATCTAATATTTTAAGATAAATTTATTTATTATATTCTTATCCTGTGTTAGGGCTAGCTTTTTATTTTCTAAATTATTATATCTATTCCTCTCTTTAGCGGTATACACATTATCTGAATATTTATTATCTTTTTTTTAGTGTTTGTTTAGTAATGTTACAGAGGCAGGTTTTATAGCACATTTTAGAGACATAATAAATAGCTAGTAAATAAAATATCACTAATATATAATATTAGTTTAAATATTAGTTACGCGGCGTAAAAACTTACAAAATATTATTTTAATAAGGTTAGTATATTAGTATTAGTAAGAGAGTAAGATAAAGTTAGATAAATAAATAATCTATATACTAAGTAGCTAATTAGATACTTATATCTTACTAAAATTTCTTTTTTTACTTATTTTTATTTACACCTTTACACTAATCCTAACGCCCCAACATTTCAAAATCTACTTTAATACTTAATTTAATTACTAATTATTTCGTTTTAATTAATATCTGTTTAATATCTTAACTATGGCCAGTACAGAGCAGGTTATACCTACCGGTTCTAATAAACCTTATAATAATTCTACTAGTACTAAGTAGGTTATACTTACTGGTTTTAATAAGCCTTATAATAATCCTCCTAGTATAGAGTAAGTTATATCTAGTTTTAATAAACCTTATAATAATATCTTTAGTATAAAGAATATTATACTTAGCGGTTTTAATAAGCCTAGTAATAATATTCCTAGCACTTAATATATTATGTCTAGTGGTTCTAATAAGCCTTATAATAATATTTCTAGTATAGAGTATGTTACACACACCAGTTCTAATAAGATATATAAGAATATTTTAAGTAAGAAGTATATTACGCCTACTAGCTCTAATACGTCTCGTAAAAATCTTACTAGTAAAGTAGTATATAAACTAGCCTAAAAGTTAGCCCATAAGACTATTACTACTACAGATTAGTTCTTAGTATTAGGTAAGATATTAGTTAATTATAATTAATATTTTACAGTTCTTTAGCCTCGAACGTGTATTAAACGGCTTCTAGTAGCTTTAGCTAGTAATAAATCTTAAGTTTTATTACTTTTATGTTTTAACTTTTTTAGTAATAATCACAAGCGCAAGCCCAGCAGTACGTATTTCCAATTTTCTTTTCTTTTCTTTTATTTTCTTCTTTTTATTTTTATTTCTAATATTAAGTTAACAATTTACAGCTAGTGCGCTACACGAGATTAAATACTATTAATATTACTAAAAACATTTATTAAAGTGTCTTCTATTCTAGTAACTGGTCTATAAGATTATTAAAGACTTTAATAATAATCTCTAGGTTTAGACTATAGCTCTTAACGCTCTGCAAGAAGCCGCAGAGGCTTTCTTAGTTAATATTTTTAAAAATAAGTATTTCTAGGTATTAGTCTTAGTATTAGTCTAATTAGCTTTAGCTATTAATCTATCCGCTATTTATACTAAGTGAGTTATAATTTAATTTAAGAATCTCTATTACTCCTTCCAGATTATCTGCTGCCTAGCTGGTTATATTAATCTTATTAGTAACATAAATCTAGCTTATATCACTAAAGCCAGCTATTACTAGTAAAGGCTAATAATAAAAGAATAGAACTAGATATAGGGTTTAGCATTAAGTTAGAGTTTAGTATCTTATTTTTAAATAAGTAGAGTTTTGGTACCTACTCTAGGCTTAAGAATAGATAAAAATCCATACTATAGCTTTACTATATATAACTATATGTAACTTAAAACTCTAATATGAATTTATAATATACTTTACTACACTCAGCCCTCTAACATTTATGTTAGCTTTAGTATTTTAAAGATAATAAAGTAATAAAGAATAGCCTAAAAATGCTATGAATTTACAGAAGACCTTTATAAGCTAATATAAATAAAGAAAAGAACTATTTATAATACTAAAAGATAGTATTTTCAGAACTAAATTCATAAAATAGCAGTTAAAAGAGACGGTATTTAGAAGCTAGTAGTATAAATAAAAAATCATAGCTATATCTCTTCTAAACCTCTTATTTTTTTTTTATTATAAACTTAAAACGGGATGGCCTAGAGCTATAAAGAGAAAATAAATATTTTATAAAAGTAATTCTTCCTAGCAGAGCTAAATATAGACTTTTTAAATATTTTAGAATTTATATACTCTTCATAAGTCAAATAGCTTCTAGAAATTACTTTAGAAACTGTTAAAAAGGTAATAGCTAAATAGTAGACATTTAGTACACTAAGTTATAATAATATTTTAAATAGTATTTTAAAAGCTATTAGTCTTCTCTTTTATATAGCTATAATAGAAATTACCTAGATATACTAGAATCTAGTATACTATTTATAAATATTTAAAATTACTCATACAGTAGCGCTGCAGAAGCCTGGGAAAAATAATTATTTAATTTTAAAAATATAATAGCCTATCACGCTTCTAAACACTACTATAAAAATTATAAAAATAATTATAATAAAGTAGCTAAGGTAACTAGTAAAATAATATAATATACTACTAGTTTAGTAAATAAATATAAAATAATATAAGTCTATAAATATAGCTCTTAATCTTCTTATAAACTAAGTTCATACTATCTAAGGAGAAAAAGGCTTTATTATAACTTTTTTAGTACTTAACATCTCCAAAGCATTTAATAAAGTAGTTTATAAAAGGCTTATATATATTTTAAAAGTAAAAAAGATTTTATAATAACTTATCTACTAAATTAAAGTATTTATAATAGATTAGAAAATAATAATTATTTTCTTAGATTATAAAATAGAGCTTTTTAATATGTTAGCTAAGATCTTATAAGATTTATTTTTTTTACTAATTTTTTTTATTCTATATTATAGAGCTCCATAAGGCGTGCGGTAGTACCTATAAAAATATATATATTAATAATTTTATTAATAATACTACACTTCTTATATATAGTTCTTTAATAGAAGTTAACTATTATATTCTTAAGTATATTTATAATTATTATATTAGCTAAATAGCCCATTACAAAATAATCTTTACACTAGAAAAGTATAAACTTATATACTTATTATAAAACTTAAGATGTTTTAATATAATAGTTTTTGTAAACATCAACAGCACTAAGAAAAAGCCTATAAAAGAGATTTAAGTTTTTAGTATATAGCTTAACCCAGCCCTCTATTAAGGTATATATATTTATAAAAAATTTTAAAAAATAAAAAGATAGTAGTAAGCTTTTTATTAACTTACTACATTAATATAAAAAGCTATCTTTTTATGAGTAAGATAGATTTATAGTATTATAATACTTTTAGTACTTATTTTTAGTACCTTAATCTAATACTAGCTTAGCTAAAATAAGTCTAGAAAGATTAACAGCTATCTAAACTAACTTTATAAATTCTAAATAGGATACTTATAAACAATTACTAGAGTATACTAAACTATACTAATAATAGTACTTAAAACAGAGATTTTTATTCCTTTGCTATAAGTTATTCTTAATATAAAAATTACTAGCTATAGATATTATATAAAGATTTTAGATATGAAATAAAAAATCACGCGGGTATATATAAAGATCTAAGACAGAATTTAAAAATAATAAAGCCTTATCTACTTATATATAATAAAAGAAAAGTGTATAGATTAGGCTTTAAAGTAGTTTACAAATATATAAGAACCTATTAAAGACTAGGAATAGGCAGGAATGGATATAGAAAATATATTAATTAAACTACAAACCACTACAACACGTAAATAGTAGTAAGAATAAATTACTTAAAAATATAACTAGAGCCTAGTATATTAATAGGTCTTAGAAAAAAAGTTCTTAAAACTCATATAGCCCTTTATAAGACAGAAAGTTTAATTCTTATTTAAATCTATATAGAACGAATTAAACTTATGGTGTTTCTTATAAAGTTTAGCTAAAAATTTTTCCTATAACCACATACGTCTACGGTTGTAGATAGGAGATAATAAAGTATATTATTTTCTATTATCTTTAGTTTATAAATATAAAAATAGCTTTATAAGATATAGAATCTAGTAAAATTAATTTCTAGTACTTTATAAAGTTAGTAAAGGGTATAGCTAAGCTCTTATAATAGCTTATATAAATAAATATTCTATTATAGTTCTTCTTAGCTATAGAACTACTCTATAGGGTATAAAATAAATAGAAAAGTGCTTATAGTAAGTGGGTAGAATATTATAGCTAAAGTTATAAACTTTTTTTACTCTATAAAAGATACTACAAGCAGCGAGAAAATAGATTATATATAGTAAACAAAAGAAATAAAGGTTATTTTCTTAAAAGCGGAGGCTATATACTCTATAATAGATTTTTCTTTATATAATTAAGTTTATAGAAGGTTTGTATAGTATACTACTATCTAAATTAGCATAAAAATAATAATAATAATAATAATAATATAATATACGCTAACTATATTTTTATTTTCTAAATTATATATTCTATTTAATTTAGACGCTATTTTTTTTTTATTAATTATATTATTTTTATATACTATCTAGGCTTTAACATACTAAATACTATTTTAAAAAGTTTATTTCTTTAGGTATTAATTACCTAGATTTACTATTTCTACGTTATTTAATTAAAAAGGTCTTAATAGTATTACACTATATTAATACTTTATTTTAGTATACTTTTTTTTATTATAACTAGATTGTTGGTTTCTACTTTTAATTATAAATATCTACTTTTAAAGTACTACTATCTATATAATTATTTTATTTATATTTATGTTTACTATATTTATGTTTTATTGTAACTATAGTTAATAAATATACTTACTATTTTTATACTAGTATTAACTAGTTTTTGTAAATTAACTAGAATTATTACTAATTTCTTTATTTTATAAGAATTAGTTATGTTAGTATATTTTAAGTATTAAATATTAACTTTTTAAATAATAGAATTTCCTTATACTTATTTTTATGTTAAAGTAGATTTACATAAAGCTATATTAATTTTCTTATTTTTTATTTATTATTTAAATAAAAGTAGAAATGTCTGTTTGCACTGTAAGTTAAAAAATAAAATTATAAAAAAATATAAATAGTCTATTTTACGTAAAACCTAATTATATAATAATATCTAATATTTTAGCTAATTTTATATTTTAAATAATTATATATACATATAGTTTTATAGAGTACTATATTTTTATATTCTTAAATATATATTTTATATTCACGAGATTATTTATTACTTTCTAAAAAAAAGAATAAAACTATTAAACTAAAAGTTATTTCTATTATTTTTGGCCTAAAGTATAGCGTAATATATTCTTTTTAATATTTATTAACACTATAGTAAATTATTTAAAAGTATTTTCTTATAAATATTATAAAATTCTAAGTTTAATAACTACTTTATTTTAGTTACCACGTAACGTAATAGCGTCTTAAATATAGTTAATAAAAATAAATATATTTTATATATATATATTTTATTTAATATAGACTACATCTTATTTTCTAATTAATATAGGAAGATTTAGTTAAAAATAGCCTATTTTATAAATATAAAAACTTATATAATTAGTCTATATAGTCTACTAGTTTTATTAATTTTATTATATTATATTTATTCTAGCCTGTATATTGTTTAAAGCTATTATAAACTATATAAAAAAATACTTATTTATTATATATTAAATGCTTAATATTATGAGGTTTATTATTTAACTAAATATTTATTACTATAACTTAATTTTTATTTAATTTTTTTAGTTTTATTTAATAATGTTACTTGTATAGTATTACTTTTATAACATTTTTTATTTTTATTCTATTTTAAAAATCTAGTGTTTTTATTTTAAAAGTTTTTACTATTTTTAAATATATTAATTATTTATAACAGTATTATATTTTACCTAAACATACTTTTAGTTTTAACTAAATATATAAATTTCGTTTATATAGCTAATATTAATTCTAGAGTAATTTATTTAATATTTTTTAAAGTTATGCCTATACTTAAAACTTTATAACATTTGTTATTAGTATTAATATCTATAAAATTATTTATATTATAAACTTAAATATTAATTAATTTTTTTCTACTAATACTTAGTGTTAATTAAATTTCTAGTAGTTAAGTTTTCTATTTCATAAGTTACTGCACCTAATATATAAAATTAGTTAAAAATTAGTTAATTTTCTAGTATAAAGCTTATTATTTATATAATCTACAAAAATTATAAATTTAAAAGCTAATAATTATTAAATATTTAAATATTTTAATATATTATAAAATAGATATTTTTAAAGTATATAGTACTTTAGTATAATTAAAAAAAAAATTTTTTTTTATAAGTATAGTTTAAAAAGTATAGTATAATAATAAAATAGTAACTACTTAATAAAATAGTATAATATTATTAATTTAAATTAATATACTTATTTTATAAAAGTAATAATTTAATTAGTATAAGTTTTTTTACTTATTACTAGTAAGTATAAAAATATTAATTAAATATAGTATTTTAATATATTACAGAATTCTATAGTAGAGTAAGTTTTTCTATTTATTTAAAAATAATAAACTTTAAAAAAAGCTTTAATAAAAACTTTAAAGTGGTATATATAATTAAATTCATATTAATACGTAATAACACTAAGTTAATAAAACTAGTAAAAATTAGATGTATTCTTTTAAATATAGTAAGCTTAAATAATAAATCTTAGATAATATAAAAATATATTACTAGTAAGTATAATAGCTCGAGTTAGAAAAAAATCCTAGTAAATTAATAGATTTTAATAAATTAAAGAATTCTAATGTTTAAAAAAGTTTTTTTAGCTATTAATTATAATAGAAATGTATAATGTATAATATTATAAAGTTATAAGGTTAAATATAAATTAATTCTTTCTACTAGCTATAAAAAAAAGTAAAAACATTCTCTATTTATTAACTAAAATAATCACGTAATACTTGTGCTATTATGTAATATTATATAGTAATATTTTTTATAATATTTTTAGCCTATATTCATAACACTTTATATAAAGAAAAAAAGAGATAAAATATATTATAAATAGAAATATTTAAATAGGGACTCGTGCCCTAGCTTAAAGCTAATATATAAATATATAATATAAAATAAGTTTATAAAGAAACTTTTTTAAAACGTTTTTATAATATATTATAAATAATTATTATAATATACTAATAAAATCTTAATATTTTAAATAAAACTATTAATTATTTATTACCTACTATACTAGCCTAATTTTTTAACTTTTTAAATAAAGAAATTAAGAACCTAACTTTAATTATAAGTATATATTTAAATTATAATTTTATGTTTATTATAAAGCTACTATAAGTAGATTTATAAGTACTTAAAAAAGACTCTTAATTAATTATTATATATTATACTAAGTTATTATTTAATATTTTACATAAAGAAAAGAAGAAATAAGCTATATTATAAGTAGACTTTTTATATATAATTTTATATTCTAATTTAAGCTCTATACTTATATACCTAATAAATATTATAATATTTACTTATAATATTTTATAAAAGTCTTTTAAAAAAGCCTTTTTATAAGCTTTTTTATTATATTACTTATTTATATATTTATTTTATACTAGTGTATAAACTCTTGCCTAAATACTTTATTTATAACTTATTTTATTTCTTTGTTTTTTACGTAATGTTTTGAATTATTACTTAGTACTATATATAGTAATTAATTAATATTTTTTTTTTAAGTTCTTAACTTTCTGTACATAGTACTTTTATAATAATAAAAATAAAAACTTTTAAAAAAGCCTTTTCTATAATATTTTAAAAAGTATTATAATATTATTACTTTAATAGTACACTAGTGTAACCTTAATATATATATACTTAATATAAATAAAGTTTTATAAAGAATTTTTAGTATTATTATATTTATTTACTATTATAGTATTTTTTCTATTAAAAACTTAATCTTTTATATATTTCTTAAAAAGCTATAAATACTATTTTATGACTAGAATTTAGAATTCTACTATTTAATAAACTTAAATACTCTTTAAACTATGTTGCTATTTTTGTTATATTAGTTAGAAAATATTCTCTATTTAGCTAATACTAACTAAAAATAAAAATATACTATAATTTTAGTATAACAAACTACTTATATTTCTTAATATAAAATTTAATTAAATTAGGTAAAAATTAAAATAGCTATTAGCTTACTTACTATAATTTTAAATTAAAATCAAGAAAAATATCTTTTTTATTTTAACTTTAAGTTGTTTAAATAGTAACTTTAAATTATTTAACTTTTTTATAATATTTTTACTTTCTTTAAACTTTTATATTCTTTTTATAACTACTTAACGCACTTTTTATAGCCTTTTAGTACTTTTATAAAAAAGTTTTTTTTATAAAGTTTTTATTTCTATTACGTTCTTATATATAGACTTTATACTTATACTATATATTAAGCTTTTATATAAAAATGTCTTTATAATTCTTATTTTAATACTTTTTTTTATTATAGTAGAATAATATATAATATTTTAAATTATTACTTAGTATAGAATATAATAATTAATTAATATTTTTTTTAAGCTCTTTAATTTTTAGCTTATAGTACTTTTATAATATACTTTTATTTATTATTTATTTAAATATAGTACTTACTCTTACTATCTTTTAATTCTATTTTTATTATTATTACTTACTTAAAACTTTTATCTTTACTTACTACTTACTTAGAAATAATACTAACTTTTATTATTATTTTAGTTTTCTTTTACTATTTTTACTCTTCTAAACTCTCTTTTTTTATCTATTATTTATCTAATCTTAATATTAATTCTTACTATTCTTTAGTTTCCTTTTACTACTTTTACTTTTCTAAAACTTCTACTTTTACTAGTAATTTATCTAGCTAACTCTTACTACTTTTTGTTTCTCTTTTACTACTACTACTTATTTAATACTTTTGTCTTTACTTGCTACTTACTTACGTATAATACTATCTATTACTATCTTTTAATCCTCTTTTACTACTACTGCTCGCCTGAAACTTCTGTCTTCACTTGCCACTTACTCGCGTATAATATTACCTACTACTACTTTTTAATTCTCTTTTACTACTACTACCTATTTAGAAGCTCTACCTTTACTTGCTACTACCTAAAATATAATAATATTGCTTACTATATCATCAATTACCTAAGCATCCCCTATCGTGTATAAATACCCTTTAATTCTCTTTATTTCTCTACTACCACTTCCCTTTTAATAGCTCAACCTAACTCCTCTAAAAAAGCGGTAATCTTTTTCCTATTACCAGCCTACACCCCCGCTACGCTTATGGGACCCTCTTATCTCAATAATCTTACCCAAGATAGCGACTTCATTGCAGACGCCTAGAACTCAACTAGGAATAAGTTCAACCCGCGACTAATATTTATAGTCTTCCTTATAAATAATCGTAATACCGACGTCTATCGCCGTATTAAGAAGTCCTGTAACTGCTGATACGGAGTCCCTTCTTAAGTCGTTTAGTCTAGGCATGCCATTATAGCACAGGCTTAATACCTCTTAAACGTTTGCATAAAGGTGAACTCCAAGCTCACTAGCGTTACCTACTTTACTAAGAGCGTCACTACTTCCAGGGTTAATCCTAAGGCTGCATTTATTCTGACTATAGTCATCACCGCTAGCGTCTCTTATCCTACACTAGGTGCTGGTTCTAACACTACGGCCTCCTTTACTGCCATTACTATATCTAGTAACTTAATTTTTACACGCTACTGGGCTGAGTGCAATACTAACAGCAACCGCGTTAAGATGGTCACGACCAACAATATCAACAACCACCTGGGTAATATGGCGAAGAACTGGACCTTGAAGGCCAGTCATGAACAGCCTTCTGCACGTGTCCTTTACATTTGGGATGACATCTCAGAGGGGCAGTACGCTGCTGTCCCTGAAGTAGAAGTTCGCGGTATAAAGGAGTTCTTTAGGAAGATTAGTTGTAAGACCGTTCCTAAATTCACAGTGGTTATTGTAGGCAAGCGTTACTATATCTGCTTCTTCCCTGATAAGAACCCTAACTCCTCTAATAAGAACGGTAATTTTCTTTCTGGCATACTCATAGAGAGCTGCTGCACTCACCCCTTTAAATTCGACTTTTATCTATATGCTCACGTCGCCACGAAGGGCACAGCTCAACTAATTCATTATTAATACATTATAAATAAAAGCGAATTGTCTGGAGCTGAGTTACAGTAGTTTATCTTCAAACACTCTTACTAGTACATCCTGTCTACTGCACTAGTCTCTCTCTATCCTGCACTACACTATGCCCACTTAGCTGCTGATTGTTTCTGTGTCCACAAGAACGCTTCTCCGGTCTTTTCTAGCAAGGAAGAAGCTAAGGCTAAGGTGAAGGTAGACACCACAACTACCTCCTCGTCTAACTAGAACGTCAACATTGGTCTCTTTCTTCCGCTTGCTAATGTCATGAGTCTTCAGGACCTTATTTAGTACATCCAAGTACAGGCCAAATTTAGGCCAACTATGGAGACGACAAGAGATGCGACACCTAACTAATAGTAATAGTCTTTATTATAAGCAATCGCAATCCTAATGTCTATCGCCGTATCAAATAAGTTAGTTTTATAAGAGCAAGGAGTAATTTAGGTACGTGTATTTAAATAAACCCCCGCCTAGCGAATATTACATTCTAAACGAGATTAATTAACGGAGTACTTAGTTGGTTTACCAGCATATGTTAGTATGGTAATCAATTTAGAGGTAGTCACTTACGGGACCTATAAGTTTAAACAGTTAGAAAAATGCCTTATTTCGACCTTAAATAATGTTTTTAGAAGAGAATAAATTAGTTAAGCCCTTAACCCACAGAATGCACGGAGCCCATAAAAAACCTATTCAGCCGAAGCTAAATATGTCATTGTGTCTAGAGAGTAAAACCTAACTATAAAGGTGTCTCTAGGAAAGTATTCATCGAATACCGCACCCATGACTTATTAGAAAGGAAATAAAGGGAAATAGTTATATAAAGAAAGACTAAAAAGAAAACCCCTTAACTTTATAATGCCCTAAAGGCCCTGAAGACAAAGAAAGAAAGGACCTAATAGAGTCTCCTGGCAAAGACTTCGCCAAACATCCTATATGGCATCACTATTATGTATAACATCTTCTATCTCATGCTCCTCCTCAAGCTCTACCTCATCCTGGATCTGAGCACGCTTCAACGGACGTGGATAGCTCATTATTATCTCTTCATCAGATACATCACCTCAGGTCCTTTTTGACGGTGTGCTCTTTCTGCGTTTTTGAACCTTAGACGCGGGTTCACTAGTAGAGATGGCTTTATTCTTCTTACCCTTGGTAGCAGCTCTACGTGCTTTTACGGCAGGCATGGATCTTAGCCTCTTGGCGGTTGTCATGGTCGCGTCCGGTTGTGGGGCATCCTTGCGCTTTTATAATCCTTTACTGCTGTCTGCCTGCGCGGTAGCATTGGTTCTGCTGCGTAAACGTTGGCTGATACCGGAATCAGCGGAGCCAACATTGAGGCTGGGATCGTACGGGGCGGTTTCGCGGCTGACTCCTGCCTCGCCATCGCTGTTGAATTCTCCACCAATGTCGCCCTGAAGACCCGTAGCGGTAAAGTTCTCCTCCGGGATCCCATACTCATTACCAGGAAAGATACCTCCAACGTCGCTGTCTTGGAATCCACCATCCTCACCACCATCCTCACCACCATCCTCACCACCGTCTTCACCACCGTCTTCACCACCATCGAGCCCTCCATCATCGTCGCCGCCGCCGAAACTCTTAGTACCCTCGTCATCAACTCCAGCACCACTTTCCTCATCGGTAGTCCCCCCATCAGATTCGCGCTCTTCCTGATCGTCTGGCACATCGAGCTTCTCAAATTCCTCATCCTCCTGCTTCTTCGTCCTCCTCGGACCACGGAGCTTCCTCTTCTTCTTCGGGGCTAGGTCGACAATCGTTTGATACTTGGAAGGGGTGGCCATAACACGCGTGTCCGTATCTAGCTCCAAGCCATCCCCTAAGGGCGAACTAGCGAAGCCTTCACCAGAATCCCCTACGATGTACTGCTGCCCACGCTCAAGCTCGAAGAAGTGAAGTAACACATCGTCCGGAGTCATTGGCTGACCGTCAAGGAGAGCGTCGTCGGGGATTTCTGGATTGTCCTAATGCCACAGTTAACCCTTCCACAGAATGAAGCCCTAAAGATCACTTAACGACGTAGTCATATCCTTGGTGTCTAGTTCCGTCACAGTGGGGGGCTTGCTGGGGTCGTTCTCATGTAAATTGCCGGCAAATTCGGCGGTAGCGGTTTTCTTGGTGACGAGCGCCATGAGTCTGGAAAGGGCATTTATAATATTGGTTTGCACCTGGCGATCATTGAAGGTGTTCTTGATAAAATACTTGATGATAAGCACAGCACGATCCTAACTGAGTCGGACCGAGCGTCTAATAGCCTGCTTAAGGATAGAGTTACTAGGTGCTGGACTGAATAGATGGACTTACGCACAGGCTTTATACAGATTACGCCTGACCCTATTAGCAGCATAGCTGTAAATAAGAATAGAAACATTCTTAGCTTACTGCTCCTTGCTGATGACCGCATTAGGAGACTAGATAGGTGTATTAAAGCAATCCTAGAGGTCGCCCCGCTCTTTAAAGTCTAAATCTATAAAGAAGATCTTAACCTTTATACCGCATACTTTGAGAATGCTGTATATAATCATTTACTTAATAGAATATAAAGTCTATATAATTACCTTCTCGTTCTTTTTTATTACCTGATCTGCTATATTGGCACAAAGAGCGCGGAGACGCAAGGAGAACCGGGTGAATTCTTTAATAAGATTACTAATTTCATATGCAGGGGGAACTGAGTTAACTACGCCCTCCACCTTCTTTTTCTTACACTGCTTATAGGTCTTCTGTAGTATCATACAAAGAAATAGCCCTTTATACTTAGCAAATACGGCTAGGTATTTAGACCAGTGCAAGTCTAGGCGGCTAACGTTAGGCGTGTATGCGAATATAGACATAGTTAACATAAAAGTAAGATTATGGAATTTGTGGGCGTTAATCACAATGCGATCTAGTCTCTTCTTTAATTTACTTATAAGATGGTTCAGCTCATTAGAGGAGTAGTTCGTATATACCTCTTTTACCTTCTTATCATTCTGTAGATAGGGCACGACGCGGCTGGTTACAGGTATGTACTATCTTATTATCTCTTTTATCCCACGCTTATCTACAACGCAAGAGGAATTATAGTCCCGTCGTATCATAACATCTTTTCAAATATACTGTAGCTTGACGCTGGCTTCGGCCTCGGAGATTGTGTTACATGTGAAGCGGAGGAAAGCGGTAGAGGTAAGGCGATATTTCGTAGTCTCTAGATCAGCATCCGGAACGTAAGGGTCCTAGAGACCTTAGTGAATAATAAGATTCATTGCTTTAGCATTGAGATCCTGGTCTTAGATGAGATAGAGGAGCCCAGCGAAGTCGGACAGCCTATATAGGAGAGGAGTAGCGGTTGCAAGAATAGTCCAAGGACTTCCCAACCAGCGAATCGCGTAGTGGCTGTGTGAAGACGGAGATTTCATCAACTACGCCTCATCTACAATAACAGTACGGAAACATCGTTTCAACAGGTAGGGGAAATCTTCATGTGCATTAAACATGAACTTATCGGCGATCTTCTTCGTCTCTCTGAAGTGGAGCTAACGCCACTTGGACATACCACCTAAGCCATGACGGCCGGCAAATGTATCATAAGACGACAACACGATGGCATTAGAGTTGATTTCGGAACCATCGAAGAGCGGGTGATCGTTGGTAAGAAGACTGGTGATACGAGTCATGTTCATGACATCACCCTTCGTGTTCCTAGTACGGTAATCACCATGGTAAATATAGAGCCGAAACACGTCGCTAAAGGCTGAGAATTCTCTGGCTACCTGCGGGAGAATGATGGATGGCATGAGATAGAGTGCAGGAAGCGCCTTCTTGTAGTTTATAATACCATCCTTATTATCTACATCGTACAGCTTCTTAAGTGCACGTTTCCTGATATTGATTTCCTAACCAATATGTTAGCGAGACAGTAATATTAAAAAGAATAAGAGCATTCTGCCGAAGACTTCGCTAAAAGGAATTAAAATATAAGGGCATTATAGTGAAGGCTTCACTAGAGGAAGCCATGTGGGAGGACGGTCTAGTGATGTCTTTGCCAGTTCTCCCAGATAGATAAAACAACACTTACATCTAATAGGTATATGGCAATCGTGTATGTCTTCCTGAGACCCGTAGAATCAGCTAATACAAGTCTAAGGGATTTGGCTTCTCATCATAACTGCTGGAACCTCACAGCTGAGGTAACCTGCCACCAGTTCATGTTCTTATTTAGCTTCTGCCCGTGGATCCTGCAGTAGCGAACTCCACGGATCTTAAGAGCTTTGAGAGCAGACCTCAGATCCTTTAGCTGATAGGCAGGGTTGTTAAGGATTTTATTCAGTTTATCCTTAAAGGTGCAGCGGTTTTCGGAAGGCTTAAGCTCAAGAATATCCGCCGATAGAAGTAGATCAGCAGTAGTCTTCTTTTGCTTGGAAGTCTCAGGCTTGGCATTATCAGTGCTATAGTCGTCTCGGACGTCTTGAGGGATAATGTTCTCATATGCAGTCTCTTCTGTAACATCCTGTCCAATGTTGTCTCCACCAGCTTCGAGGGCAGCATCGATGGATGTCTTAGACATTCTTAACAGCCTATACAGCATCTTGTATCCCTTGAGTCGCTTCTGCTTCGTTTTGGCTAGGGCGTTGGAGATTACTGCGCTGGCTGCCCCGCCTGCTGTATCTAAATCCCGAGTAGTCTCCTCGCGCAGTTTCTCTAACTCGGTCTCGGCTAGTAAGGCGGCTGGTCTCGAGGCCTCCTCAGACTCCGGTTCCTGGTCCCCTGCACCCTTCTGATTGATGTCTCCGGCCTCCTGCTCGTCATCCGTGGGTTGGTCCCAGTCGTAGTAGCTCTCGTTTTCGATCTCACTGGACTCCGTCTAGAGGTGCTTACCACCAATAGGCCAGCCATCTTTAAACTGACGGTCATCGTCCTTATGAGTCCTCCTAGGGAGGGCTGGCGAAGCCTTCGCCAAAGTCACCTTACGTGGAGATGGCTTTAGTTTTGACGCGCGGACCTGCTTCGCATGAGTACCTCTAGTGCCCTTTTCTCCACGCAACCCCCGTGTCTCCTCGTCCCCTTCATTTCCGGCCGTAGCATCCTCACCCTCCTGGCTGGTTTGCGTCTTTGCCGTGCCTGCCATCTGCTTTGCCCGTCGTGTGCCCGCCAGTCGCGCAGTGGAAGAGTTGTACTCCAACCTCTTAAGCAGCTGCCAGAGGCGACTGTTGGCAGCAGGATCAGTTAGGCCCCTTCCGAAGAGAATACCACCGTTTCTCAGTAGGAAGGCCTCTCGGGCTCGATACAACCATCTGGCGTAGTAATCCTCGGGTTTGTATTGTTCCAAGTCGTCGGGGCTCGGATTGGAGAAGCGCTGGCGGCCGTCTGCTTGACCGGCTTCTAACCTCATCTCTACCGTAGACAGCTGCATCTCACGACCACGGTGAGTGCCATGTACCTCTGCCTTGAACCGTACTCCCTGTAGGTACGACTCGTTGAACTCATCGAAGATCTCAATTAGCTTGGCGTCTTCCCGGATAAACTTGCTCAGGGCTTTCGAGTCCATGTCAAAGTATGGCGCTAGATCTCTCAGGTTGTGGTACGTCCCTGAAGGAACGATGTTGTCCATCTCCTTTGAACTTGGACCCTTCTTCTTCGGTTTCTTCTGTGCGGGCTCGGGCGTCTCGGTGGGCCACACTCTCTCATCGTCCGTCCCTTCTTTGCGTGCGGGTGCCAGTTTCGACTGAAGTTCTTCGTCTATTAGGTCGATGTCAGAGTCATCTTCTTGTTCTGCCTAGGCCTGAGTCTGAGAGGTCTTGGTGAAGCCTTCACCAGCATCTCCTACGGGTGTGTTCGGCTCCTGTGGTGCGGCCTCCTTGGTAGCCTTGGGAAGTCCTTCATCGGAGCGGTTAGGATGCGTGCCCGACGTCTGTGAACCAGGGGGGTGCGTGCTCCGTCCCTCTGTGGGCCCTGAGGGAGGCAGCTCAGTATCCGTGTTATTTGTGGGTGTCTTGGGGGGTCTGGGAGAGCCTTCGCCAGTGCCGTCCTTGGCTCCTTCACTTGAAGCGACCGGATTTGCCATGGTTGCGCAGGTGAGAGGCCAGAAATCTGCGTTTGAAGTAAGTTAGCAGTGATAAAACGGCCTGAAAACAACTGGAATAGACTTATTTCGAGTGTATCTACTCAATTTACGAAGGAATTGCGATATTAGAGGCGTCTAGGGCAGGAATCAGGTCGCGTTGTAGTCGAAATGGTAAGATTAAAGTAAGGTATTAAGTGTAGGATAGAGAGAGAGTGAGAGAAAGTAAAATTAGTCAGTGTGTAATGACGTAATTAAAGTTTAACGGTAAAGTAAAAGAGAAAAAAATAATAAGAAGTAAAGATAAACAGGTGAGAGTGAAGAAAGTGAATAAACACCGTTTACAGGTAAGTAGTCACGTGATTATAATAGTCTCAATAATACTACTTCAGCGCTTGCTCTGCGATGGCAACCCCACATTCTACTTATAGACGTGAAGAAGTGCCGTATAGGGTGTCGTAATGAAGGCTTCGCCAGATAAGCCTATATTTAATATCATACTAATTTAATGCTTGTACGTATGGTGGGGTGTAAGTATTATAACTTAGGCGTCCTCTATCTCTTCTCTTCTAGCTAATTCATACCGCCGCCATTTCCGTAGAACGCTTTCCTTGACCTGCTCTATATTTAACTGCGCCTCTCTAGGTTCTTCAAGCACTTCTTTTAGTACTACCTGTCTATTCCGTCCAATTGACCAGCCTTCTTCTTCCTGTGCCTTCAGTAATTTTGTCTAACCCAACTTTTCACCTAACCCCACCTCTCTATGAACCTGACGGTGATACACCGATAGCCACATTCTTTAATGTTACTTTGTATGCTGCCAGAATACTGTGTGGTTTAGATATAGCACTATCTAGTTTACCATCAGAAAGAGAACCTTTACATCCTCTCTGAACGTTTCGCTCTCTTCTTTGCTACACTAAGTCCCTATAATCTTCGCGCACCGCCTGCAAAGTGTCTGATACCCTCTCTCATCCCAATGTTTCCGTTCCCGCCCGTCGTTAAAGTTCCATAGAAAGTTAATAAACCCCTTTAGATCTTTGTATGCCATCTTGTTCCCACTCACCAGCTAATATGGCTGCAAACCTAGCCCACTAACCGGTACCAAGATCATGTCCAGGTTTTCCTTATATAACGTCAACTTACCCTGCGCTGCATCGCTACAGAATTCTGCTTTAATTAAGTTTCCAATTAACGACAACACATCTTTCCGGAAAATGTCGCACGCACATCTATCTCATGTGCTATATGATAAGCCGTCGTACCAAAGGCGCAGCTCTGTACCACTTTAGCCACTTCCATAACATCTCCGCCTTCATAAAATCGTCCTTAGCTTCCCGAACCGCCCGCCATCGCGCCTTGAACGTTTCTGCTATGTAGATATTACCAAATAGACTACGTCCTAAGAGCTCTTTAAGGAACGTAAATTACTCCTAGTTAATCTTTAGCATTATCCAGCAATAGCCGTCCCGTGCTGCGGTCGTTGAGAATCTAAGTTTATAGAGCTTCTCTTTTATTCTCCTCTACACCCGCTCGTTGCTCTAAAGCATAATCTCACGTTAGAGCTAGTAACCTTTATAACCAAATTTCAACAGCCGTATGAACATAATCATTATCTGGCTGTGCTCCTATAATACGTATTTATGTGACTCTAGGCTCCGCACGTATTCAAAGCCGGTTATAAACTTATTAATATTCGCCTGTACGAATCGTAGATAGGTTGCTGTTAGTATACGCCAGAACAGCTCCAATCCGGACCTGATACTAATCTAACGATTTCAATCTCTGCTATCCTAAAGGTGCTCCTGTGTGCGGCAGGTGAGTGTTAACGTCATACAGTGTTCTTTTCACGTGCTAAAGGACTTCTAGAGAGACTCTATAATACCCACCGCATAGCGTGTCTTACTTCTAAGGTATGACCTTTTAAGTGTCTTAGGGCGGTGATTATCTAAGCCACCCGCTTTTTATTAGCTTATCTGGATCTTAGGATCAAGCGCCAGGCTCTTTAAGGTACTATCTTAGAAAGGGAATATCTTAGCTGCGTTAAAAATCTCCTTCTCGCTCATATAGAGTTGACTATACACAAGTTCTTACTACTAACTTAGTGAATAGCGTGCAGTTAGGATGGTCATCCCACCCGCGTCTTGTAGTAGAGCTGTTTAATATATATTTCGCAGCCTAAACCTAGGCGTAGAGCCGTGCTAGGACCACTACCAGTACGCTTCTAAATAGTAAGGTTTCTAAAGATATGTTTCCGCCTGCTAGTTGCTCGGATCTTAGTACCACAAAAAAGATAGCAGTGCACATACCTCCTTACTAATATCCACTTATACCTAGGTCAGGTCAAGATGGTCAGTGTTAACAGCCTAGTCCTAGTATTAAAAATAGTTGTCCTATATTTACTATAACGTCGGCTATTTACTTAAGACCTTAAGATTCTTAGCTGTAAAAAAGATCTAGATATCCTTAAAGTCATATAGCTCTTTTTTTTTAATAGTATAAAGTACTATATCCCATACTCCCTGTAGCATTATAGGCTGGAAGAAATAATAGGTATACTAATACTATACTTCTATCTTATCTTTATAGGCGTGTAACTTTATATAGTTTGCTTTATTAGCTAGCTTACTATACTCATATCCAGCCGGATAGTGCTACACAGTAGATACTAGAGCTTAGCTATAAATAGTAGAAAAAAAGACTTAGTCTGTCTATCTTTATAGAGTCTCTTAACTAAGGTAGTTATTTACCTTACATTACTTATATAGATAGAGAAAGAGAAGATAAAGTATAACATCCTTTTAGCCTATTAACCTACTAAAGAGATAGTAAGAGATTATGTGGAAAGAAATCTACCATCTTCTAATATCCCTAGTAAAGATAGGAAAAGTAAGGTGTATATTAGACTCTAGATTTAATACTATATATAGTATGAGATTAAAGTAGATTTCTTACTTTACTCTTAATAAGCTAGACATAGAGCCTATAATACTATTAATATTATATATTATAGTTAAAGAAGTAGGGTATTGCTTAATATAAAAGTACTAAATATATATTTTTTCTAGTATATCTAGGTCTTAGTTCGTTGTTCTAAGAAAGATATACTTTTATTTCTTAGTATTTAAGAGATATATATAGCTTTTTATAAGTATATATAAAGTATTTAGTATATCTATTAATATTTTATAGTATAAGATAAACTTATTAAAGGTAATATATTCTACTATATTAATACTATAATTCTACTCTAATTACTTATAGGTATTTATATTATAGCTATAAAATTATATTAGCTATTTTATTAATTTTATTATAATATCTACTACTTTTTTTAGTAGCTTTACTTTTTCTATATTATATAAAGTATTAGTATAAAACACTATAAATAGTTTATAAAAGTTTTGTGTTTAAAATATAGTAAGTTAACTAATAAAAACAACCTATATAATAGTTTATAATATAGTTAATAAATTTATAAAAGAAAATATGAATAAAGTTAGCATTCTAGAACTACTACTTAGTTTAATAGTTTTTAGTAATAAAACAATTTTTTTATATTCCTTTTTATATTTATATTTAATTTAAGGTATTTTATTAGACTAGTTAATTTCATCAGGAAAAAAATTCATGGCTAAGAATTTTATATTTATACTATTTTAGTATTTCTAGTATTTTTAAGTATTTAGTAGTATTTAGCTACTAAACATGACATTTCCTATAACTCTACTACAAAGTATAGCTAATTATAACTTTATTTAAGTATTTAACGGCATTTAGCTGCTAAACGCGACTTCTTTCATAACTCTTCTACTAGAAAGTACAGCTAATTACGACGTTAACTATAAGTATACAGCAAGATGCTATAAAATGCTATTAAATACTATAATATACTATACTCTCCTTCCAAATTCTATACTATTTTACTTGTATAATAGTCTAGTTTTTGCCTATCCACTTTCTAAAATTTATTACCAATATCTACGGGCGCTGTAAGCCTGTAAAGTTACCATTTTCTGTCCATGCGCGCTAAGTTTCTTCGTATGTGAAGAGCTGAACTTAGTCTTCTGTTCAGCTCTAACAGAATTTTCTTCCCTCTGTCCTCCTTCCTTCATATACCTATACCAAGCTGATATTTGGGTCCACCAAGCCCTTTACTAACCTGTTCACTAACGTGTATCTAGACCTGCACTGAGCTGCCTCCAGAGCTCTGTACCGAGCTGCCTCCAGAGCTCTGCACCGAGCTGCCTCCAAAGCTCTGCACCGAGCTGCCTCCAGAGCTCTGCACCGAGCTGCCTCCAGAACTCTGCACCGAGCTGCCTCCAGAGCTCTGCACCGAGCTGCCTCCAGAGCCATACACCGAGCTGCCTCCAGAGCCATACACCAAGCTGCCTCCAGAGCTCTGCACAGAGCTCTGGATACAATGTAGGAGCCAATTTCAATTCAGTGTAGGAGCCAGTTTCAATTCAGTGTAGGAGCCAATTTCAATTCAGTGTAGGAGCCAATTTCAATTCAGTGTAGGAGCCAATTTCAATTCAGTGCAGGAGCCAATTTCAATTCAGTGTAGGAGCCAATTTCAATTCAGTGTAGGAGCCAATTCCAATTCAATATAAAAAGAAGAAAGTAAATAGAGCTTATATAGTATTTTATTATTTTATATAGTAAATTAGTAGTAGCTAGTAATTTAAAACTATAGTTTAAAATATACGTACTACGTATAAAAAGTAAACTAGATATAAGATATATAATATGCTTAGTGTTAAATTTATAAAATACACGCAATAAACAAATTATATAAATATTATAAATAATAATAAAAGCTTTAGAGGATATAATCGTGTATTTTATAGCATTTTATAAAATAGTATTATATTTAGCAGCTTAATATTACTTTAAAGTTAAGACTATAAGTTATAAAATAAGATGCGTAAAATGCGTAAATAGTAGCTAACTACTACTAAGTATTATAAAAATACCACCAATTTTTTTCCTAACGTTCTAAAAAGATTTTATTAATTCTTTATAACTAGTATGTTAATAATAGATAAATAATAAATAAATAAAAGCTACTAAAAGTAAACATGCTAAAATCTAGATATTTAATAAAAAATAATATAAGCCTAAACTATTTTAAAATTAGAAATAGTATTAATAAGTGTTTAAAAAAAGAATAGGTATTAAATAACTACTTCTAAAAACTATAGCTACTTTTTATTAATAGAAACTTTTAAATTTTTATTTAAATTTTTATTTAAATTTTATAGTTTAGAGTTATAATTTACTTATTTTCTTTAATTTCTACTTACTAGAAAATAGACTATAAGTTAAATTTAATTTAAAAACTATTATTACTAGTTTATTACTAAAATTACTATTAATAAGTTTATTTTTACTATTAGTAAAATACTTAGCTAGCTGTATTAACTACTACTTTAATATTCTTTATATTATAGTATTTTTAGAAACAACTGTACTTTATTTTTATTTTAAATATAATTATAATATTTTTATAAGAAAGTAGTAAAAAATAGAAAGTAGAAAAAATAATAATAAATATAGTAATAAAAAAAAGACCTAAAAAGAGTATAATAGTAGCATAATATAATAATATAATAATATAATTAAATATACACAAAACTATTATTAAGTTATGTTAAGTAAAGTTAGTATATAAATAAAATTATTATAAAAGTCAAGTTAACACGTAAAGTAGCTATATAAATAATAATAATATATAAAATTTTTATATAAGTAAAGTTACTATGTAAGTAAAGTTAATATATAATATTACTATATAAAGTTACTATATAAGTAAAGTTAATATATAGATAAAGTTAACATACTAATAAAGTTACTATATAAGTAAAGTTATTATATAAGTAAAGTTTTTATATAAGTAAAGTTACTATATAAGTAGAGTTATTATATAAGTAAAGTTACTATATAAATAAAGTTATTATATAAGTAAAGTTATTATGTAAGTAAAGTTACTATATAAGTAAAATTACTAAGTAAATAAAGTTACTATATAAATAGAGTTACTATATAAATAAAGTTATTATATAAAGAAAAGTTATTTTTAAACTAAATTAATTTTATTATTATATAATAAACTAAGTAAAAAAGGGTTATAAGTTACTATACTAATTTAATTTAAATTTTTATATTATCTACTTAACTGAATTTAATTTTCTATTTCGTGACTTAATCTAATTTGATTATTTATATTATATAGTACTAATTTTACTGAAAATTGAGCCTATTATAACTTATTAAATTGTATTTATTTACATGAAATAATTTTATAGCTCTTTTTATAATCTATTTTATTATTATTATAGTGTTCCTTACTTATCTCTAATTTTAATTATAAAAATAGAAAATAAAACTCAACACGTTAAGAAGCTTTCTTTAAGTAAGTATAAAAACTAAAAAAAAACCTAGTTATACTATTACAACTAGCTAGTAATACTAAATAATAATAAACTTAAAATTAAACTCTTTTAAATTATATATAATTCTCCTACTAGCAGCTACTCTAGTTATAGAAAAACTTTTAAAATCTTATAACACAAATACTACTAGCTTTAAATATTTAAAATAATATATTAATATATATCTTATTACTATACTTACTGAAAATTTAAGACTTTTTATAAAAAGTACTATAGTTTCTTAAAACCTGTTTCTATTCTTAAAAGAAAATAAAAGAATCTTTTTATAGACTTTATTATTATTTTCCTGGAATTTAAAGACTATATTAATATTATAGTTATAATTAATTACTTTATAAAATACTAATATTTAATTTTTTATAGTAAGATAACTATTATAAATGTTACCTATTTTTTCTATTAAAACATATAAATAAACTATAGTCTTTTAGAAATAATTAAATTAAATTAAGAAATATAATTTATTTTTATTTTTTATAATAAACTCTATAAATAACTATAAATTTAATTCTAACTATTTTCTATATAATATCTAGAATCTAATAACTAAATAGAAAGAGCTAATGGTATAATAAAATAAGCCTTATATATATATATATAAACTATTAGTAAAATAACTAAGTAAACTAGCTTTCTTTAGCATAATTTAAAGCTAATAATATTATATTTAAATTTATAAAAGTTTTACTATTTCTAGTTAATATAGGCTAATATTTCTAAATAGGTTTTAAATTTTCTATAAGAATTTTAAAACGTTTTTATTAAGTATTATAAGCTTTAGAAGTTAACTATATAATAGAAAAAATAACTAATATCTAATAACTAATTTAAAAAACATAATTTGGGCTCTAAGCTTTCTAAAAATATATATAAATTAAAACAATTATTTATACTTAATTATTTAATAAAAGATATAGTTTAGCTTAATGTATAAAATATTTAAATAAAATAACTTTCTAAAAAACTAGACTTAAAGGTCTTGTTATAGTAACTACTTATAATACTTTATAAAAGCCTTTTAAACAAGCTTTTTTTATAAGTTTTTTTATTATATTATATATTTATATATTAGTTTTATGTTAGCACATGAGCTTTTATCTAAACACTTTATCTATAACTTATTTTATTTCTTTTTTTCTTTCTTTACGTAATGTTTTAAATTATTACTTGGTACTATATATAGTAATTAATTAATACTTTTTTTTAAGTTCTCAATTTTTTACATGTAGTATTTTTATAATATTATGTTATATTATTACTATTATTAATAGAATATTTACTTTTTTAAATACCCCCATTCCAACTGCAGAACTTATGTAGTTATTTAAAGAATAAATAATTATAATATAAAATACATTTACTAAAGTACTAGAATAATAGTAAGTATAGCTAAAATATTAGTAAGTATAACAACAAAAATCTATTAACACTTTCTAAAAAGAATTATAAGAAGTTTAAAAATAAATTACGTTTATTTCTTTTTACTCTACTATTTAAGTAATTCCTACTAAAGAAACTTTAATAGGTACTACTAGTTTATTTAAAAATAGCTTAAATTCTATAATTCTAATTTTATTTATAATTACAACTAGTATCTATCTCTAAGTTTTTTAAATTATGGTTAGGTAAGTAAAGTTAATTTCTATACTAAATTCTACTACTTTATTAGTAATAATAAAATTTAATTACCTACTTAACCCTTTAATATTTACTAGAAAGTAAAAGAATTTACTTATTTTTATTAAAAAACTCTGCTATAAACTTAAAGATAATATTAACTAATATTTTATTAAACACTTCTAACTTTTATATACACACTTAAAACTAGAGAAGGATCTAGTAATATTTATAGACTTTCCTATAAATTAGGATATATATATAGTAGAGTAATTAATTACTTTTTTACTAGCTATATATATAAAACCTAAATAAAAAACTTAGTACTTTAAGTAAACTTAATTTATTTTACTAAGAGTAAAGGAGCTTTACTATTTACTTTACTAAATTCTATAAACTAACTACTAATACTAGATTAAACGAAATTAGTCTAATTATATAATTAAGGAAATTATTAAATAATAAGCTTTACTAAGTAATAGTAGATATTAAAATTTCTAATATATTAAATAACTATACAAATTTAATATTCTTATATGATAATAATCTTTAGTATTTTTTTATACTACATTACTATAAGTTATAATCTATATTATAATAAGACTCTAATATTATAGAAATTAATATCTTTAATTATATTTTTTTTAAATTAGTTAAATAAAAAGCCTAAAAGCGTAATAGCTAATACTTTAAGTATAATAAATACAGCTATATTTTCTAAAACTACTTTATTTCTTTATTAGAACTTTAATCTATAAGTTTATTTAGATTCTAATAATTAACCTACTTTTGTTCTTTCTTTAGATTTAAATCTTTTTATAAACAAGAATACTTTTAAACTCCTAAAGCTAGTATATTAAAAACTCTATTCTAGAGTTAAGTTACTTTTTAGAACGTTTTTAATATTAGATTTTATTAACTTATAGACCTTTTATCTAATAACTAATTTATAGAACTATTAAGTAAATATTTTGTATACTATTTAATAAGATAGCTCTTTTTATTCTATTATTACTCTAATTAATACTAAAGCTACTAGTATAGGTTATATTAGTAGATTTTTAGCTTATACTTAAAAACTCAATTTTTTTATCTTTTCTAAATATTTTTTATTCTACTAGTTTTAATAGTAAACGCTTTAAAGAGAGTTATATTTTAAATACTACTAATATAACTAATTATCTCCTTCCACTATATAGAGGTAATTAAAGGCTAAGATGATATCTAACTTTATAAAATATTTTATCTTACTAAGGTAGGATAAGGTTTCTTAGATTAATAAAATAAAATAATAGTTCTTAATAGTAATAGCGTTTAGGACTTAATAGTCTATATAGAATTAAAAACCTTTATTAAGTTTCTTTATAAAAATAACTAGTATAGCTATAAGAGACATGCTTGCCCTAATAAATCTTTTAATAAAATAGTTATTAAAATACTTCCTAAAAACTTTTAATTTATTTTAAGATATTTTATAGAGAGGTCTAAACCTGGGTTACTTTTCTTCTTTAAAGATAATCTTATAGTTATATAGATAATATACAAATAGTCTATTAGCCTCCTTATATAAAAATATTCTAAGAATATTATAGTAATCCTCTAGGACCTTAGTAGCTAAATTTATATAAATTTTTAAAACTAAAGTCTTATTAATATTAGCTATTAAAACAGCGAAGATTCGTGTTCGTGTTTTTAAACTATTTATATAAAGAGGGCTACGCTAATTAGGTAAATATTTATACTTAATTTAAATTTCTTATAAGGCTCTTCTAGTAAAACCTTTACTAAAGAGTTTTTAAAGCTTTAAGAGAAAGGCTTTCTTATAAAGTCCTTATTTAATTTAGTATTAGATTTAAGTACGTGTCTAGATATAAATTCTAACTCTAAATAGAAGCTCTTTAAAAAATAGTTTACTAGAAGGGTCTCTAGATAAGTATCTAATTCTTATAACTAGCGGTTTATTTTAGTTAACCAGTAGTTATATTAAAATCAAATAATTAATAATAACTTTAGAGAATAGGTTTAAGTATACTGTATATAGATAGTATTAAGATAAGAGCCTTTTAATAAAGGGTTTACCAGAAAGTCTCTTAAATAAATAGTATATTCTTTTAAGTAAATTAGAGATTAGAATAAGCGTAGGCAGTAAGCCTAGTAATAAAAAGCATTAAAAAGTAACTTTTATAAGTTATAGTTAAAGTTAACTTTATACTTCTTTATTTATAGTTAGCTAAGAATTAGTTCGTGATTTCCTATAGCTATCTTAAAGAGACAGATATCTTTAATATAATTTAAATAATAAAGAGTTATGCTAGTAGTGTACGAGATATAACCCTTTTTAAGACATTTATTATTAAAACTAATAGGATAAAGAACGTTTAAAAGAGATAAAAAATAGAGTTTCTAAATATAAGCTAAAGGTCTACTAATATAACCTATATTAATAGCTTTAGTATTAATTAGAATAGTAATAGAATAGAAAGAGCTATTTTATTAAATAGTATATAGAATATTTACTTAGTAGTCCTAAGAATTAGTTATCAGGTAGAAGGTTTATAAGTTAATAGAAATCTAATATTAAAAACATTCCGGGAAGCGACTTAACTCCGGGATAGAGCTTTTAATAAGCTAGCTTTAGGAATTTAGAAGTATTCTTATTTATAAAAAAATTTAAATCTAAAGAAAGAATAGGAGCAGGTTAATTATTAGGATCTAAATAGGCTTATAGATTAAAGTTTTAGTATAAAAATAAAGTAGTTTTAGGAAATATAGTTATGTTTATTATACTTAAAGTATTAGCTATTATACTTTTAGGTTTCTCATTCAGCTAATTTAAAGAGAGTATAATTAGAAATATTAATTTCTATAGTATTAAAGTCTTATTATAATATAGGTTACAGCTTATAATAGCGTAGCGTAGAAAGATACTAGAAATTATTATTATATAAAAATATTAAGTTAGTATAGTTATTTAATATGTTAAAAATGTTAATATCTACTATTACTTAGTAAAACTCGTCATTTAATAATCTTCTTAACTATATAATTAGACTAATTTTGTTTAATCTAGTATTAGTAGCTAGTTTGTAGAATTTAGTAAAGTATATAGTAAAACTCTTTCACTCTTAGCAGAATAAATTAAGTTTACTTAAAGTAGTAAGTTTCTTATTTAGATTTCTATATATAGCTAGCAGAAAGGTGATTAATTACTCTATTATATATATATCCTAATCTATAAAAGAGTCTATAAGTGTTACTAGGTTCTTCTCTAGTTTTAAGTATATATATAAAAGCTAGGAGTGTTTAGTAGAATATTAGTTAACATTATCTTCAAGTTTATAACAAAGTTTTCTAATAAAGATAGGTAGATTTCTTTACTTTCTAGTAAACATTAAAGGGTTAGATAGGTAATTAGATTTTGTTATTACTAATAAGGTAGTAAGACTTAGTGTAGAGATTAACTTCACTTATCTAACCATAATTCAGAAAACTTAAAGATAGATACTAGTTATAGTTATAAGTAGAATTAGAATTATAAGACTTAAGTTACTTTTAAATAAACTAGTAGCATTTACTAAAGTCTCTTTAGCAGTAGTTACTTAAACAGTAGGGTAAAAAGAGATAAACATAGTTTATTCTTAAACTTCCTATAATTCTTTTTATAGAGTGTTAATAGATTTCTGTTGTTATCTTTACTAATATTTTAGCTATACTTATTATTATTCTAGCGCTTTAGTAAATGCGTTCTGTATTATAATTATCTACTCCTTAAATAACTATATAAGTTCTATAGTTAGAATAAGAGTATTTAAAGAGTCAGATATTCTATTAATAGTAATAATAATATAATATAATATCATAAAAGTACTACGTGCAAGAGGTTAAGAACTTAAAAAAAAATATTAATTAATACTATATATAGTACCAAGTAATAATTCAAAACGTTACGTGAAGAAAGAAAGAAATAAGATAAATTATAAATAAGTATTTAAATAAGGGCTTATACGCTAGCGCGAGGCTAATATATAAATACATAATATAATAAAAAAGCTTATAAAAAAGGCTTTTTTAGAAGGCTTTTATAAGATATCACAGGTAGTTACCGTAACAATACTATTTATTTTATTTAACTATTAGTTTCTAAATAATATATAGAAAATAGTTTAAATTTAATTTATAGTTATTTACAAAGTTTATTATAAAAAATACAAATAAATAATATTTTTTAATTTAATATAATTATTTTCAAAAAACTTTAGTTTATTTATATATATTAATAAAAAAAGCAAGCTAAATTTATAATAGTTATATTATTATAAAAAATTAAGTATTAGTATTTTATAAAATAGTTTACTATAACTATAATACTAATATAGTTTTAAATTTTAAAAAGTTAATAATAAAGTTTATATTTTTTTTATTAAAAATTAGTAAAAGGTTTTAAAAAGCTATAATACTTTTTATAAAAAGTCTTAAATTTTTAATAAGTATAGTAGTAAAAAATATATTAGTATATTATTTTAAGTATTTAATGCTAATTATATTTATATTATAAAATTTAAAAGTTTTTTTATAACTAAAGTAACTACTAATATTTAAATTATATATAATTTAAAAAATTTTAAGTTTAGGTTTATTATTATTTAGTATTACTAGTTAACTATAATAATATAATTAACTATTTTAGTTTTTATATTTACTTAAAAAAGTTTTTTAAAGCTTTAAATTCTATTTTATATTAATAATAGAATTTTTTATATAAACATATTTATTCTAGTTAAGTTTAGTTTTAGTATTTTATTAAATAGTTTAAAATAAAAAAGTATTTATTATTAAGCTTTACAATCTTTTTTTTAAGTTAAAGTATTTTATATATAATAAGTAAAATTATTTAGTTTTTTACTTTACTTACTAAGTTAGTACATAATTATAAAGTTAAATTAAAATAAGTATTTAATTAAATAAGTTTATTAGTAATTTAACTATTTTATAATTACTTAATACTTAAATTTAAAAAGTAGTATTTTTTAATTTATGTTTTTATTATTTAAAATTATGTATAGTAGCTAATAGCTTTTTATTATAAATTTTATAGTTATATTTAGTAAAACTTAACTTACTTAAAAAGCAAGTAATAAGTTTTAGTTTACTTTATTTATTTTTCTAAAAAAGAACTTTAATAATTATATAATTTAAAAAATTAGTTTTTATCATAATTAGTAACTTTAAATTAAAAAATTAAAAAATTATAATAGTTATAAATATATACTTCAAAACTTTAAATGCTTTTTAATAAGTATTATTAAATTTAAATTAAGTATTTTTTTTAATTAAAACTATAAATAGAGCTATTATATAAAAAAAGTTATTAATAAATTATTAGTAGAAATTAGTAAACTTTAGAAATACTTTTATATTTTTTATGTTTTTAAGTAATTTTTAGTTAGTAATGTTTTTACTTTATTTAAGTTTATACTAATTTTTTTTATTAAAATTATATACTTAAAATAAGTAACTCGTTTTTAATAAAACTTATATTTATTAATATTAAGTTAAAAGTTAGCTTTTTTAAACTTTTTAAAACTTGTTTTATATATTATTAGTATTTGTATAAAAAATTACTATTAAATAAATATTATTAAAATAAGCTATATAAAATATATTAAAAAATAACTAAAAACTATTATTTATATGGTATTAAAATGTACTTAATACATTAACTAACTTAAATAATATAATAAAATATTTAAATAAACTATATTAAATTTAAAAAAAATTATTTATTTAATTATTAATTATTAGTATGAAAAAGTAGTTAAAAGTTAAAATAATATTTAAATTTATAAAGTACTTTATTTTACTAAAGTAAAATAAAGTATTTTAAATTAATAAAATTAAATAATAGATTTTAATAGTAATAGTATTTAAAGCTTAGTAGTTTATATAAAATTAAATGCTTTTATTAATTTTTTTTATGAAAATAATTAGTGTAGTTATAAAAAATAAACTTACTTTAATAAATTTTTTAGTAAAATAGTTATAAAAGTACTTTTTAAAAACTTTTAGTTTATTTTAGAATATTTTATAAAAAAGTTTAAATATAAATTTCTTTTTTTTAAAAAATAATTATGTAAATAATATTTAAATAGTTTATTAAATTTTTTATATAAAAATATTTTAAAAGTATTATAATACTTTTTTTAAAAAATTAGTAACTAAATTAGCATAAGCTTTTAAAACCAAAACTTTATTAATATTAGTTATTAAAAAGTAAAAGTTTTTCTTTTATATTTTTAGGCTATTTATATAAAAAAAGCTACTTTAATTATATAAATATATATACTTAGTTTAAAGTACTAATAAAAGTTTTTAAAAAAGACCTTTTTATAAAGTTTTTATTTAATTTAGTATTAAATTTAAGTATATATTTGAGTATAAATTCAAATTTTAAGTAAAAGCTTTTTAATAAATAGTTTAATAAAAAAACTTTTAAATAAGTATTTAATTCTTATAATTAATTATTTATTTTAAGTAACTAGTAGTTGTATTAAAATTAAGTAGTTAATAATAATTTTAAAAAATAAATTTAAAAATATTATATAAAAAAAATATTAAAATAAACGTTTGTTAGTAAAAGGTTTATAAAAAGGTTTTAAAAGTAAGTAACAAAATTTATAAAAAAACTTTAGAGTTAAAAAAAGTATAAATAATATATTTAGTAGTAAAAAATTTTTTAAATAGTAACTTTTATATATTATAGTTAAAATCAATTTAATGTTTTATTATTTAAAGTTAGTTAAACATTAGTTTATAATTTTTAGTAATTATAACCAAAAAAAAATCTTTAATATAATTAAAGTAATAAAAAGTTATACTAATAATATATAAAATATAACTTTTTTTTAAAGTATTTACTATTAAAACTAGTAAAATATAAAATATTTAAAAGTAATAAAAAATAGAGTTTTTAAGTGTAAACTAAAAGTTTATTAATATAATTTATACTAGTTATTTTAGTATTAATTAAAGTAGTTATAAAGTAAAATAAACTATTTTATTAAATAATATATAAAACGTTTATTTAATAAGCTTATAAGTTAGTTATTATATAAAAAGTTTATAAATTAATAAAAAGTTTATAAATTAATAAAAAGTTTATAAATTAATAAAAAGTTTATAAATTAATAAAAAGTTTATAAATTAATAAAAATTTAGTACTAAAAGTATTTTAAAAAGTAACTTATTTTTAAAATAAAGTTTTTAGTAAATTAAGTTAAAAATAGTAGTTAAGTTTTTAGTTATAAAATTTATTAAGGCTAATTAAAAATATATAAAATAATTATAAAAAAGTATTTCTAAGTAATAAAATATAAAAGTTAAATAAAAAGTAGTAAACTTAAAAATAATTTAAGTTAAAGTTTAATTAAAAATATAAAATAGTTTTTATTAAAAATAGCTAACTTATTATATTAGTAATAAATAGTTAATTACTAGTTTTATTTAATTAACTTTATGTAAATATAATTAAAAGTATTAATTTTTATAAAATTAAAAAGGTTTTTTATAGTATAAATTATAATTTAAAATAGTATATTAAAAATTTAAATACTTACTATTACTTAGTAAAATTATTATTTATTAATTTTATTTAGTTTAATATTAGTAACTAGTTTACAAAATTTAGTAAAATAAAAAGCAAATCTTTTTTACTTTTAGTAAAACAAATTAAGTTTACTTAAAATAATAAGTTTTTTATTTAAGTTTTTATATATAGCTAGTAAAAAAGTGTAATAGTATATTATTATATATACTATACTATATATATAGCTAGCTAACTAGCTATTTAACTATTTAACTATTTAGCTAGTTTATATTAGTTATTAGCCTTTATATTATCTATTTTGTTTATATAAAATTCTTTTTTTTAGTAATTTCTCTTATAACTACTTAAGTCTTATATATAGTAACTAATTTAACTTTATTATAGGTTTAGATATTACTACTAATAGCCTTCTATAATAAAAAGTAATTAATTACTTTATTATATATATATTCTAATTTATAAAAAAGTTTATAAGTATTACTAAGTTTTTTTTCTAGTTTTAAATATATATATACAGTCTAAAAATGTTTAGTAAAATATTAGTTAGTATTACTTTTAAGTTTATAGTAAGGTTTTTTAATAAAAATAAATAAGTTTTTTTACTTTTTAGTAAATATTAAAGAGTTAAATAAGTAATTAAATTTTGTTATTACTAGTAGTATAGTAAAATTTAATATAAATATTAACTTTACTTACTTAACTTTAATTTAAAAAACTTAAAAATAAGTACTAGTTAAAATTATAAATAAAGGTAAAATTATAAAACTTAAGTTACTTTTAAATAAATTAGTAGTATTTACTAAAATTATAATAAAAGATACTTAAATAGCAAAGTAAAAAAAAGTAAATATTATATATTTTTAAACTTTTTATATTTTTTTTTAAAAGTAATAATAATTTTTTATTATTATACTTTTTAACGTTTTAACTATATTTAGTATTAACTTTAAATATTTGAAATAATATATTATAATATATTTTATTACTAACGTTTTTTATAAGCGAGTGGGCCACTTTTACTAAGAATTACCTTTTCTTTAATAACTTTACGAAAACTTAATATTATTTAACAAAATTTTAAAATTAGCTTTTTAGATATTAAATGCAGCTAGAATTAAATTTGGATCCTAGTAGTCTTACGTAATTATAAGTTATTAAGCTTAGAATTAGCTTTTTAAAAATTTGGTTTTTAGCTATTAATATTTTAATAACTATTAAATAAGAAACTATAAAAGTTGAATTTAAACTATTTTATGTATAATTTAAACTATATTATGCTTTTATAGTAATAGAATAAGTAGGTTTTTAAGAACTCTAGGTAAGAAGAAGTTTTAGCTCCCACTTTTTAATATCCTAAAAACTACTAATAATATAGCTTTAAAATTTCAATATATTATAAATTTAGGCTTTAATACCTTATATTTAAGTTTTTATAATTTATTATTAAGTAATATTATAAATATAAATAGCTAAAAATTAATTTAAAGAAAAGTAAATTCTAAGCTTAATAACTTATGATTACGTAAGATTATTATAATGCAAATTTAATACCAGCTATACTTAATATCTAAAAAGCTAATTTTAAAATTTTGTTAAATAATATTAAGTTTTCGTCAAGTTATTAAATAAAATGTAATTATTAGCAAAAGTGGCCTACTCGCTTATATAGCCCACTCACTTATAAAAAAAGTTATATTTATTAAAAATTTAATTTTTTTTTAAAAAATTTTTTATTATTAATTTTCTAAAATTTAAAAACTATACTAATATTATAATAACAGTAAGCTGCTTTATAAATACTAATATTTAATTTTTTATAGTAATATAACTACTTTAATTATAACTTTTTTTTATAAATATATATAAATAAATTATAGATTATTAAATAATATAATTTATTTTTATTTTTTATACCAAATTTTATAAATAACCATAAATTAAATTTTAACTATTTTTTATGTTTTATTTAAAAAAAGCTAATAGTAAAATAAATAAGTTTTATATACATATATAAACTACTAGTAACGTAATTAAATAAATTAACTACTAGTAACGTAATTAAATAAATTAACTACTATTAGTATAAATTAAAGTTAATAACACTATATTTAAATTTATAATTTATAATTTTTTATTTTTATAAATATAAGTTAATATTTTTAAATAAGTTCTAAACTTTTTATAACAACTTTAAAATATTTTTACTAAATAATATAAGTTACAAAAACTAATTATATAATAAAAAATTAGTTTATGTTTAATAATTAGTTTAAAAAAATATATATAAACTAAAATAATTATTTATATTTAACTATAAAATAAAAATATAATTTAGTTTAATATATAAAATATTTGAATAAAATTACTATTTTAAAAACCAAATTTTAAAACTTTTTAAAAATCCTATATTTTATAAATAGTTAATGTATATATTAATTTAAATACTTTGTATTTTTTAATGTATATTTATATATATAATATTATAATTACATTAAACATAATTTACTTTTAACTATTATGAGAAATAAATGCGTAAATTAGTTTTTTACTATTAAATATACATTAAAAAACTTAGTCTAAACGCTTTATAGAGTCGTGATAATATTATTATAGTATAAAAACTAGTAGCTAGACTTTTAGAAACTAGCTCTAAAGCTATAAACTTAATTTATATTACTATAAATAACGCCTAGCAGCTATATAGCTAGTCTATAGGAAGAAACTAATTAAATTAATATATTTATTTCTAGTTATAGTACTACTTTAGTCTGTAAAGTGTAGTAGTAACTTTATATAACTTTTTCCTAATTATATCCTAACCTAGCTAAAGACTGTAAAAGTATCTAGAAATATTTTTTTACTATTAAAAACTATCTTTATGCCTTTATTTTTTAGATTATAATTTTAAAAATAAGCTATAATCTCCTCTTCTACGCTGCTGTAGTAGCTAATAATATTATTTTAATTATTATTATACCTATATATAAAGCTGTTCTAATTTGTTTATATTATAAAGTTATTATTTTCTAAACTGCTACCTCTATATAAGACTGTGGAAAACCTATAATAGAAATTATCTAAGCTATAAACATATAAAGAGGACTAAATATAGTAAGTAGAATTCTTATAAACTATAAACTTCCTAGTAGAAACCTTACACTAACTATAAATACTAAAATAAATAAAAAACAGCTAGAGAAGGACCGTAACTAGTTGTATAAAATCTATGTAAAGATAAAACTTATTTATAAGAAATTTATAGTTATTACATACAGCCTTTAGCTATCCGTAATTAACTATTTAGACTAAAATATAGTTATTTAGGAACTTTATAGCTAGAACTAATATATCTAGAACTAAATTAAAATTCTTAGAGTAAAGTAGCCTATAAAAGTAATTTAAAAATAGAAAACTATTTTTTTTCTAATTATTAATTTTATTAGCCTAAAATAAGCTAATCTCTTAATAGATAAAGGCTTACTTTTTTATAGTAAACTACTTTCATATAAACTCTATTATAGAGACTGTAGAATAATCTAATATTTTAACTACTAAAAATATAGTCACGCTGCTAGATTTTATAGGGTAGTAAAGAAATACAGATTCTATACTAACTTAAAATACTTAGATTATAAATATAGTCTTTATAACTAGAAGAATAAAGCCTGTTATATAAATTATAAAGAAAACTATCTAGTATAAATAGTAGTCTATAATTTATAGTAGAAGAAAGCTAAAAGAGCTAAGTAAGTCTATATAAATAAGCTTTAAAAATTTACTATTAGAACTTATAGACTTATTATATTTATTTATAGTTACTTAGTAAACTACCTATAATAATTAACTAAGCAAAACTAAAATAAAAAAGATATAAAGAGTATTAAAATTATACTTTTTTAAGATAGTAGAAAATAAAGTAGGGTAGAAGTAAATCTGCTAATATTATTTTTAAAAAAGTATAATCTTAAGTAACCTCTAAACAGGCCTATAAAAAGTCTAGGTAATTAAAATATTACTAAATTTCTTTTTATAAACCCTCTCTAATAAATACGCTACGTATTACCTAATATAATGTATAGAAAAGTAAAGATAAAATTATAGCTCTATTAGTTTATAATTTTAAAAATTAATAAGATATTATTGCTATTTAAAAGCTATAATAAAATAAACATATATATGCTACCTACTGCCCTGTAAAGTGCCTATTTTAGTTAATATATTCTCTATTCTTCTATAATAAACCTGCTTTCTTGTTAGTAAATAACTTTTATTAAATATATAATTAATAAAATAGTATAGGCTAGATTCCTTTACTCTTATAGTTTATACTAAATAGTAAATATTTTATATTTATAATATCTATCTAAAGCTCTCTAGTAAAAACTAGTGTAACTTAAAGTCTTTTATTTTTAATCTTTAAAAGTAACTTATAAAGCCTGGTAAATACCTCCTTTTAGAAGACTTTAATTTATACTATTTACTATAAGGTGATATAAGATGCCTAATATAATATAAAATAATAAATAATGTTATTTAAATTACTATAAATATAAACCTTAACTTTCTAACTCTATTAGAAACTATTACGTGGTTTGTATAAAGTTTTATTAATATAATTAATTTTACTTTTACTACCCCAGGCATCTAAAGAAAGCTTATTAAATATAGTATTAATAAAAGTCTTTACTACAGATCAGACTACTTATTTGTTTTATTTCTTTTTAAAGTTATAAACTATTATAAACCTTTAAGCTGGTTAATAGAAGCCTGTAACTAAAGAAAAATAGATATTAAAAATATTTCTAATAGTATATAATATTTTCTTAGCCCACAGAAAAACCTTAGCACCTTAAAAGTAATTAACTAATATATAAAATATCTTTAGGTCTTTCTAGTTAACCTTATTTAGTATATTATACTATTATAGAAAATAAAACCAGATTTTAGCTATCTATAGTAGACTTAAGAAGTTATAAAGATAATAAAGTAATAAAAAATAGCCTAAAGACGTTATAAATCTATAAAAGTACTTTATAAGCTAGTATAAATAAAAAATAGAACTATTTATAATACTAAAAGACGGTACTTCTAAAATCAAATTTATAAAATAGTAGTTAAAAGAGATAGTATTTAGAAGCTAGCAGCGTAAATAAAAAACTATAGCTATATTTTTTCTAAACTCTCTATTCTTTTCTTACTATAAACTTAAAACAGGATGGCCTAGACTTATAAAGAGAAAATAAAGATTCTATAAAAGTAGTTTTTTTTAGTAGAGCTAAATATAGACTTCTTAAATATTATAAAATTTACATACCTTCTGTAAGTTAAACAGCTTCTAGAAATTACTCTAGAAACTATTAAAAAAGTAATGGCTAGATAGCCAGCATTTAGTATACTAGGCTATAATAGTATTTTAAATAACTTTTTAAAAGCTATAAACTTTCCTTTCTATATAGCTATAATAGAAATTACCTAAATATACTAGAACTTAGTATATTATCTATAAATATTTAAAATTGCCCGTATAGTGGCTCTGTAGAAGCCTAGAAAAAATAATTACTTAATTTCTAAAATATAATAACCTATCACGCTTCTAAATACTACTATAAAAATTATAGAGATAATTATAGTAAAGTAGCTAAGATAACTCATAAAGTAGTATAATATATTTCTAGTTTAGTAAATAAATATAAAATAGTATAGATCTATAAATACAGCCCTTAATCTCTTTATAAACTAGGTTTATACTATTTAGGAAGAAAAGGGCTCTATTATAACTTTTTTAGTACTTAATATCTTTAAAGTATTTAATAAAGTAGTTTATAAAAAACTTATACACATTTTATAAGTAAAAAAGATTCTATAATAACTTATCTACTAAATTAAAGCATTTATAACAGACCGGAAAATAATAATAATTTTTTTAAATTATAAAATAGAGCTTTTTAATATGCTTGCTAAGATTTTATAAAGCTTTTTTCTTTTACTAATTCTTTTTCTATTTTATATTATATAGCTTTATAAGGCTTATGATAATACCCATAAGAATATATACATTAACAGTTTTATTAATAATACTATACTCTTTATATATAGTCTTTTAACGGAAGTTAACTACTATACTTTTAAGTATATTTATAACTATTATATTAGCTAAGTAGCTTACTATAGAGCAGTTTTTATACTAGAAAAGTATAAACTAATATACCTATTATAAAACTTAAAACGTTTTAATATAGTAGTCTCTATAAACATTAACAGCACTAAAAAAGAATTTATAAAAGAAATTTAAATTCTTAGTATCTAACTTAACCTAGCTTTTTACTAGAGTATATATATCTAAAAAACCTTTTAAAAGATAGAAAAATAGTAGTAAGCTTTTTATTATTTTATTATATTAATATAAAGAGCTACCTTTCCATAAGTAAGATAGATTTATAGTATTATAATACTTCTAGTACTTATTTTTAGTACTATAATCTAGTACTAGTTTAGTTAAAATAAGTCTAGAAAGATTAGCAGCTACTTAAACTAACTTTATAAATTCTAGATAGAATATTTATAGATAATTACTAGAGCATACTAAGCTACACTAATAATAATACTTAAAATAAAAACTTTTATTTTTCTGTTATAGATTATTTGTAATAATTGGCATAGTCTTTATGCATTATAGTATAAATATAGGTTAATAAAATAAGTTAGCTCTATTTTAGCTATACTAAGATAGAAAGAGAAGAAATATAAAAAGAGCTTATTTTTAAATAGAATAGTGTATAGCTTAAGTATAAGCTAGCTATATTCTAAGCTCTATACTAAGTTATAGCTAGCATAGTTAGTTATAATATTATATAGTCTACAGTAAATAAAATAAGCAGTACTGTTATATTATTCTTAATATAAAGATTACTAGTTATAGGTGCTGTATAAAGGTTTTAAATAAAAAATAAAAAATCACGTAAGCCTGTATAAAGATTTGAGATAGAATTTAAAAATAGTAAAGCTTTATCTACTTATATATAATAGAGAAAAAGTGTACAGATTAGGCTCTAGAGTAGTTTATAGATATATAAAAATCTATTAAAGACTAGAAACAGGTAGGAGTAGATATAGAAAATATATTAATTAAACTATAAACTACTATAACATATAAATAGTAATAAGAGTAGACTGCTTAAAAATATAACTAAAGTCTAGTATATTAATAATCTCTAGAAAAGAAAGTTCTTAAAACCTATATAAATCTCTATAAAGTAGAAAGTTTAATCCTTATTTAGATCTATATAAGACGAATTAGACTTATAGTATTTTTTATAAAAGTTTAACTAAAAAATTTTCCTACTACCACATATATCTACAGCTGTAGATAGGAGATAATAAAGTATATTATCTTATATTACTTTTAGTTTACAGATATAAGAACAGCTTTATAAGATATAGAATCTAGTAAAATTAATTTCTAGTATTTTATAGAGTTAGTAGAGAGTACAGCTAAGCTCTTATACTAGTTTATATAAATAAATATCTTATTATAGTTCTCTCTAGCTATAAAACTACTCTATAGGATAAAGAATAGGTAGAAAAGTATCTATAATAAATAGATAAAGCGCTATAGTTAGAGTTATAAACTTTTTTTTACTCCATAAAAGATACTACAAATAGTAAGAAAATAGGTTATATATAATAAATAAAAGAAATAGAGATTGTTTTTCTTAAAAGTAAAGGCTATATACTCTATAATAGATTTTCTTTTATATAATTAAGTTTATAGAAAGTTTATAGAGCATACTACTGCCTAAATCAGCATAAGAATAATAATAATAATAATATATATTTAAGTTTTTATGTATTTTTACTTTAAATTACTTTATTTAAATTATAAATAAAAATGCTATAAATATTTGGTTAAATAAACTAATTATAATTACTTAATATAATAAATTTTTATTTTAAAAAATAAATTAACTTAAATTTAATAACTAAATATAAATACTTTTTATAAAACTTTAAGTTTTTTTAAAAAAAATACTATTATAGTAACTTTTTACATTACTTTATAAAAGTTTTTTAATAATTTTTTTATATTGCGTATTATATATTAGTTGTACGTTAATATATAAGTTTTTAACTTAAATATTTTATTTATAATTTTTTACATAATATTTTAAGCTATTGTTTAATATTATATATAGTAATTAATTAGCTTTTTTTTAGGTTTTAATTTTTTTATATATAGTATTTTTATAATATATATATATATAGTTATTAAATATATTTAAAATATAATATATAAACTTATTATAAAAATTCTTAAAATAAGTTAGTATAATTAAGTTTTAAGCTTAAAGAAAAGGGAAATTTATATTAAAACTTTATTTTTATTAATGTATTTAATACTAATAATTTTAAATACAAAATTTTTTTTAATATATGTTAATTATTTAAATAATATAAATATATTAGCTTTTAACATTTAGAAAATATAATAAAAAAGTTAAAAAAAATAGAATTTACTTTTGTAATATTTTACTTTCTATACTTTTTTTTAAATATATTAGTATTTAATTAGTATTTTATTTAAACGTTTTTAAAATAAAAGTATGTTATAAATAAAACTTGTTTATTTACTTTTTAGTATACTATAGTATTAAGTTAGTAAAAAATTAAAGAATTTAATAAAAAATAATTTATATTATAAAAACTAAATTTAATATAATAGTATTTAAAATAAGTAGTTTATATACATGTTAGTATTCTATTATTAAAAAGTTATAAAATTTAAGAAATTTAATATATAATAAAATTATAGTTATAAAAAGTATTTTTAGTGTGATAATGCTGCTTACTCTGCTCGCTATAGGCTATATAATATTATAACTAGCTACGTTAGTTATAACCTAATATAGAACTTAGAGCATAGCTAGCTTACGCTTAGGCTATACACTACTCTATTTAGAAGCGAGCCCCCTTTATACCTCTTCTCTCTTTATCTTAATATAGCTAAAATAGAGCTAACTTATTCTATTAACCTATATTTATATAATAACGCGTGAAGACTAAGCCTATTATTATATTACACTAAAATTAATTTAACTTAGCTGGATGATAGTGACATAATATTGAGATTAACCCACGCAATTAACTTAAGCGTTTAATTTATTAATAACCGTATCTAGAGAATTAATTACATAACTACGCTGAGTTATTAGTTTGTTAACTATATAATCTCTACTAGAAAGCTCTATAGTAGTAGGTAATTAAAACCCTAAGTAATAGCCTATATAAGCCTTATAGTAACAGGCCTCAAAAGTGACTCAGCAGGTAATTAAAAAACCTATAATAATAGGCAACGTACTTATTAGGTTAAAAGAGAGCTATAAAAGCTCTAGTAAACTTCTCTCCTCTCTTTTATTATCTTTTTCTTACTAGAGAAACTGACCCCTATAAGCACCACTAGCTCGCCTTTTTTACACTAGAGAATCAGCTAATTACTTTATCCTACTAAGGGCTAGAAGCTCTATATACATATAAAAATAAATAGATTAGAACCATAGGAAAGCTTTTAACGCTAGAGATGAAGATTAATTCTAAAATAATAATCACTAATAATAACTATACGCCTATCCCTAAGTCACTTAGGTGTACTACTATATACTATTCTAATAATATAATTAGAGAAGACTACACTATTAAGAAGCTTTATATTTAGGTATAATATAATAAGAAACTCTTTATAGCTACTACTAAGAGCACTACCTAAAAAACTAATACCTATAAGCTTTAGAAGATAGAGGTTATACTTCCTACTCTAATAACCCTTAATTAAGTAATAATCGCTAGTGAGCTAGAGCATAGCTATTTTAAAGTACTCACATATTATAATTATGCTAATATACTAGGAAAAGTGCTTAACACATTTAAAACTAAGCTTAATAAGGCTAGAGATAAGCTTACTAAGCTTTATTAGCTACTAAACAACACGCTCAAGCACGTAGCAGATTAAGAAAATAAAATTAAAATACTAAAGATATAGATAAAGAAACTTATACATAATATATACTTTTTCCTCTCTGCAAAGGCTAGCCTAGCGCTATTATTAACACTAGTAAAGAAAACACGCTTTATAGCTCTACTATAGATCTTTTAGAACTAGACTGACTATATAGCTATAGAATCTAATAATAGTTCTAATATAAAAGATCTTAGTAACTAAACTTTTTAAGCATTACTTTATATACTAGTCACTTTACTAGCTACGCCTACTATAGGCAGCTATTAAGATAATAGCTACTTAGCCTAATTTTCTAATCCACTAATACTTAAGAACAGCAAGGACGTTATCTTTAATTAATGAAGAAATATCTTAGAGAATAAGATACGCACTAACTAAGACTAGTTTACTAGAGCTAGTAAGTAAGCTACCTAGGAGAATATTATCTCTTATATATATATATATACAGAGAGTCCTGTTAACCAGTACCTCTTAATACTAATACATATAATAAGAGAGAGTAAGCAGCTAGTTAGCTACTAGTATATAATAGATTACCTAGAAAGGACATATAGCGACCTATATAAGAGACTTAATGTTTACTGTAATTTCTAAAAGCTCTACCTCAGAGACCCTACTAACTTTACTATATTCTAAGGCGATTTCTTTTGCCTAGCTTAAGAACGCAGCTTACCTGTAAACTAATAGGTAGAAGAATTCTATAAGAAGCTTCTAAATACTCTATATACACAAATAGGCATCTACTAATAGCAGTACTATAACCAGTATAATAAGTATATAAACTTAGTCTAAAACTTTACTAGAGAGCTAGCTCTCAGCGCTAGGAAAGCTACTAAGTAGATTAATAAAAAAACTAAGAGAATTTAGCTGCTATTAACTTAGCAGTCTTACTTAAAAGCTAAGTGCCTGACTTATACAGTAACTACTACCATTCTATTAATACCCATCCTTAAGCTAGCTAGTTACTATAATTGTGGGAAACCTGGCCACTTTGTAAAAGACTACTAACTATCTGCCTAAGCTATAGCTAAAGTAATTAAGCTTATAGATACTAATAAAGAGCTCTATACGCCTTAGGACACTAGTAATAATAAGAAGTTTTAGCTTACTACAGAAGAACTATTAGGGGAAGACTTACCCTAAGGGAAGTCTCCTTCCTAGGGTTACCCCCTAGAGCTACTAGCTAATTCAACTCTTGCTAACTGCTATTCAGCGGACCTGCTCTTACTCTACTCTATTATATCTCTACTAGTAGACTAGCTATCAAGCTAAGCGGCCTTCTTAATACTGGAGCTGGTAGTTTTATTCTAGTACACCTAAAGCACATGCGCGCTATTAAGAAAGGGCTTAAGATAAAAACTTACCAGATAGAATCTATCCCCCTAGCTAGCTATAATAATAGATTAAATAGATAAGTAGACGAGTACTTCTAGGTAGATCTAGTACTAGACAACCACCGCCTACTAATCTATTTCGTTTTCTGTAACACTGGCCGCCATAACCTTATAATCAGCCGCAAGCTCTTTAAAGACGTAGGCGCTTTAATTAACTGCAAGGAGCGAACACTTAAATGGCCAGATAATAAGCTAATTAATTGTAAGCGCGATATTATTATTCTAACGTAAGGCCTGTTAACTAAAATCAACCCCTCACACTAAGCTGATACTGACTGACGTGATGAGCTGATAAATATGGTGATTCTACAGCGCACCTATAAGCCATCTCAGCGCTCGCCCCAGCGTGTGGCACAGCAAGAGAATCTTAGGAAGATAGAAGAGCAGCTTTACCCACGACAGCAGCTAGAGCCAAGTAAGTGAACCCCCTGCTCTCAGCCTGTCTCACGCGAAGACCTCTTTAAGGCAGGCCTTGAGATCAATACTATAGGAGCTGTTGCCTTTATGATGCACGCACGGTAGAAGGAAACTATGCTAGGGCACACTAGCGTCTATGAAGTAGATAAGCTTATTTAGGACCGCAGAGATGAGCTCAGCCCACCAGACCTAAAGCCCTCTTCCTAAGACCCTAGGAACCCCTTGGTGAAGGCTTCGCCAGAAGGGCCCTATTAATCAAACAAGGACCTCACGGGAGAAGAGGAACTTCGGCAGCTTATTAAGCAGAAGCTACTCCACCTTGGCTACGCCGGCGCGACTCAGGCCTACTTCTCAAAGAAGGACTCAGACGTGCTGCCCCCACATCGCGAAGGTGTCGACCATGATATTAAACTAACAGCCGAGAACACGCTGACGTCAAGCCTACTGTATAGCATGTCTCTTGAGCAGCTGCAGCTTGTCAAGACCTACCTGGACGACCACCTTCGACAAGGGGTCATTACTCACAGCAACGCTTCGTATGCTTCCCCAGTACTGTTTGCCAAGAAGCCTGGAGGAGGGTGGCGCTTCTGCGTCGACTACTGCAAGCTTAATGCCATTACGAAGAAAGACGCCTATCCGATCCTGCTGATTCAGGAGACCCTTGCCCGGCTAGCGCGTGCAAGGGTGTTCACTAAGCTTGACGTACGACAGGCCTTCTATTGTATACGTCTGAACAAGGACATAGAGGATCTAACCACGTTCTGTACTCGGTATGGGAACTACAAGTACCGCGTGCTACCATTTGGTCTCTGTAATGGCCCTACTATATTCCAGCGCTACATTAACAAGGTGCTTCATGGCCTACTTAACGACTTCTGCACTGCCTACCTTGACGATATCCTAATCTATTCTGAAGACCCGCTGCAGCATGAGGAGCATGTCGCTTAGGTGCTAAGACGTCTCCAGGACGCCGGCCTCCAGGTAGACATCAAGAAGAGCGAGTTCGCCGTCACTAGAACGAAGTTCCTAGGCCTCATCATCAGCACAGAAGGGATCCAAAAGGACCCTGAGAAGGTCGCTGCTGTACAGGAATGGCCAGTACCTACGTCAGTCAAAAGCCTGCAATCCTTCCTAGGATTCTGCAACTTCTATAGAGCTTTCCTGAGGGACTATGGACGCATCATCCGACTGCTTACTAAGCTGCTCAAGAAGGGCGCATGGCACGCCTTTGGTGAACGCGCGAGCTGGCAGCCTTCTAGTAAGCTAAGGATCTAATGCTGTCAGACAATGTCCTAGCTCACTACTCGCCCTATCGTCAGACGCGCATGGAGACAGACGCAAGTGATGGAGTCGTCGCAGGGGTGCTATCGCAGCTCCAAGAGGATGGCCTCTGGCGACCTGTAGCCTTCTACTCTAAGACTATAAGCGAGCCCCAGATGAACTACGACATACACGACAAAGAGATGTTGGCTGTAATCTACGGCCTCCGAGAATGGCGCTCGCAGCTTATAGGCTTGCAGACTACTGAGTTATTCAGTGCCCTGACTGACTATCGCGCGCTAGAGTACTTCTCTACAAAGCGAGAGCTTACTCCCCGCCAGATGCGCTGGGCAATGAGCGTAGCAGACTATCACCTAACGCTTACCTATCGCCCTGGCACGGCTAACATAGTAGCCGACGCGCTCTCGCGCAAGTAAGAGGAACTAAAGACCCAGAAAGACAAGGACAAAGCAGCCCGAACACGTGCCTTCCTCTCAGCAGAGCAAATCAACGTTAGCTTCATCAAGGCCGTGAGCGATAACCTAGCTGTGCTGTTAGCAAGAGGCATGCTAGCTGCCAATGCAATTGAAGTAGCCGCTGCTGATACTTTCATGGCCTCGCCGCCCCTAAATGACCCTCACTCACTGATTGATCGCATTATTGAGGCGAACTGTAGCCATGAGAGCCTACAGCCATTCCGAGAGCGCGCCCTCTCTGGCAACTACCCAGCATGGAAACTCAGCCAGGGCCTTCTCATGCACCACAACAAGCTGGTAGTCCCTACTGTACACTTCTTGAGGACCCACCTCATTCAAGCTATCCATGCTACCCAGGTGACTGCTTACCCAGGTAAGAGAAAGACAGGCAAGCTACTTCGCGACCGCTACTACTGGGGCCGCATGGGCAAAGATGTAGACGACTATGTAGCTGCGTGTAAAGCTTGCAGATGGAGCCACATACCTTACAACAAAACCCCAGGCTTACTCAAATTACTGCCAATCCCTGAGCGAGCATGGCGAGACGTCTCTATAGACTTTAAGTCCTTCCCCTTAGATAAGAAAGGATATGACTGTGCCTTTGTCGTCGTGGACCGGCTAAGCAAGCGTTGCTTCTTATTGCCTTGCCGCAAGACCACTACAGCCGCTCAGGCAGCTGATATGTACTATTGCTACATCTGGCGAGTATTTAGCCCGCCTAGGTTAATAGTCTCTGATCGCGGTCCTCAGTTCACCTCAGCATTCATGGATGAGCTATGCCGACTAACAGGAATTAAGCAAAAGCTCTCAACGCCGTATCACCCCCAAACTGACGGGAACACTGAGGTCCTGAACCAGTACATTAACCAGCGCCTACGCCTATTCGTCAACCACTATCAGGACAACTAGTCAGACCTGCTGCCCTGCATGAACTAGGCCCAAGCAATTCTACCGCATGAGACTACAGGCTTATCACCCTATCAAATTGAGTTTGGCCACCAGCTAATCTATCACTGGGACTGGGAGGAACGTACGAAGGTATCTACTACAGTCCGCGAACAGATGTCACGTGAGGAAGCGCAGAGCTACGCTAAAGCTCGCCACGATGCGGTAAAGCTAGCTATAGAGATAGCTCAACAAGGGATCGCTCAAGCATAAGAGCGACAGGCTCGACAGGCTAATAAGAAGCGCCGCGAGCCAGACTTCTCTACAAGAGATGAGGTATACGTTACACCTAAGGGCTTCACCACTAGCCGACCTAGCCAGAAGCTTGACCAGCAGATGTACGGACCCTATCCTATTGTAGGCATGAAGGGACACTCCTATCGCCTTAAGCTGCCGTCGCACATGCGCATGCTTGACGTCTTCCACGCAGACCGCCTACGGAAGGCTTCTACTCGCCCATTGCCTGGCCAAATTGAACCTGAGGAACCGCCTATCGAGATCAACGGGCATCCCGAGTGGCCAGTGCAGGAAATCCTTGATAGCCGCCTATTCTATGGCCGACTACAGTACAAAGCATCCTGGCTAGCTCATGACCCAGATCCTACCTGGTACAACGCCCGAGGCTTTATAGGCGCCCCATACAAGGTAAGAGACTACCATGAGGCCTATCCAGAGAAAGCAGGACCGCCGGCACGACTAGACGCCTGGTTGAAAGTGTACGAAGCAGAGGAGGGCCTGGACGTAACAGAGGAGAACGACAAGGCGGCTTCAAAGACAAGAGTGGTACAGAGACCAGTAAGGAGGAGACTGTAACCTAGAGACTCGGGGACGAGCCTCCCTTAGAGAGGGGGTAATGTGACGGTGCTGCTTGCTCTGCTCGCTGCAGGCCACATGATATCGCGACTAGCTACGCCAGCCACGACCTAGCGCAGAGCTCGGAGCATGGCTAGCTCGCGCTCAGGCCATGCACCGCCCTATTTAGGGGCGAGCCCCCTTTATACCTCTTCTCTCCTCATCTTAGTGTAGCTGAAATAGAGCCAACTTATCCTGTCAACCTGTATCCATGCAACGACGCGTGAAGACTGAGCCCGTCATCACATTTAGTACTTAATATTTTTTATTTAAAGTTAATAAAAGCTTATAAAATATAAAATAATATATAAAAAATATAACTTATAGTTTTATAGCTTTTACATATATAATATTAAATAACTAGTTAATTATTACTTTTTTAATTTTTTTTACTAATTTAATTAATAAAAATTATAAGCTAAAAAATTTTTATGTTAACAACATTTAGTAAAAAAGTAAAAAAAAAAAAAATTATATATATAGTAAAAAAAAAAAAAAAGTACATAAAATAAAAAAAAAAAATTTACGTTAGGAAAAAAATTAGTGGTATTTTTATAATACTTAGTAGTAGTTAACTATTATTTATGTATTTTACGTATTCTATTTTATAGCTTATAGTTTTAACTTTAAAGTGGTATTAAGCCACTAAATGTAATACTATCTTATAAAATACTATAAAATACGCGATTATATCCTCTAAAGCTTTTATTATTATTTATAATATTTATATAATTTGTCTATTGCGCGTATTTTATAAATTTAATACTAAGTATATTATATATCTTATATCTAGTTCACTTTTTATATATAGTATGTATATTTTAAACTACAGTTTTAAATTACTAGCTACTACTAATTTACTATATAAAATAATAAAATACTATATAAGCTCTATTTACTTTCTCCTTTTTATATTGAATTGGAATTGGCTTCTACACTAAATTGAAATTGGCTCCTACACTGAATTGAAATTGGCTCCTACACTGAATTGAAATTGGCTCCTACACTGAATTGAAATTGGCTCCTACACTGAATTGAAATTGGCTCCTACACTGAATTGAAATTGGCTCCTACATTGTATCCAGAGCTCTGTGCAGAGCTCTGGAGGCAGCTTGGTATATGGCTCTAGAGGCAGCTCGGTGTATGGCTCTGGAGGCAGCTCAGTGCAGAGCTCTGGAGGCAGCTCGGTGCAGAGCTCTGGAGGCAGCTCGGTGCAGAGTTCTGGAGGCAGCTCAGTGCAGAGCTCTGGAGGCAGCTCAGTGCAGGTCTAGATACACGTTAGTGAACAGATTAGTAAAGGGCTTGGTGGACCCAAATATCAGCTTGGTATAGGTATATGAAGGAAGGAGGACAGAGGGAAGAAAATTCTGTTAGAGCTGAACAGAAGACTAAGTTCAGCTTTTCGCGTACGAAGAAACTTAGCGCGCATAGACAGAAAATGGTAACTTTACAGGCTTACAGCACCCATAGATATTGGTAATAAATTTTAGAAAGTGGATAGGCAAAAACTAGACTATTATACAAGTAAAATAGTATAGAATTTAGAAGGAGAGTATAGTATATTATAGTATTTTATAGCATTTTATAGCATCTTACTGCATACTTATAGTTAAAGTTGTAATTAGCTATACTTTCTAGTAGAAGAGTTATAAGAGAAGTCGCGTTTAGCAGCTAAATGCCATTAAATACTTAAATAAAGTTATAATTAGCTATACTTTATAGTAGAGTTATAGGAAGAGTCGCGTTTAGTAGTTAAATACTATTAAATACTTAAAAATACCAGAAATACTAGAATAGCATAAATATAAAATTCTTAGCCACAAATTTTTTTCCTAATACAAAGTAGTAAAGTAAATTTATAAAACTATTTAAAAATTATAAATATTTTAGTATATAGAAAACAAAAATTCTATATACTATAATTAAATAAAAAGCTAATAACTTAATATATTTAAATTCTTACTTTACTACTAAAAGCTAAATTATGTAAATACTAAAAAATAATATAAAACCTTTTTAAAAAAATTACTAAATAGTTAATAAATTACAAAACTAACACAAATAAATAAATAAAAAAAGGTAAATAAAACTATTTTTAGTAGTAAATTATAGAAATTATAATATTTAATAGTTATTATAAACTTTTAAGATTTTACAACTTATAGTAATAAAAGTAATATTTAAAAATAGTATATAAATTTAATTATATTTTAATATAAATAGTAATATTAAATAACTTTTATTTATTATTTTATTAAGTCATTTTTAAATTAACATAAAATGTTAAAAAAAGCTTAATAAATTAAAAACTAGAAATAACTATTTTATATAAATAATAAATAAAATAAACTTAAAAAACAATTTATAAACCATATAAATTAATAGTAAATAAAAATGATAAGTATTTAAAATAATTAGTAATATTACTTAATTATATTTTAATATAAATTAATAAAAAAAACTTGGTATTAAATTTAAATATTTAATTTACTATTTTTAAAAATAACTCTTTTTAAAAACTAAAAATAATTATAGCTTTAACTTATATTAAAATTTTTATTAATAAAAGTTTAAACTTTACTTTATTTTCTAAAAATTAAAGGTTTTAAAATTTTATTTTTTTTTTAAAAAAATAAAAATCTTTAAAAATATAATTGTATTTTTAGTATATTTTATAAAAGTTATATATTTTTTAATACTTAATAATTATATTTTTTTTTCTATTATGTTATAAATATATAATTAAAGTAAAATTATTAAAATAAATAACTTAATAACAAAAAATACTAAAATAAATATACTAAAATAAAAATTTTAAAAAACCTAAATTTTTAGTATAATATATTAAGTATTATATTTTCTAAAATTACATAATGTAGTAAAAACTAAATTAAGTAAAAACTAAATTAAGTAAAAAATTAAATTAAATAGAAAATTAAATTAAATAGAAAATTAAATTAAATAGAAAATTAAATTAAATAGAAAATTAAATTAAATAAAAAATTAAATTAAGTAGAAAATTAAATTAGATAGAAGATTAGATTAAGTAGAAGATTATTGAGATTGATTAAATTCCATCCCGAATGATGATGGAGGAAGCGTCTCGCGTTTTCTTGATACCAAGCCCCAAGCCCGTGCATCAGCCTTACATAACCAGCTCACATGACCCAGCTCACATGACCCGGCTCGCATGGCTGACAGCTCGTCGGAGCGCTCCACCACGCCAGGAGCTCTGACCGGACACAGGGAAAAGATGTAACAGCAACCTCATAAATTGAAAACTAAGGATGGTTATCCTACTTAAATAATGATTCTGTAAATGTCGATAGGGGGATCGACAGGAGACGATCTTCAGGAGACGATCGTTAGGAGAAGATCATCAGGAGGATCAACAGGAGAGCTCAGTATACAAGCAATGGTGCTACCTGAGAGGCCAGCACTCGGTTACATACTGGGAAGGTAGACACATCCTGCGCATCCAAGGTCATTGGCAGTCATTTGTCGCAAAGGTCGTAATCCAGTACTGAAATGTGTATGCCGCCTCCACACTAACCAAGCTAGTTAATGTTGTTAGATCTATTTGCTGCAGGCCATTATCGTTGTAGAACGTGTACGAGATGTCCACGCCGTGGAGTCCGGGTGGAACGCTGAACTTGTAAGAGTATGTCTTGTCCTGGTAGGCGTTGTGGAGGTAATATTTGTTGCAGAGAATGATCGCATCACCCTCAAGGTGGAGGCGCGGCCAATTGGGTCAGTATATCCGTATGTCCCGTCGTAGACTGCCGGATATAGCATCTGTGTTATGTAGTTAAGTGTGTCAGCTGTCATGGTGGGGAAGAGGCTGCGAATTGAGGCAACAAAGGCAGTGTCGTTTCCGCTGAAGGGCGACGTGAAAAGTATACCTTCATCAGCGTTATGGCCCACCATAACTTTGACTTTAGCATCAAAGCCACCGTGGAGAAAGAGAGTTGAGGGAAGGGCGGGTACAAAATCGCCGTCAATCGTGGGTCCGAATGTGTATGTGCCGTAGGGAGACTGCCTAACTTGAGCAGCGTTGGCATGCATAAGAGCATTAGATGGCAATTGCCTTGCTTCCCGGAAGGTCGAGACGTTAAGTAGGGTAAGGAAAATGCTGAAGGTTCGCTCTTGCTCCGTGACTGTGATGTTCGGAAAATAACCAGGTGACTGCAACAATGCTTGACTGAATGGAGCACCGGCGTCACCGGCGTCTCCAGCGCCTTTGCTGTATCTGCCGCGGTATTTGCCGCCGTAGGCATGGGAGCTGCTAGGTGTTTCTGTCGCACAACTTGGCTCAGGATTGTAAAATACAGTAATTTGATGCATAATACTACCTGCGCCTGCACTCCCGCCCATGACTGTCACTCGATCGGGGTCTCCGCCGAATTTCGCGATATGCTTCTGCACCCACTTCAACGCGAAGCGTGATCGTGCAATCCAGCATTAGGGATGCCATTCTATTGTCGGAATGTTGGACCTGAAAGCCAACCGAAAGCACCCAAGCGGTAGTTCAGTGCCACATAAATGATACTGTTGTTGCTTCTTCGAAGAAGACCGGCAGGGTTACCAGAATTTCTGGTAGCCTTATCACCGGTGGCGTAACTGCCACCATAAATCCATACTTCGAGAGGCTCGTTAGTGGTCGGAAAGCAAGCGGTATATAAAATGAACACAAATACGTCTTCCGGCTTCAGGGGAAGCACCAAGAAGACGTAACCGCTGCAGAAGATATGAAAAACGAAACGACCAATTGCTTAGCGATTTGATAACTTGACTTACCTAACACAGGTGCACCGCTCCTCTATGCAGACTGAAACAGTTTCCGCGGTACCATGAAGTCCAAGAAGAGGCAATCTTCTATCTCCATTGGATCAACTTGTGGTGCTTGCACACCACCAGTACCACTAGTAGAGATATTACTTGGTAGCCCACCGAGATATTGGGGCAGGAATTGAATGGCGATTGCCTCCTAGGCCGGTCTAGCCTGGGGCAGACTCTTCCAATACTTCCTGTCTCTATTGCAGGCCTGTTCACTGCTGGAGGTTGCGGAAGAGCAAAGGGTATGTTCCCTAGTGAAGGCGCCGCGTATCGAATATTGGTAAAATTGTAGTAGTCGCCGGTTTCCTGTATATACGATAAGACACAGTAAACATAGTGAAAGGAGCAAAACGTGGTCGATGATAGATTTACAACTCACATTGAAGTTTCGCCACCTGGTGCAACTCATACCCGAGATCCACAATTGGGAGATTTCCTGGCTCACTGTACACGATCTTTTCTGTTGTAGCAATAGCCGCGGAGTTCAAGAGTAGCGCCGCACCCGCAATCGCCAGTCTGCTACTTATCCCCATTATGATAACTTTCGCTGCTCTGCTTTCTGGATCGAATTTTTCTGAAATTGGTTTGTTTATATCGTCGATCTAGCGGTCGCGCGTCAAGATATGGCTCAATGAAAGATGAGGAATGTGGTGTCTATGGACTCTCCGCGACACCGCTGTGTTGCCTTTTATAATCATAAAATGAAACATCAATTTGAGCTGCAACCCACGGAGCACTTCCTCGTAATGCAAAGTCATACCACTACCGACTTGCCAGTAAGGACCCTGGAGGTTGCCAAGAAGTTGTGCGGTAAACGGAGTTTACATGGATTTTACACGGTTTTAGTACGGATGTTGGTAGTAGCAAGGAATACTATCTTACTGGCAGATATATGATTCAAAATGCGGATGCTAGCGTAGGTATATAATAATGAAGAGTCACCAGATACTGAGTTATAGGGCTGGTTGCGCTAAACTCGCGTTTTAAATTTCTAGAGGACAGGTGCAAGTCAACTGTGGCGGTGCCGGGCCCCTGATACACAGCCCCACCTATTCTATATGGTAATTTCACTGGGCAGCCCAACCTGCCACCTTTCAATTGATCAGGCACAATATAATTGGCTTTGGTACCCCCTACTAGCCCAATCCAACGGAAACCCTATTTTAAGTTTGCAGGGTATCGCTCCGATGTCGATGAATCCACCGGCGCCCAGGTAGAGAAGCGGCGAGTCTGCTTTAAGTTTCCGAAATTTATCGGAGCAACCTTCTGCAACGACTGCCCCAGGAACCAAAGTTTGACGTGTCTTAAGTAGTTTACTAGCGTTTCTGCTTTGTAATTGACATTTAACTCCGTTATTCCCTTCCCTAACCCCGCTTCTTCTGGCAGTAACTCCAATACTGGTACAGAGACAGCGCGGTCCTTCAATCGTTGAGCGGCTTAATGTGAAGTCATTACCACGCATCAATCTTCTCTCTCATCTCCACATATATTGAAAAGACATCGGCCTGTTTCCGAACGTCTTGAAATTCAAAAACAGTTCACTGCTGTTTCTTGAACACCACGCACACGTCATGGCCTCACTTGTCTGGCTCATAACTGGAAGCACATCTGGCTTTGGTGCAGAATTTGTGAAAGCGCTTCTCGCGAAAGGAGACAAAGTTATCGCTACAGCGCGTAATCCTTCCAAAATAACGCACTTCCAAGAAGCAGGAGCAGCAGTATTAAAGCTGAACCTCGCTGCTGACCAGGCCGACCTTAACAAACTGGCCGAGGCGGCTATTGCTATCTATGGCGGGTGGATGTTCTGGTGAACAATGCTGGCTATTCGCACTTTGGTACTGTTGAAGATGACAGGTATGATTTCCTTCATGATCACGTCTCTTACAACCGTAAAATCTGTCTCATGCGTAACCAGCCGCGATGACTGGATTAAGCAATTCCAAACACACGTATTCGGTCCCCTTGGCGTTACACGAGCATTTCTACCCCATTTTCGGGCACGAAGGGCTGGCACCCTCGTGTTCATCAGGTCAACTGCCGCCTGGGGAGGGATACCTACTCTAGGAGCGTATTGCGCCTCCAAGTCCGCTCTCAGAGGTGTGTGCCGTCCTCATGACCAATTCATATTAGGAAAAATATATTAATTTCGTCAGGTGCTGTTGAAACACTCCATCTAGAGCTCGACCCGTTTGGAATCAGAACACTTCTTGTTGAACCTGGATTCTTTCGCACGGAGCTTCTCAATGCCAACAATACGGTCTACATCGACACGAAGATTGAAGACTACGAGCCCCTCACCAACAAATTGTACGCCCAGTTCAGAGGAGCCCACCATCAGCAGCCCGGAGATCCCGCTAAGGACGTTGCACGCATTATTGAAGTAGTGACATCCAAAGGGGATGCAGCCGGAAAACCATTCCCAGTTAGCTTGGCACTTGGACCAGATGCTGTGAGCACACTTCAGACTAAGTGCACTGACACATTGGAGCTTGTGAATGAGTGGGAGGTTGTATCGTCGAACACTACGCATTGAAGCAGTTCCTAGATAGAGTAAGGTAGAGGGAGACATCTAGTTGGATCATTACATTGGGCAATGCCCGAATGGGTGCTTTTCAGCAATTTCTGTGGGCCCCGAAATTGGTTTCAGTGAGAATCCGTCTCAACAGTCACAGAGTCAGATCACTTCGTTAAGGTGGAAGGGTTCAGAGGCTTAACGGTGGTACCTTAGCTATGGAACCTCCCTCCAACAGATGCGCACTATTAACCACTCTATATCAAGTGCATTAAGCTAGATATCCCCTTCCTGACCTAGGTAGGACATACTAGCCCATTGTGCCCTAGCGAGGTTGAACGGCCGATCCCGTATATCGACACTATTACCCTCAAATTCCCAAGCCTGAAGATTATCTGCAGACACATCAGCCACCCCTAGACTGCTGAGATGGTAGCTATAGCGTAGAAGCACTAAAACGTTTTCATTGACACAAGCGCTTATCTAGCTAAGTATTACCCACCAGAATTAATCCCGTTTGCAAATACCACCGGAGGAGAAAGGTCATATTTGAACGAATTCCCCACAGCGTACCCGCTCAATGAATGTGAAGAGCGTTGCAGAACATCTTGTTAAGGTAAAAAACCAACACTTGCGGGACGATGTTTTGAAGGATTTCATGGGCGGCAACGCAAAGGAGGGTCTTGAAATTAGATGATGAGGATACAGTGCGATGTTCACTTTAATACTCCGTGTCCCTATAGCAGTAGAATCGGATGTCCAGATGAAGGTATGATGGGTACGCCTCGAATTGGCGTAAATTTATTGCTTGGAATATGCCGAGTTATAGCAAACTGTGAACTGTATTTCCGTAAACAATAGAACAACAAAGTTACGCCTACTTCAGAGTTGCACCTAACAAACTTCTTTAAATAATAATAACTTGTAAGTTACTATAAGCCTAGAGATCTACTTATTGGATATATTACACTTCTAAATGCGCTGTATTGTTTGTGCTAAGTTTCTCAGCACCTATCGTACCGTCACTAGGTCCGGCAGCTCTGGTAAGCCCAATTTCCTCCTGGATACGCTGTAACCGAGTGCAGGGAATCAATGTAGCAATCCATCATTAATTGAATGAGTGGTAGACCCGATCTATATACACAATCGAGGTGGATTGTACGTAAGAGCGTACGTAGAAGAGTACGCAATCTGCTGACGCCATGAAGGCTAGAAGTGAGAGATGGCGAGAGCGCTACTCGGTGATAGAGGGCCTTATTGTAGAGACATGCCGAGGTGCTACTCGGTGACATACGCGCGAGGATCACCTTGTCTTTCTGGCTGGTATTCGACCTACAAACAAAGTCAGCAAAATAGTGTCAGACGAATGCGCTCAAATGTCACCGATTGCAGGGAATCAATGTAGTAGCAACCCATAATTTATTAAATGAGTGGAAGACTCGATGTATATACACAATCGAGGTGGATTGTACGTAAGAGCGTACGTAGGAGTGTACGCAATCTGCTGACGCCATAAGGGTCAGAGGTGAGAGATGGCGAGAGCACTACTTGATGACAAAGAGCGCTACTCGGTGACATACCCCCCCAGTCTGTACGAGCCATAGTATAGGCTGTAAATGAATGGTGAGGCTCAAAGAAAAGACGCTAAGCCTAAACAAGCAAATTGGATAGAAAATGAGAGTAACAAGGAGAGCAACCACAGAGTGTAACAATTTACCCCAATCAAGCTCATTCTCAAAATCCTAGTAAATTGAGCCATCATTTGTCAATTTTGCTTCACACTTTTCAAATATCCTGTTTCGAATGTCCACCAAGCCGAGTTGGCGCATAAATATCTCATGTTTCTGTCGTGGTAGGTGCTTTGTAAGCCCATCTGCTGGCATCTGATTTGTAGGCAGCCATTTTATGTCGATCCTGCCTTCTTGAACTTCTTGTCGTAGCCAGTGCTGGTGTATGTCCACGTGACGAAGCTTGGTGTTAAGCTTTGGAGTGTCCTTTCGCATCAGCTGCACTGTTTGCCAGTTGTCACAAAACAGCGAGGGCTTGACCTCTGGGTCGAATCTGATGGATCTGAAGAACTGATTCCACCACTGGAGTTCCACTGCAGCCGTTGACAGCGATAACAATTCGGCTTCTATAGTCGACCTTGTGACTGAGCGCTGCAGAGTTGCTTTCCAATCAATAGCTCCACCAAACAATTTGAATAAATAGCCTTGAGAGCTCTTCCTGGTGGCTGGGTCGTCGCCAAAGGCTGCGTCAGATGCACCGTAAAACTTAGGTTCAGATTCGTCTTCAATCCACATTGAACTGGAATAATCCATGGCTGACAGCTGAATCGCATGATACATTGTTCCTAGCAGATACTTCAGCATTCGATTGGCATGCTCAAGGTGCTTTTGCGAAGGATTCGTTAGGAATCACATCATCAGCACATGGTCATAGGCAATGTCCGGTCTCCCAATAAGGGCTAAATAAGCTAATGAACCGATTCGCTGCTGGTAGGCGTACGTACGCTGGGCGTCGTATTTTTACTCAGATGCTTAAATAGACTCATCTGGCAGTAGAGTCTTTAGGTAATACCCATCAGCAGGTGCCTTAATGTTAAACTTCTTATAAATCTTGCTAATGAAAGAAGCTTGTGACAGCCAAAGCTTTCTCTCCTTTCGATCTCTGTCAACTTAAATTCCTAGAAACCACTTAAGTTCTCCCATCTGTTGTAATTGGTAGCGTTGTAGCAGAGTATTTTCAAATTCTTATAGAGTAGAGAGGTCCTGCTTGGTGCACATAGCTATAATATCATCAACATAAAAGAATACAATCAGCTTACCGTTTGTGAACAAGCAATTAACTCCTGGAACCTCCATCAATCCGATTTCAAGAAGGGTTTTACGAAGCTTATTATATTAGAGCTATAGTGATTACTTAAGGCCGTACAGCACTTATAGTAGAAGCAGAATCAAACCAAGATGCTTAAAGCCCTGTGGTGGCGTACAGTAAGTCTTCTCTGTTAGCTTAGCATTTAGAAAGGCATTAACAGCGTCCTATTGCTAAATCTTAAGATCAAATATAGCCGTAATAGCCATAAAAGCTTAGAACGTTCTTGCTGCCATAGTAGCTGTAAATGTGTTCTCATAAGTAATCTACAAGTCACCTTGTACATAAATCCTTACCTTAAATTTAATCAAGAATCCGTCCGCGTTAAATTTGTACGTAAAAATCCAGATAATAGAAATAACTACTGCATCTCCTGCTTTATCTTTAGTAACAGAAAGAAATACTCCTATTATTATATAATAATTAACTTTCTTTCTAGCAGCAAGCTTGAAGCTAGCAGAGTAGGAATATTACAGCATCTCTTTCCAGTTCTTTAGCGGCAGTAGCAGCTAGTCGTGATGGAGTTTTCCAGTCAGATAGTTCTTTAAGTCTTTTATTAATCTAGTGGCAAAGACTAAATAGTAGCTGGCTAAGTCTTTAAGATTCGGACATCCTAAGAAGGTTGCATGTGCTAATTTGCCTGTACATTAAGATCCTTCTAGTAATACATACTTATTAGAGAGAGTTGCTAAGATTTCATCCTTTTTTAACGTATTGTTTTCATGCCTATTTAGAATATATTCTTCTTCTTCTTCTTCTTCTTCTAAAAGTCTTATGGCGGTAGCTTCTTGTACTAGTGTTTCACCTCTAGCTAAATAACCCTCTGAAGTACTAGATACGTCGTTATTATCTAATAATAATTTACATAATTATCTTCTAGATATGTCTGGAGTGGGCAGTTGCTAATTTATTTTATCTTTTATCAGCATGGTTAGCAGGGGGCCTAGTAAAGTACTTAGTAGAATACTTTATTCTTCTAGATTCAAATTTATAGCGTAATAGCTAGTTCTATAATTAATAGCTATTTCAGGCGCTAGAATTAGTTGTTTAATAACCTAAATTATATCTTTAAAGGCATCTCTAACCAGTAAACCTAGGGTCTATAGATTAACATTGCGGTAGTTATTTTCATGGAATATAACATCTCTTATACAAATTACCTCGCCTTTCTCTGGGATCTAGATGTGATAGATGTTTATCAAGTCATAGCCAACTAAGTAGCTGATAAATACTCAGGAATCTAGCTTCTTTTTCTTTAGAATCTTCTTATTCAGAGCATATGCCTTACATCCCTATACTCTCAGATATTCCATAAGTGGAAGCTTGCTATAGACTAACTTATAAGGTATACGCTAGCTAAGCTGCTTATTAGGCGTTCAGTTCAGAAAATAGACTATATAAAAAAATATCTTTAGGGCTAATTCGGCTGGTAATTAAGCCTTAAGCTATATTACTCCTACATGCTGAATTAGCATTTTATTTAAACGCTCAGCAGCACTATTTTACTTAGGGGTATATAGAGACCTAAGTTCCAGCTTAATTCCTTCTTCTTTATACCATCCTTTTACATAATCGCCTGTTCTACCATATCCTTACTTATTATCAGTCTAGAGCTAAATAATGTCGATACCAAATTCACGCTTTATCTCTGCTGCTAGAGATTTAATGGCTAGAATGACAGTAGCTTTATCTACATATACCAGTATAAGAACTCAGTTGTATTTACTAACAGTGTTATATAAATATAGGATGTAATAGTAGCCATTATAAGCTTTATACGAGAGCTCTATAATATTAATAGCAATTCTTTTAAACGTCTTACCTACTAGGAATTTGCAATCAGTGCTTTAAGACACCATCTAATACAGTTTCGTCTCTATATATACACTACATTCATTCATAGCTAGTGCTCTTTCTCCATTAGTAAGAACTATGCCTCAAGTTTTAACAGACAGATAATCAATTACCTGCTTACTAGGATAGCTAAGAACCTTATAAAAATACTAATAGGTATTCCCAATCAGTCACCTGTTGATTAACGGCTTCCATAAACATAGCCTTACAAATGCAGAGATCTGAAAAGTTTCATAAAAGTCGTCCTCAATCAATGCTTCATGAGTTTCAAGGGTAATCAAGTAATGTATTAAATACTAGTATTCACTAACACGCTTAGCAGTACACACAGTAGCACCTAATTTACCATCATACAGTACATTACGACCTGAATTAAAATAAATGTTATTCTAAATGGCTTTGGAAAACGCTATAACGTTAGTAAAAAACGATCTTACAAGCGCAACGTTATGTAAGTCTATGGCTTAAAGGCCAGTCAGCATATCAACCTTAATTATAACATCTCCCCATACTTCAATCTGTATTTAACTGCTGCTAGTAATCAAGACATCCTCATCAGAAACAGCAGGTTTAGTAGTTCTGAAATTAGCGTCGTTATTACACACATGTATGTCTACTCCAGGATCCAGAATCCAGCTATTTTTAAGAGAATACGTCGTCTTTAAACGAGTGGTAGAAAAGCTTGATTCGTACATAGCTGTAAATAATATACGCGGAGTCATCTCCAAAGGAGAGCCTATATCAATAGGTCCCTAAGGCAGTGTTACCATGTCAGAATTATATTGCTTCTCGATTTTTTCTATGGTCGCTCTCAGCTTCCAGTTCTTCTAAAGCTTATCTTTTACTTTCTTATCTTTCTAAGCGTCTGGCTTCCAGTCTCTTAATCAATTCCAGGTAAAGAGATATAGGCAATCTCGGAATCTATGGTTGTCGCCACATAGACAAGATTTGTGTGGCTTTGTATCATTGCCAGATGTAGGTGGCGATTAGTTCAGTATGGCATGAGCTGAATAGCCAAAATCGACCATCTTAGGTCCTCTAGTTTTACGGTGGAAGTTGATGAAGCGAGCCTGAAGGTCTTCAACTGTTGGAAAGGCCTCATTCTTTAGCTCTAGTTCTGATAGGTGAACTTTAAGTGCTCTAGCAAACTCAGGATGTATGGCATTAATAGCCAGTACAAAGTCTTCTTGTGCTCAATTCTCATGGACCTTTGGCAGGTTCAGTTTCTTTGCTATCCACATTCTGTCTTCCTTTCCAGAGCCTGACTCGGTTATACTTAGCAGTAACCTCCCGTTTACGGCTTGCGTCTGTTAGGCAGAGTTGCTTTATAAGGGCCTTCAGCTGGTCGTACGGCTCAGTAAGGTCTTAGATAATTAGAATATGGCGTTTATCAATTGTCCCGCTAATATGCATAGTAATCTCTGCAAGGGCTTTCCTGATTCGATTGAACTCCTATAAATCATCACAATAGATCGAAAACTCTGTGCTATAAATAGCTAGCCGATCTCTGTCTAGGTCCCTTATTAATGCTGCTGCATCACGTTAGACCGTCCCGTTGGCGTCTAGTTATGCTGGCTGGATCTCCCCAGGTAAAGGCTTCTTTAGGGGATCGTTCTTTGACAGCTCATCTTTTACAAGATCAGAATTAATGTAAGACCACACTCCAGTCTTCAGTGCCACAACCTTGACAAGAAACAACCAATTGTGGTAGTCTTTTGAGGTGACAAGAACGACGGTGGTCTTGTGGATCATCTGATCGCCTAATAAAAGAGATGTAGCCATGGCAGTGATAAGAAGTAAATCAAAAGAAGTACTAAGGAAGTATGCAAAAGATTGACAATAGCGATGAGATGCTGAAAGATTGTACAAGCGTCAGTATACTAGTTGCGCAGCAGATTGAGAATATCAAAGATAGCCTCAGTAGCACAATCCGGGGTCATAACTGTAACTAAGTGCAGGGAATCAATAATGTAGCAACCCATAATTCATTAAATAAGTGGAAGACTCGATCTATATACACAATCAAGATAGATTGTACGTAAGAGTGTACGTAGGAGTGTACGCAATCTGCTGACGCCATAAGAGTCAGAGGTGAGAGATGGCGAGAGCACTACTTGATGACAAAGAGCGCTACTCGGTGACAAATTATCTTGAAGGTCCTCCCTCATCTCCAAATCTCAACGTTATGGAAACTTGAGTTACAGTACTGCGCAACAGTTTCTTCAAAAGGCATGTAGCCTCTGTAGAAGCAGGTGTCAAGCGTTTCTATAAGGGTGTGGAGAGATCCGAAGAAGATTAATTGGACGATTAATAGCTATCCAGCTAGGCTACATGAGTGTATAGAGCGTACGGAAGGCCGTATGACCAAATATTAAAGTTTTTTTACGAGTTAACGAATATTCAATACGTTTGCGACCTTCAGCAATGTAAAATAGCCTATATTTGTATGTGTTTTTACGTGTTTTGACATTTTGGGTGGTGCCCCTTATATCCCGAGTTCAAAGCCCCACAAGAGGGCGCGTCAAAGACTTTGCCGAGCCCTCTCAACCTGATGTGCGACTCCCTGCAAGTTACACTTCATCACCGGGGCTGGCATATGACGCTTGCCAAATTGACAAGAACGTACACTCTTCGACAGAATGGCATGCCGAATATGCAACAACGCCCGTTACAAAAGTGATCACGACCACTCTGTCACCATTTCTGACATCGAGCGGTCTGCAGTATCATGCAAATACTGCCAAATACTACTCTGAATCACACGAGCAGGGCTTTCAGTCCGATGGTCGCGGGTCTATTAGGTGTGAGAACCTATTCCGTGGTCGTCAAAGCGGAGGAATTCAATTTTACATGTTGCCACATGACATGTATCAAAGATTCGCAGCGGTTGGGATTGTGGCGGTTCCTCAAGGATGTCATTTGCCAAAACCTCAGCTGAACCGACATCCAAATTAAGAGTCCCACATATTCTATGAATTAGTTATCAGCGCTGTACCTCACTACTCATGTTAGTAACGGTATGTCTACGACAAGTTGGACAAGCCATTATCTCAGCGCAAAAGCTCCACTAAGGACGAGCGAAAGTGCATGGCACACCGGACCAAGCTAATCAGTATAGCCACCTCGCAGAGCATCATTGCACCAAACGAGTGCCTTAAGCACGTAGGTGAAGCATCGAAGACAAGCTTGCATCTGCTGTGAATGGTAAACATGATCCACGCCTGCCTGTCTCTCCCTCAAACGCCGTAGCCATTGTGATACGGACCTCGTCCGTTGACGCATTTGTCGACTAGCTCTCCTACACCGCTTGGCCATGCTATGTGTGTTCACACCGTAGTCGTAGGATAATTGCGTGCGTTCGTAGTGCTCTGGCAGTTTGCGGAGCCAGATGACACCACGGCGAGTCGTCTAAGCTCTCCGTTGAGGCCATGGACTGCACCTAGGCTGGAAGCTGTCAGTACAGTGTGCATGACGTAGTAGTACTCCCAACATAATCGATGCTCTTGGTTCAAACCCTTACGAGTCTGCTACAAAGCCGGATTTGGGCGACGGCGAGGAGGCGGAGACCCTTCACAAGTCTATTTGCCGAATCGATGTTGTAGAGGGAAGGGTGGTCGTGGAGACCAAAATCATTGCTTCGCTGTTTGCAGGATGCCAAAGGAGCCATCGCATCGCGCACCGAAGGATTACGATCGATGTCAGAGTAGACTAGCGGCATGGTGCGTGAGGGTTGAACTTGGAGTTGCTAAGGACATGGTCTGTGGTATGCTGGTGCAGTTACAGTATTGTACAGTACTGTAGCAGTTGTCGTCTGCTCTGCGTCTGCTCCTGACTGGTTAGTCAGCAAAAATCATGCACGGGCCACACTAAAGCCTCACTCCGCCTTGTTGAGAGATGTCTCGACTGCGTAATTGCTGTGTAGGTTGATCTTCAGAAACATGGCGCTGAACCTCTCTACGTCTCAACACCACCTTTACTGCATGAACTCGTTCAGCCTCGCGTCCTCCCCATCCAAATAGACCAGCCGCAGCTCATGGCTGACTTGATCGCCAAATAAGCTGCACTGCGTCGCGCGACAACGCTGCGCGGCCACTTCAACTCGAACAACACACCTTGTCCTCTCACGGCGCCGCCTTGTAGCACGCAATCTCCTCCACCTACGCTGACTGCCACTCGCTAGGCATACCCGACAGGGAGCGCCGTCTGCTCGCGCTCGGCGGCGGCGTCCGCTGCCTGTCCGCGCTGATCCTCGAGCAGCTCATGGAGGCTGTCAATCCTGACTCACCGCCGAAGCCTTGTGACTACTTCGACATGATCGGCGGGACGAGCACCGGAGGGTAGGTTGCTGTATAGGCAGACTGCAGAGATACGTGCTGACGGACCCAGGGTCATCGCCATCATGCTTAGCCGGCTGAGGATGAGCATCGCCGAGAGCATCGACGCCTACCTGTCGCTTTCGGGCCGGATAGTCCACAAGAAGAGACATCGGGTGACGGCCAAGGGCAATATTTAGGGAAGGTTCGACTCGGAGGAGATGGCGCGAGCCGTGAAGACTGTCGTCAAAGAGCAAGAATTGTAGGAGGATGCGCTGCTAAAAGACGCGCCTGAAGCAGCCTGCAAAGTGTGCGTTGACCCTGTACCTTTCGCAGAGTGCAGGCTGACTGCCACAGATTCGTGTGCGTGACGAGCAAGGAGACCAGCGAGACGGGTTGCCTCACAAGCTATAAGTCCCCACGCGGAAATAGCGACCTCTCGAACAGCGTGAAGATATGGGAGGCCTGTCGGGCCCTTTCGGCGGCATAGTCCTTCTTCGACCTGATCGCTGTTGGACGGTTTAAAGAGGAGTTTGTGGACGGAACCACTGGAGCTAACAACCCAGTGTATGAGGTGTGGAATCAGGCGCAGTTGATGTGGGGACCGGAGCGGCTCGAGCGCAGGATCAAATGCCTGGTCTCGATCGGGACCGGTGTCCCTTCGCTCAAGCCGTTTCAGGATAACATCTCAATGAGCAGAATCTACAGCATAGTTAATACTGATCATAACAGCCTGAGGGCTGCATCGCCGAGAACGCAAATTGGTGCGGTGAGGAGGTGCCATCCTACTCTGATGAAAGCGGCTTCTGGGCTTCTGCTAAGAATTGCTGGAAACAGTCTGAGGAATGTTATGTCTTTGCCCCTCCCACATGTAACTCGGGTTGCAAGCTCCGGGAGACTAAATGTGACGGCATCCAAGATCAATGCAATGCTTGCAGCTTCGATGGCCCGCCTGATAGCGAGAAGGTCCTTACGCCTGAGGAAAAAACCATCAATGTCGGTCTTATGCCAACGCATAATGGTGGTATCGATGACTCTGCTCCTAAGACCTCTGCCAGCGATGATAGGCAAGAGTTCGAGACCGAAGGCCCCAATGGAACGATCACTATCTGTGAGCGGAGCGAGCGAGGAGGCGTCCGGCCAAGAGAATGAGGGACTCGTCGATTGCTAATGAATAAGGGATGAGAGCCTTATATACATGAGCTAAGGGGATCTCGAAGCTTCGATAGCGCCTTCAAGATCATTAACAGAGAATCTTAGAGAACACTGTAGAAGTGTTCGCAAACAAAAGAAGTCCCGCTTTGTAATTGATGAGAGTCCTTGGCACTTATCCATGAAGCTTGATAGCTCATCACGATATGCAGCTGATAGTAGAGAAAACATACAGACATCGAGCGGCTGAAGCGTATGAGTTGAATGAGGATATATCGCTAGGAGTATCTTGTTCTCGTCGCAGAACTTGATAAATTTCATCATGACGTGTGATCCATGGCCATCCGGAATGAGAAGTCGATGACTGACGAGCCTTTGACTTTGTTTCACGGTTGAAGACCTGTTTCAACCACGCAAGGCCTATTTCGTACGTTGTCTATCCACTTAGAGACGAGGCAAAGAAGGCCTGATATTCTGTAGGATTAAAATCCTGTAACCAGGTATCTTGAATATTTCCAGAAGCTGCCTAGTAGATCAAGGCAGGTGGAAGAGACGTCCCATCAGCGCATATACAAGCGATCGTCGTGATCCACTCCCGATTGCCATCTTGAATGATTTTCTTGATCTTCCCCTCCTCATACAGCCTCCTTAAGAACACCCTCTTCATCTTTGATAGCACCCTAATCAGGAAGCCCTTTTCATCCATGTTGTACATATGATGTGGCTCAATATTGTATTGTTCGATTTTACGTGCTAGAAGCTCAAAGTAGAGTGTATTTGAAGGCTGAATCAGCCTTATGGCGTGTTGAATCGATACCAGATGTCCACTAGGATACAACGGTAACCTTGTGTCGTTTGACGAAGCGATCGGCCCAATTCTTCCCTGCAGGTGTACTAGCGATTTCTGAAGCGAACTTCTGTATCATCTCTCTAGAGGTAGTCCTCGTGAACAGAGGCCTTCAATGTATTGTAGAATCTCTGATTCTTGGCTGGTGTTGAGGAGCTTATTTTTTCCGTATCCTTGTGCCTTGGACTGGGTAACCCCCTGATAGCGCCTTGACAGCGTTGTACGATCAACGCCATACTGCTTTGCTTGTAATATTCAGCTTTTCTCCCATCTCTAGCGATTTCAACGCTTCAATCCCAGCCTCAATATCGCCATTTTGTTGGAGTTGTTAGCTGTTGAAAGCGGGGGAAATTTTCAAAAAACCGTGCACGAGGTAGGGACGTGCATGAAGTGGTGAGCCTGGAAATGCTACGCTCGGTTACAAATTCAGTACCAAGGATGAAGAAGATAGTGATCCAAATAAACATCAAAACTGGGCTGTTCTAAAGTATTTGGTCTAAATAACGGAAGAAGGATCTATCCATCGCGCCTGCGGAAAATATCATAGTAATGCTCACGTGCAGCATGATTCATGAAGCGCGAACGGCCACACAAAACCATGCCAGTTTTTTGACACTCTAGATCGGGACAACATATCCGGTCGTCTGGCTTGTATAGATTGAGATGCAGCTCAACGTGATCGCGAGTATTGTAAATGGTACGATAGTGGCGAAGCCGGACTTCGTAAGGCTCGTTTGGATTGTAGAAGCAGAAAATACACTGCGTCTTCACACAGCTCTGAGGAAACGGTGGAGCCTTCGGTGCTTCGTGGCCGTCCTGGGTGCATTGGATTCCCTAAGTGCGATCTGGCTTTAGTCGCCGTGGAGCCTCCCGTCCTCGGCACAATGCAAGTATTGCATTGGTCGTCTGAATATGGTGGTCAAGCTTGGCTTGGTCGCTGAGGTCGAAAGTACTTCTGCAGATGAGGTCGGCAACTAGGCTCCGTTCCTCTAGATGGTGCTCCACCTTCCTAGGCTCCCAGCCGTCTTTATTTAGGTCGAGAAGTGATAAGTCGAGCTGTCTATTTATCTCTATGGTGTCAATAGTGTCGAAAAACCGCTGTCAAGTAGATGCAGTAGCTTCTTTAAGCGACTTCGCTTTTGCGCAACGGAGATCATCGTTAGCTTTCTTGTACATCTGATACATCTTTGTCCTCTCTGCCTCCGCTTTCTTGATAGTTCCAGACTCTTCGCGAACTTCGCGAGACAACTAATCCCTCAACTCTCGGAGATGGACAATCTCAGAGTCCGCTTTGAGGGCATCGATTTCCGCTAGAGTAGGCTCTATTGGAGCCCGTAGGTCAACGTAGCGACTCATGTGCGTGACTGCCTTGTAGAGGGCATCGTCCGAAGGGCGGCCAAGGAAGGCGGCTTGCGCATTGCATTGCACTCTTTCGTTGATATATACTTAATAGACGCCGGCATCCCTGTGGCCCATGACCTGCTAAAGCTGCGGCTGAGTTGTGACAGTTAGTAAACGCTTAGTATTAATGCCTGAACAAGTACTTTGTTTAAGAAATCACGTACCTTCAACTGCCTCACCTGCTCCTCGCCTGCTCCTCGCCTGATAGCATAGGTAGTAAGAATTTGCATAAACCCTGCAGCGAGGCCCAAACGTTAGAGATAGTAGAGGAAGTTGTGATAGCGTAGGGTCTTCGTAGATGATGTCTCGATGCCTGTAGTAGTGCGGTCGGCTTAACGGAAGATTGGAGTTCTTAGCTTCTTTTGGCGCCACATAAACTCTAGACTGTGACGTGGAGCGGGAACCCGAGTGCAATAGATGTCTTCTACCGATGTCACCTTGGCGTCGAATGCGTTGTCAAGAATTGCGATAACAATCATAAGAAGGATAGGATCGAAGATGAAATCATCAACTTCAGTAAGGATAAAGGTCTTACTAGGAGATGTTAGTAATCTAGATGCAAGTCTCCGTGAAACTACTTACGGCCTCGGTTTCTTCTTCGCTCCTTTCGTATACTTCAAGGTCACCTCCATCACGATAATATCCCGCCTCCCTTCAGGATTCGGCAGCGTCAGAAGTGTCACGTCCTCATAACAGAGTGTCTTAATCTCCTCCCAATCTAAGTCCATTTCATCAATATCAGCGTCACTACCAGACTCAACTTCCCAGCCGATGTAGTATTCTTTCAGCTTTCTTCTCTATCGATTTATACACCAACGCCGCTGGCCTGGCCGCGGTGTATGCCTGGAGAAGTATCAAGAGAGCAAGCTGCAGTCGTTGTCGTTCGTCTGGGAATACAGAGGTGTCTTAGACCCAGTGATAATGGATCACAAGGGAGACGTCGTCAACGTTCATTACCGGCTTCTCTCGCGTGCTAGTATCGAGCTTGCACTTCCAGGTCAGGTACCCATCGATGTACTAGCCTTTATCAGTATTACTTTTAATGAGAGGCGATAGACTCTTACATTGCTAACCTCCCCCATCACATTAGCATATAGGCTACGGCCAACCGACTTTCGGTATAGCATACACCAGACCCTCCAATATTCATGCACGCTGCTCCTCTTCCGTATGCGGGGATAGACGTCCAGCATCCACTTAAGGAACGTCATGATACCCTCTTTAGTAGATTGCACAAGAAAAGCAAGCCTGTCTTCATTGAGAAAAACACAGTGTCTAGACGTACAGTTAGGCATTTACCCACTACAGTAGACAAAACAAAATTAGTCTCCTACCGTGTCCCTTTTGTCATCATTTTCTAGATATTCTCCTTTGTGGAGTTCGCATGGTCCTTTTTGACCGTACCTTTCTTGATGAGTCGTTTCCGATGCTGTCGGTAATGCTCAGCAGAATGCTGAGCGAGCTCTCTCCGTTCACTTCTTAAGACGCTCATAGCTACTTGTATTGAACCTCCAAGATATTCTAATTCATGTGAGGTTACCGGTTGTCATCGGAGTTGAGAGCTCGGTGCGGAGGAGGTCTTGTGGGTGTGAGGAGGGGCCAAGTAGAGAATACAGATTCAGCGGCGGTCCGGCTAGTTGAGGGAGTCAGGTAGATGAAAGGTTAAGCTGGTGAAGAGGTAACTAACGGATGTCGAGGGTGTGCCGGTTGGACGACAAACTCTGGATTGGTCTGAGGGACGCTCGTCACACCGTCTGCCCTAACAGACGACGATAGCGGGAAGCAGGTATGGCTTTTAAGTATTAGAAGAGGCATGGCTTCGGCAAGGCACGCTGGGAGTGCCATTATATATTCTTGACGTCTGCTGTTCCTCGAGGGAGAGGTGCGAATCCTGCGCTAACAGGGATCCTGGTGCAAGCTGTGGCCAGTGTTGTTCTTGGCATCGAGGGAAAAGTCCCTCCTAAAGCGGCGTGTACAACCTCCAGATTCGGCAGCGAATTTCCCGTCAACCTGCGTTGAGGCGTAACCCCACACCTGCTCTTGCAGGCACCCACACTTTTTAACACCACCTTTGTGTAAGTTAACATACTCGAGCATAGGTATCATCTTATAGCACATGCTCAACGTGTTATAGAACAGCCCTTTTATCTCCTTTTTTTTATTTTTTACCAAATTTTAGCTTGTCTTTAGCCTTAAAAACGAGTAAATTTTAGTGCATTTAAAGGTAATCGGGGGTCCTTAGCCAATGAGAGTTCTAAGTAGCTAAAACATGCCAATATGTGGGTGCTCATAAGAGAATGTACAGGTGTACGCAGTGGGACCCAAAAATCAAGGTTATCTGTTCTATATCTCGTATTCATGATGCTCAGCCACCAGCCACAATACAGCTGCAATGCGGCCACACCAAGTAACTTTTCTAATCAAGAAGCGCCGAGTGTCCGCCCACTGGACAGACTTGCGTGGCAGAGGGCCCTGGCAGCCACACACAAGTATCTCAACCAACAGAAGATTCTGGAGCCTAGTAAAGGACGAGACGGTATTTATGACCCCCACATCATGCATCCTGTGATCCCTGGTTCTAGACGACCTTTATTGTTGTCTACCACTGACTTAACTCGTTCCTTAGCTCCGATACACTTTTCCTCTCCTATCTAGTGACATGGGCTCCGCTCTACTCTTGCGAGGCATTTCTCGCATCCTATCCCTCTTTAAGCTATCTGATTCTGTACCTTATTTTAGTCGCCTCATTTGCATCCTCCGCGACCCCGAAATGTTATCGCCCAGATGGGCAAGTAGACCCCAGCCCAAGTTCCTGCCCTAATTCGAACATGTGTTGCTATCTCGGTCGAACTGATGGGTATGAGGACGATGTCTGCACCTAAGGCCTCTGTATCTAGCGACTACTGGGACGGGAAGTATTTTGTCTTGAGCTGTACGAATTTGAAGTGGGAAGAGGAAGGAAGCGGGTGCAGTCCTTTGTGGCAAGTGTGTGGTAAGATATCCATATAACATAGACCATGTAGGTATCGCAAGAATGTAGTGTTGACTAAATGTCATAGGAAGAGATCTCACAGAATATATTGCTGTCTCAATCTGTCCTAACGGCAGTTTATGCTGTGGGCACGACAACACCACATGCTGCAGCGATGATACAGGTATCTCTCTGAATGAGGACGGCACGCAAATCGTCCAGGGTCCAGGTCAAGAACCCACAGACGAGTGTCAAAGTCGTGCAGACCACAGCACAAGGGCACTACCGACGCTAGAAACCCAGGTCTTGGCTCCGGTGTCCACAAGTCAATCCCCAAGCACAGCGCGTCTACCGTTGCTGAAGTCGGATGAACAGCGCTTACTCTCGTACAAGGTCAAGATGGGTATGAAGTGGGATGACATATTTCTTCGCTTCCCAGATCGGACGCCGGGAGCAGTACGGGCACGCCGGGAGCAGTACGGGCACGCCGGGAGCAGTACGGGCACGCCGGGAGCAGTACGGGCGCGCTGGTACGCATTGCAAGGGGAATGACCCACAAAGGTCACTCGGATTCCCTCGATATAGATATACCATATCCCTTCCCACTACGAGGTCGAACTCTGGACGTGTTGGAAGAGTCATTAGAACGGAGCATCATACCCCTTGTCACATCTCGGCAAGAGTCCTCCGATGCCGATGCGGATGCCGACCTCTCTTGAGGATAAAGACGACTAATTGTAAAGAAACTAGTGTTAATGAACTGTATTTACACCTCCAAAATGTCAATCACCAGTGTGAGGCGACTACATCAATCGAGGTGAAAAGCGTAAATCTATAGGATATTCTAGTATTGTCGACTTCCCAGCACACAATCCATGATAGCTCCTTCCGCCTTAACAAAAATGCACTCCTTTCTATTTCCCCTTTTTAGTTCCCACACATTTTCACCGTTTTCACAGTTCCTTTGCTCTTCAACGCCGGAGAGAGCAATACATCCATCGCCCTCTTCGGAATCCCCTGAAACTTGCAACCATAGAACACAGCGACAACCTCATTGCCTTCAAACACATATACGTCTCCTGCAGTTACATTTCCTGGCTGCGCCATCATTTTGACATAGCATCTATACTCCTTATCCGCTGATATCGCTTTAGGGTTTGGAACTTTGAATGACCGCCACCCATGTGAGATATATGTTAGATCGGAGTTAGAAATATCCGATGCGTTTGCAATGAAGCCGGACAAGTGGCAGAGATTATCGATGAAGTAAGGCGAGCAGAAGAAGTCGCCATCGGCGCCTGTGGTCTGGAAACGGATTGTAGCGGTGGCGGCCGTGTCCTCACTGTCCAGAATAACTTCTTGCATCCCTTGATACTTAGGTGCGTAATGCACGAACGATTGAAACAACTTATACGCCAGCCCGCGGAGGAACTTGTGCGCAAGTCCGGTGGAGAGCCTATTTTCTAGGAGAGCAATTTGTGTCTCGACAAGGTATTGCGTGCGCTGCCATTCCGATATCCACTCGGCAGGGTCTTCGTATTTGACGAGTCCGTGACCGTGGTCCTCTATGAGCTTACCATCCCAAGTCACGCTGCGGAAGCTGAGCGCGACTTCCCCTTTTGGGAGGTCGGCGTGAGCCTCCATTTGCATGTGTTGGCCATCTTCTGGTGGTGGCACTTGCGCGATTACTGGCTTGTGAACTTCCATGGCGCAGATGTTGAGACCAATTTCGGATGCTGAGGGGCGGAGAGTTCGATAGAGGTAATCGGCGGCGGTCATGGCCATATCGGCATAGAAAGCTGAGGGTAGGAGCGGTACATGATTGACAACATGGCCGGTGACGGCTGGGAGGACCTTAGGGTGGGAGAGGTCGGATTGGATAATGAGAGTGCCACTACCGAGATCTGGGTTGAGATCTTCGTAGATGACGCGTTGGCAGGTGGTGGTGGAGAGGTTAGGCGGGCGAGATACTCGAATATCAGGTATCATGGCGGTCGCAGCGCAGCCAGGAATTGGAAAGGAGGTGATATGGCAATGATTGGCACAAAAGCCAGCTATCTCCAATGTCGCGCCTTAAGTGATTAGCTGGCAGGTACCGTTTAATTTGAACACAATGATTCTGCGGCGCTCGGTAACCAAAAGAAAGCGCATCTTTCGTAGGAACCGCAGCAAATTTAAATTGGACAGAATAGTCTGAGGCTGAATGTGTGCAAATACAAACAATTATTTCACGGGGCGGTGTTCAATTGCCGGCCTAGATTTAAAAATATACTTCATCTTGCCGCAGTGACACACGAAGGACACATCCCGGACGAATATGAGAGAGAAGTTGGTCGCCATTACCTCAGATGGAAGAATAAGCTTAGCCTGAAATAGGCGGGCGGGGAACCGGTGTTGCTGACATGTGCAAAGAATAGCGCATCGTGGTAAGGCGGAAAAGGCGGTGATGTTCTCCGGGCTATTGAGGTGAGATAAGATGCTTAAATCCCAGGGTTTCGGAAGGAGGGGAAACGGCGATCTTCCCACGATCATGGCCTAGTAATGTGAGCCATATCGGGAACCATCTATTAAGAAGGATAAAGAGTAATAGAGAGGGATAACGACAGCAGCTGGCTGCTCGGCAACAATAGAACTTCCGAAGAATTACTCCTTGCACGATAAATCATAACGACATAGGGATGTAGAGGCTCCTCCGTGGTGACAATGCGTAAGATGTAGTGAAAAGCCGACAAGCTTCACTCCTCGCCCACAACTAGCCGAATGATCTGGACGTTCGGCCCAGGCCAATGCTTCCTGGCCCGCAAGAACCACAGGCTTAGTGCGAAGAGTAAGACGGCAGCGAAGATGGGGCCGCAATAGTTCATGTTGACTGCTGTGACAGGTAGCGTATTAGGGAACGGCAAGAAGATCATGATCCAGACCGTGTAGACGAGGGCGAAGACGTTGGCCGCGACGCCGTACCGGCCCAAGTTCCATCCACCAAGCTTCACAGGGTTGGCACGAAAGCGGGCGCGCAGCATGCAACTAATGGCGATGAAGTAGGAGAAGTATAGTGCCAGCGAGGAGAGTGCGATGATGGCGCCAAAGGCGGCGGTGCTGCCAATGTTGAGAAGGGAAAGAAGTCCGACGATCGTGACCACGAGCCAGATGGCGCGAGAAGGAACATGGTGCTTGCGGCTTATCTATCTTGCGCGAGAAAAAGATGGCTAGTCTTTTAATTTTCTAAAGCGAGTGCTGCGAGGAATGAGGAGATCGACATCTTACCACAGAGAAATAAGGCGGCAGCCCGCGGTCGCGGGACCAGGCCCATGTTAGCCGCGACACCGAAGCAATACTGGCCACGCAGACTGCGAATGAGATGACAAAGAGGCCGGTAACTAGGGCTGTCGTGGCTGCAGTTGAACTTGTAACTCTTTGTATGATGACGATGATAGGGAAGTTGGAGCTCAAAGCCTCATCGATGGGGCCTATGGCCGCCAGGATTACGATGACCATGGCATACGCAAGGACGCCGTTAAGGGCGATGGTCCAGAATAACGCGCGAGGAACGGCCTGGCTCGCCTTGCGGACCTCTTCGCTCATATGGAGCGCGCCATCAAAGCCTCGAGCCAAGATGTCAGCTTTTCGTACCGCAGCACGCTGCCATTATCTGTTTGAAGTTACCTGTGAAACTCCATGTGCAGGTCAGCATCCCAAGATTCCAGGCAACGAACTTGTCAGACCATCCCGAAGAGATGGACTGTTCGAGGAAAATGAAGTGGCCACTATGACGTGGGCCCAGCGTGACCAGAACGGCGATAAAGACAACAAAAAGGCAAACATGCGCAATGCCGGCGAATAGCTCGATCCAAGGAATCAACCAAAAGGTGTACATGTTCATTAATCCTTGGACCAGGAGCATGGCAAGGATGATTAAGGTGAGGTGCCACCGTTCTGCTAAGTAGTCGGGATTTTTCAGCTGCACCAAACTCTGCAAGATGATGCCGGTAATGTTGACGATGCCGGCCTCAAGCGAGACCCAGCCGAACCAGGTGGTCCATCCTAAGTTGAATCAGCAGGAGCTCTCGGTAGATGGGGAGGGCTGGAAGGATTATGCAATGTCTTCAGAGAATATCTTACCCTGAATCCAGGTAATGAATCTCTTCCAGCGCTCCGGTGCCAGATGGTGGGTCCAATGGTACTGTGCACCGGCAATGGGCTGAATTGAGGCCATCTCTGCTAGGGAAGCGGATTGCGTAAGGGCGCCGACGTAGACAATCACGATGCTCCAAGCAAACGTCTGTGGTCCTCCGTTATAGAGGGCGAACCACATGTTACTGGAGGGCACATTCTTCAGCTAGCAAAGAGACGTTGCGGACTAGGACCACTCAATGCAAGAGTAAACTTACGTGCACATGCCTTCCCAGGTTGACATGAAAGTCAGGGAAAAAGCAAAGATCTGGGCGAAGCCGAAGAGCCTCTGGTTGCGCAAGTTAGCCCATGTCCTTAGGACGCTTCCATATCTCGCGACAATTCATACTCGGATACCCGTTTGAGCCTCAAGCGCCTTGTATCCATGACTTGGCGCGCCGACGATGGCCTCCTCTTTGACGACGTCCTTTTTTGACGCATTGGTGCTTTTGCGATCCATTTCCAACGCTTCCGCCTTGTCGGCGATCTGAAGGGAGAGGGACGAGGATGATGGAGGTCATATTTGGCAGTTGGAAGTACTCATAAGGATTGTCATGAAGATTGGATTGATTAATTGAAAACTAAGGATGACTATCCTACTTAAATAATGAGTGAGATGAGCTGGAATGAGGATTCCTAACCTTTTGATGTTGACAAGGGAGGATCTGCAATCTCCTGGTGGAATGAAAATAATAATGGAATGAAAACCAATTGTGGAATGAGAACCCTTGCTCGGTTACATAATAATGCAAGGTAGCAAGGTTGCCAATCGCGGATTGCGCCAACAGAGGAGAAGGAGGGTGAAGGAAGTCGAAGCGACGTTGACATGCAGAGAGCAAGTACGGCCGAGTCACGGCAGAGGGTGTCCGCAACGCTGCAGCCACTCGTGCCACTGTCCCAGAACCAAAGCCCTTCAACTCGGCATGCGGGAGACATGCATTGATCGGGATGTCGCGAAGGCTTGGCTCGGCTCTTTGATTAGATGGGGGAAGGACGGAAGCGAAGCACGGCTGGACGGGGAAGCGAGCTTTTGTTGAGCATACAGTTCGGTCTCGGTATAACCGTTTCCCTTATACCGATATTCACCCGATAACGATAAAAATTTGGTGGCCCAATCCAAATCCCACCAAAATATCACCTTATTACGATGCACAATATATCGTTAGCTAAATCGTTAATATCATTATATCGATGCCGCGCACAGGTGTTCCACAAGCTAAGAGGGAGGCTTTGAGGCAGTTTTACTACTCCCAGAGCCCCCATCCCCGTCATAAAGCGTGTCTGTCATGGTTCCAGCAGAAAGTTTGGCAGAAAACTGAGCGTATCCACTATATCCGAATCGCTTTTAGATAATTCCGAATATCTCGACGACCTTAACGCCTTATCAAGCTAGTTTCGAAATCGTCAAGTTAACCGGCCTATTTTTGAATTTATTTTCTTTTTCTGGTAGCAGAACATTGAGTACAAAGTAGGCCTAGTTTCTGGCAAAATACTTCTACAAAAGGCTGGAGAGATTTAGCCCCTAATCCCCGAATATTCGAACAAGCCTTTCTTAGAGTTCTCAGTTAGCTAGCTTGATAAGTTTAAAAACTAACATAATCTCAAACAGCATACTAGCTATGGTGAGGGAGCATTAGTACTAATAGGTACTAAAATAGAGATATAGGAAGTTTAGAACAATTGTTAATAATATTTAGATAAAAATATATTCAATATGGATAAAGTAGACTATATTAGTGCTCGATAATTTCCAAAAGAAAAAAAAAACAATCTCTTTATACCTGTATATCTAAATGTTAAAAAGAATATAAACTATATCTCTCTAGCTCTTTAAGTTAACGCTGCTAGTTCTTTTTCCTTTTTAATATTTTCCTCTAATTAGTAAATTAGACGTCCTTTACGAATATTAGGAGGGTAAATATAAAAGCTTTTAGCATCATTTAAAAGACCTTAAAGAAAAGATAGGTAAATAATAAGATAATAAAGAATTAGCTAAAAGCCTTCTATTACCATGTAAGCTAATAATAATAAATTTTCATACTATTAAATAGCTTTTCTGCGTGTTCTATTGGGCTTGGGGTTATATCTCTAATAATATTAAGATTCTTCTTTTAAAGAAGCTCAATAAGCAAGTACTAAGCTCTTAATTAAAAAATAATTTAGAACTTTAAGATAATATATAAAAGATATTAGATAGTCTTTATCAGACTTGCTAATAATTAATTATAATTAATTAATTTAATTTAATTAATTAATCTAATTACTAACCTGGATTTTTTTCCAATTAATTCAATTAGAGAGCTATAAATTAATTAATTAATTAATTAATTAATTAGTTACATAAGGCTATAAAAGTAGGTATAGATACTTTATATAAGTAATTTTTTAGTATTATAAAGAGGTTACCCCTAAAGGGGTCTTTCTAATTAGATATAATAAAATCAGATTAGGAGCTTCTTATACCTGAATTTTCTTTAACTACTTAAAATACTAATACTTACGTATCTAAACATAACCTAAATAAATATTTATATAGTCTAAGAAGTCTACTAAATCCTCTAAACGAAAGCATAAAAGCTTAGTTTATATATTTAAGTTATAGACCTTTAAATAGAAGCTACGCGACATCGTGAGCTAATAGGAACTAAATATATCTTTAGAATTTATTAATACTACCTTATTTTTAAACGCCGTACTATATAAGCAATCTAATAATAATTTTAAGAAGAGATTTGAGAATAACTTTAATAAGATAAATTAAATATATCTGCTAGAGTTTATAAAGCCTTTACGCACTTAAAAATATAAGAAAAGCTAGATCTATTAATATAGATATCAAGTATATTTATATAGTAACCTGAATTATATTTACTTTATATATAGGTACTGCTATTAACGTAAGGTAATTAATACTAGTAGGTAGAGTAAATATAATATTATTTATTTTACTTTAACTGCTATAGCTTACCTATAAAGTAATTAACATAACTATAATTATACTCTATTTAGAATACTAAAAACTTATCTTAAAGCTAGCTAGAAAACACTAGTAGGTTTTACTATAAGTAGAATTAAAATTCTATAAAATATAAATAATACTTTTAGTAACTTTAATATATAGAGCTTTAGGCTAGCTACTTAAAAATAATTACTCTCTATATAAGCTTAAAACTCTAGTTTTTAAAGCCTTAATAAAAGTAGCTAACTCTAAGGCTTCTAATACTCTTTAGAAGAATTACTAAAATATTACTTAGTATATTTTATAGCTATTTAACTATCTCCTTTTAAAAGTACACGAAGAACTAAATTAGTCTTTTATAAAAATCTATATTTTTTTTTAATAGATAGATAGCTAAAAGTAGTAAAAAGGCCTTTTACAGTATAGTAACTTACTATATTAATATAAATAGCTAGATTAAAAACTTATTATACTACCTTAACTCTCTAGTTTATATAATAAAGAGAGAATTGTTAAGGTAGTTATTACAAATAATAATAGTAAAGTAGTTATAACTAAAGAGCTAAGAGAATTAGCAATAACAGCTAATAAAGCCCTAGAATAGAAACATATATTTAAGTTAGAAAAAAAGAATTATAAATAGGTATGGGATATATTAGCGTAGGCTAAAGTATAGACTAAGAAATAAGAATAGAAATATAAAACTATACTAGTGGATTAGAAGTAGCTACGCACGTAACTAAACTTAGTATATTAATAGTACTTAAGGTTATTCAGTCTTCTAATAACCTAAATAAATAAGAATAGTATTTAATATACTGCCAGTAAGTATACAATGTATGTATAAAGAGTTTTTTATAAATATAAGACATAGAACAGCTTAGAGATATTTATAATTCTTTATAGTTACTCTAAAATCAAGATTTTATCTCTAAGTTAAGACTTGAACTTAAGTGAAATAGTTTAACACTATTTTATTAAATCTATTATATACTTCTCTTTCTACCTTGTGATAAAGCATAAACTCTATTCTATTAAACCTAAAGTTATCTATTCTAGATATAGAAAGAGTTAAGAGCTTATTAAGTAATCAGTTAGGGCAGAGTTACTAATATAAAATATACTATTAAGTTAAAGTAACTTATAATATTATAACTATCCTTTTAAAAGTATAAGAAAGAACGTTAGATTAATTCTAATAATAAATTTCTAATTACAGTCTATAACGACCTATTATAAGAATAAATAGGAACTTTATTCGTTAGAAGAAGGTAGTAGTAAAGAAGAAGTTATAGCAGAATCTTTATCTACTATAAGAAATATAACAAAAGAAAGTAAAAGCATATAGTAAATTATTTAAAAATAAAAAGTAACTATTATAGAGTTACGTAATACTCTAGTTAATCTATAGTAATAAGTAGTAGTAGGTAAGACTAATAAAGAAAAAATAGTAAAAATACAGTCTCCTATAAAGTTTAATAGTAATAGAGATAAACTTAAAATCTTTATAGCCATAATAGATTTCTACTATTAGTTTAATTAATCTTTATTTATAACTAACTAAGATCAGATCTTGGCAGCTGGTATAAACATAATAGAAAGAGCTATAAAATAATTTAAACCACTTATAAAAAATTATCTAGCTAAAGGAGACCTGAACTTAGGATCTATAGAACTTATAAACTACAATAGTAATATAAAGAAAACCTTTAACAACTATAAGAGCTTTAAAAAGAAAATAATTATAGTCTTTAGAGAAATTAATAAAAAAATAGAGATAATTTAAAAGCTCTAATAGCTTAAATAATACACCTTAGTAGCTAATTACATAGTAGAATTTAAGTAAATCTAATCTTAACTAGATTAAGTAAATTAACCCTTAGTTATAATATACTACGCAGGATTAAAGGATAGAATTAAGAATAAAATTTCCTAAGGAAAATAATTTAGTATACTTCTAAAAATCATTAAACAAGTAGTGACTATTAACAACTATTAGTACCAGAAAAAGTAAGAAAAGAAAAACAATACTAGGCTTATAATCTATATACTATAAAAAAATAGGAAAGATACCTGAACCTATAATATAATAGAAATTAACTAAGTATTAATTAAGAACGCATAAATCAATAAATAAAAACAAGATAAGTAAATTAAGAAATGAATAGATTAATATACACAGAAAGTATGTCTTAGTTACAGGAAAGAGAGACACTTTATAAAAAACTATAAATAATAGAAAGTAGATATTAAATAAGCTTATGTTCAGACCAAAACACCAATTAAAATTACTATAGTTTAAGTAGAACTAGCTAGAAACTAGATAACTAAAGAGACTATTATATAATGAATTTAGAAAGAGTAATATTAAATCTATAAAAGTTATATATATCTTAAATAAGAATATAAAATACTATATTAGCAAGTCAAAAATCAGCTAGCAGAATAAGCTAATAATATAATTACTATTATATAAGAAGCTACTATTAAATAATATAAGGCCAGCTCTATAGAAGAAGCTAACTAATTCTATAAAATAATTCAATAAAAGAAAGGACCCTTTAGAGAAGGAGATTAGAAATTCAGATAATAATAAAATTACAAAACAATAAAGGGCAAAGAGCTAATATCTATAATAATTAGATAATAAATAAGCTAAGAATACTACTAGATCTACAGATTAGAATACTATATAAAGGAATATTATGTTACCAAATACTAGGAAATTATCTTAGAAGATAGGATATATAAGTGCTGATAAGTACTATAAATAGCTAGTAATAAATAGTATAAAGAACTTAGTAGACAAAAACTAGCCATGTGGATAAATAAGATTTATAGATAAGAACTAATATTATTTATAAGTTATGTAACCTATTACCACCCTGTTAGATATCTAGAGCTAGAATAGGACTAGAATAAAAAACTAAAAGAAAAACTTACTCTATTTATTTTATAGGTACAAGACAAAGAAGCTGCTGAAAAAACTATATAAAAGAAATACTAGATATATAGAGAAAAGACGTATACTAGATAAGAATATAAATAGGCAGCTTATACTATATGAGTTAAAAAACTAATAATAAAACAAGTACTAAAATAAATAGTATAAAAATAAGAACTTAACACATAGCAAGAACTGATCTATATGGATTCTAAAGAAGAACTTTAGGACCTAAAAACTAAGAAACATAAATAGTTAAACTAGGATAAGTGCTAACTAGAATGCTAATATTACTAAACTAAATACTACTAAAATAAATAATTAGCCACAGAGTTGCACGCTAAATTAATAACTAAGAAATATTTCTTAGAATAGAAGTACTAAGATTATAGAGAAGAAGCAAGAAAAGAGCATAAAATATTACTATAAAAATAATATTAACTCTAATAATACTCTATCCACGGATCTAAGGAAAAAACACTAAGAAAATAACTACTACTTAAAAGTTAACTACTAATAAAAAACTAAAAAGCTAGTAAGTAATAACTATACTGTTGGAGAGCTAATCTAAGGTTAAAATATAAAAGTTATTACTTAACTATACATGACTTAAATAAAGACACGAAAATAAGCTATATATAGATATATATATTAATAGCTTTTAGACGCAAGCGCTCGTAGACAGTAGAGCTAGTAAAACACTTATATTAAATAAATAAATATAAAGACACTATATTTTAACTAAAGTTTTAAAAAAACCTATAAGAGTAGTACGCGTAGACGATAGTCCAGTAATATTCAGAAAAGATCTAATTAATCTTAAAATAGAGAATGTAACTATTAAGGTAGCAGGTTACACAAATAACTATTACATTAAGATTATAAATCTAGGTAATAAGAATTTTATATTAGGATGGAACTAGCTAGCATAATAGAATCTACTAATTAACTAGAGAATAAAGTTTATAGAAATCAGAAAGAACTACTATAAACAAACATAAGTTATAATATAGATAAAAAGAATAACTTTTTATGATACCACATTTATTATACCGAACGAATACTAGAGGGAATTTAGAAAATAGTTCTTTAAAAAAGCTAAAGACTAATTACTAGAATACTAAGACTAGGATTATAAGATCACACTTAAAGAAGAAATAGATCTAAAACTAGGACTATTATACTAACTATCTATTAATCAGCAAGAGGAGTTATAATAATATTTAAACGAAAACTTAAAAAAGAGATATATATAGGAAAGTAAAAGCACTATAGCATCACTAACACTTTTTATACTAAAAAAAAATAGTAAATTAAGATTATGTATTAACTATAGATACCTTAAAGAAGCTATAGTAAAAAATTATTACCCTATACTCTTAATATTAGAACTCATAAATAAACTCAGAAGAGCTAAATAGTTTAGTCTTTTTAATATTAAGAATAAATACTATAAAATATAAATAGCTAAAGAACACGAATGGATGACCACACTAAAAACAAGATATAAGTTATTTAAATATCTAGTTATGCTATTTAGACTCATAAACGCACCAGTAACATTCCAGATAATTATTAACTATATATTAAGAGAATATCTAAACGTATTTATGATAACATATTTTAATAATGTGCTTATATATATAAACAGGATGCTAGAAGAATATGTTAAGTATACTAGGAAGATACTACAAAAGCTTAAAAAACATAACCTATATATTTAAACAGAGAAATATGTGTTCCACAGAAAAAAAGTTAAATTCTTAGGATATCTGATATCCCGAGACGGAATAGTAGTTAACTTAGATAAGGCTAGAGACGTTTTATCATAGCCTATACTAATAAACATAAAAGAAGTTTATTTTTTTCTTAGATTCACGGGCTTCTGCTGATAATTTATTAAGGACTATTTAAAAATCACAACACCCTTAACGGAATTACTTAAAAAGGACTGATAATTTAAGTGGGAAGCTAAAGAAAACAAAGCTTTTACAACCCTAAAGAAGATATTCTAGAAACTACTAATATTAAAGATATTCGACTTATAACTTTAAATAGAGATATATGCGGATATATTAGATAGAGCTATAAAAGCTATCCTATTATAAGTATTAAATAATAAGTATAAATATTTAGTAGACTTTCTATCTCACAAACTTATAACTACTAAGTTAAACTATGATATTTATGATAAAGAACTGTTAGCAATAGTTTAAGTATTCGAAAAATAGAAATATTACTTAGAAGAAGCTAAGCACTAAATTATTATGTATTTAAATTACAAGAATCTAACAGCGTTCACAATAATAAAGAAGTTAAATTAATAATAAATTAAATAGTAGGAATTAGTTTCCACATTCGATTTTTAAATACTTTATAAAGTGGGAAAAGAAAATATAGTAGCTAACGCACTTAGCTAATAAGCAGACCATATAAGGGATATACCAAAAATCTATAATATAATACTCAAGTAAAGACAGGATAGATCCCTAGGAAATTTATAAATCGATATTAAACACGTAGTCATTATCGAAAACACCTGGGAAAAACGAATAAGGAAATTCAACAATAGATAACTACTATAGAATCTAGACTAAGAGACAATTTATGTACCAGATGAACTATAAACTAAGTTAATTAAAGACTAACACTCAGCAGGGATGCACGGATATTAGGGAATTAAAAAAACTATAGAACGGATCAACAAACATTTCTGGATTCCAAGAATTTAGAGTAAGGTTAGGAAAATTCTTTTAGAATGCATTAATTATAAAAAGAATAAAGCATTAAGACATAAAGAGTACGGACTTATGTAACCTATACCTTTACTAAATCTACTATAGGAATTAGTTATAATAGACTTTATCACAGGAATACTAATAATCACCACCTAAAGAGGTTAATGGTATGACATGATACTGGTTATTATTAATAAATTAATAAAGTACGCTTACTTTAAACCAAACCATACGGAAATTAAAGTAGATAAACTGGCTATATTACTAATCAAAATTTTGATCGCATGATATAGAATGCCACGGGAATTCATTACAGACAGAGACAAATTATTCACGTCAACATTCTAGAAGATGTTTATAGGGCAACTAGGGGCAGAACACCACCTCTTAACAGCATTTCACCTATAAACGAATAGATAAATAGAACGGATAAACCAAATGTTGGAACAATACCTACGGATGTACATTAACGAACTATAAGATAATTAGATTAACTTACTACTAATGGCCGAGTTTGTATATAACTCTGTAAAGTCATTAACCATAGGAAAATCACCATTCTATGTGAACTATAGTTATGAGCCTATAGCTTATTAAGAGCCACAGAAACTGGACAAGGTATCAGAATCTGTAAGAAGGAAGGTTAAGGACCTGCAACTACTTTATAAAGATATCACACAGAAAATCAACCACAAAGACAATCTTAGCAAATAAATTAAGAATAAATCTAAAGTTAAGGGACCAACCTTTAAGGAGGGGGATAAGGTTTTCTTAAAAAAGAAAAATTTAGAAATAAAACGACCATCACGAAAACTAGATCACGTTAAATTAGGACCATTTAAGATTAAACGATAAACAGGACCTGTAAATTACGAACTACAATTACCTAAAGACACAAGGATTCACTTAGTTTTCCATGGCTCCAAACTAGAACTAGCACCACGGGATGCTAAACTATAGACAAAACTTAAACTCAAGAAAGACACTACCGAGTACGAAGTTTAATAGATTTTGGACTACCAACGGTTTGGGCGTTAGTGGAAATACTTGGTTAGATGAAAAGATTACGGACCTAAGGATGACACCTGGGAGCCAATTAGGAACCTGAAGAATAGTTTAGAGCTAATTGACTAGTACCATTAGGAGCAGCAAAAGCTTGCTCTAAAGCTGAATCTAAGGAATATAGAGAATACAGAATGTTCCACTCAAAACCCGAGAAGGAAGGCGAAGCGGGTTGGGAAGAAGCTACCACTACGGATTGTGGTATGCGAGCTTCTTGACCCCAAGAACAAGCTTCTTCCTCCTCAAGAACTTAGATCTCGCGAATAGAGGCTATCTCTTGATTAAATATCTCCTTCTCTTTAGAATCCACTCTTATAAGCTCATGACGAAGACGGCGGACGTGGGAGCAACGTTCTTCTTTAATGTAACGCGACTCAGACAAGTCATCCTCAGCCCTCTCAAGCTAACAACAGAGCTTTTCTTTGTCATAATTGAGACGATCCCATTCCAGCTGCGAAATGATTAGGTCGTACTTCGTATTATGATCGTTACAAGCCGAGCAATGACTAGAGCTCAGATTTACTAAGCAACTTTCGCCTTGACGAAAATAATTCGAGCACGGTGTCGGCATGTGACAGGGTGCGCTACGGATCCTAGAAGCTAAACAGTGAGAACGTATTAGAGCCGACTCCGGACGACGTATCATTAAGAACCTGAGCAGGGAAGAAAGGGAGTCGAGGGTCTTACAGTCTAGAATATAGGGCAGAAGACCAGCTGCCTTTATACTGCCTATGGAAGGGAGAAACTATCTTCTGAGACGAAGACTTAAAAGAAGGGGATAATGTTACGAACGATAACAGCAAGGCAGCTATAACTAAAGAGCTAAGAGAATTAGCAACGACGGCCAATGAAGCCCTGAAATAGAAACGTATGTTTGAGTTAGAAAGGAAGAATTGCAAACGGGCACGGGACGCATTAGTGCAGGCTAAAGTACGGGCCAAGAAACGAGGACAGAAATACGGAACCATGCCAGTAGATTAGGAGCAGCCACGTACGTGACCAAACTTGGCATGTTAGCAGTGCTCAAAGTTGTTCAGCCTTCTAACAATCTAAACAAACAAGAACAGTATCTAACATACTGCCAGCAAGTATACAATGTACGCATAAAGGGTTTCCTATAAATATGAGACGTAGAACGGCTCAGGGATATTTATGATTCTTCGTAGTTACTCTAAAATCGAGATCTTATCTCTAAGTTAAGACTTGAACTTAAGTGAAATAGTTTAATACTATTTTGTTGAATCTATTATACACCCCTCTCCCTACCTTGCGATAAAGCACAAACTCTATCCTGTTAAACCTAGGGCTATCTGTTCCAGATACGGAAAGGGCTGAGAGCTCATTAAGTAATCAGTCAGGGCGGAGTTACTAACGCAAAACATACCGTTAAGTCAAAGCAACTCGTAACAGTAGTATACTAAATTTTTAAAAAGTTTAGCATTTATTTTACTAAGCTTAGTTACTTTATACTTAATAATACTAGCCTAAATAATATAGTAGTTAAATTAATTACTAATAA